>ML677358.1:1218706-1663800 GCA_007922305.1 Dermatemys mawii
GGAGGGGGTATGCCCTGATTCCACTCCCTTTCTCAAGGCCCTGCCCTCACCTCCTCCCTGCCTCCTCCCGTGGATGGTGAGCATGCTGCAGCCCCGCTCGTTCCCCTCCCTCGCAGTGGTGAACAGCTGTTTGGCAGTGGGGGAAGCACTGGGAGAGGGAGAGGCAGAACAGGACACACTCAGGGGAAAAGGTGGGGGAGGGAGGAGCTTGTCTGACAGCGGAGCCTGCCCTGCTGCAGCAGGAGCCAGCAGGACCAAGTTTCTGTCTCTTACCGCCACAGGAGAGAGCGGGGGTGGAGAAGAGTGGGCCTGGCTGGGGCCCCTTTGGAGCGTTGGCTAAATCCACTACTGACACCAAGGCCATGCATCCAGGAGCAACAGGGACCGGGAGGGGCTGCTATTTTGCCGTTCCTCCCTCCACATCACAAGCCCAGGAGATTGTGGGCGCAAGAAAACCCCCTGGTGGCTGCATTTGAGAAACGCTGCATAAACCACAGGAGGGCACTTGTCAGAGGAAACCTCTTCAATGAGGCATGCAGGCCTCGAGAAGGCTTCAGTGAATGCCCTTGACTGGCAGGGTTGTGAGGACCTTTGCTCTGTACTCTCAACTTTGGCTAAGTGAGTGTACTCAGGTCACGCTGGGTTATGCAGAAGAACTAATCTTTGTGTGTACCTCAGTCACATAGGGTCCCATGTACGTAGCCCGTTGGAAAACAAGGCACCTTTTGCCAAGATTTCTCGATGAGGTCACTGTTTGGACCAACAGCTGCTGGACTGATGGCTCCCGACTTCCAGTAAAAACCTTTGACAAAATGCAAACGTCAGTGTTTATCATAGCAGAGCAAGTGTGAAACGAGGCTTGGGGCTCCTGTGGAAATGCCACAGGGAGCTCAGGCTGGAAGAGAGTCAATGCTAAACAAGGCTGCTGTTCATCGACATTCCCAGAACCAAACCAAGGGAAGGCCTCACTTGACAGTGCTCCCAGCTAGCGGCAGCTCTCGCAGGATTAACATGTCAGCGAAGCGTGTCCCAGCCACCGAGTGGAAGGAAGAAATGTTCTGAAACGGTTTCTGTGGTGCTGGCAGCTGAGACTAAAGGACGGGGGAAGGGAAGTTGACTCTAGCCTGCTACAAGTTGGAACAACATTCTTCCCTGTACAACAGATGATGGGGTATAGGTGAGAGAACAGGGGAGAAGTGGCCATGCAGAATGCAGCTGAGGGGCCAGGTGCAAAGAATGCTGGAAGGGGCAGACAGAGTTCAAACAACGGTGCAGCATGCAAGTTAAGTTGCAACTATGAGGGCAGGTGATGGGGCTGCCTATAAACAGTCCTCAGGCACAGCCGTCATTAGCTAAGTGGTCTTGTAAACTCTACTTGCCCTGGCACCAGTAATGCCTTTTGATGGGTGAGTAAAATGTCATTCATTTTTTCCGTTGCCACCATCGCATTAGTGCAAAGGGCAGAAAAGTAGATTTTATGTCTGGGCTAGTCAATTTCATGTCAATTTTCAAGAGATTTAAAAACTGCAATAACACACCCTCACTGGTGAGCTGCATTATCTTCGTCACAGGTATATTCACACATAGTGACAGGTTTCAGAGTGGTAGCTGTGTTAGTCTGTATCTGCAAAAAGAATGAGGAGTCCTTGTGGCACCTTAGAAACTAACAAGGATTTAGTAAGTGCATCAGCTAAAAACACAGGCCAAGACAGTGGTCCCTCAATTTTGCCACACGGCATGACCTCACGCGTATGCCAGTGAGAGTGTTCCTGGCTATGGGTGTGGAGCCCATTTAGGGTAGTGTGACCAGATGTCCTCATTGTATAGGGACAGTTCCAATTTTGGGTTCTTTTTCTTACATAGGCTCCTATTACCCTCCACCCCCATCCCGATTTTTCACATTTGCTGTCTGGCCCCTCTAATTCAGGGGGACAGAAGACAAGGATAAGAAGCAACTAGTGTGGAGTGAAGCTGAGGGGAAGAGACAGTGAAGGAGGGGCTGAGGGAAGGAGAGAATTGGAGTAAACAGCCAGTCAGAGCAGGGCAGAGACAGTCCAGGCAAAACTGTAGGAAATTCTCTGAATGTTTAGAAGATCCTCCTTGGGCTGCTTCTGTTTCAACCAGCTTCAGTTTTCCCCCAAGGTCATATAAGGCAGGGGAACCACCTGCATCTTAGGGGCCACAAAGGTGAGGGGAAGGCTCCCAGCACATATTAGGGTGCTGGGGAAAGAGGTGGTCCCCAACTGGGCCCCATTTTACCTCCTCCTCCCAAGTGCAGCAGTCCCTTCTTTGTTGGCTTCTGCTGCTACAAGCTAGAGTCTCCGGCTGGCTTCTTTCTACTTGTATCCTCACTAGAGCAGCATTTGTCTCTAATGATCAGGAGCAGGGAAGGCAATACCAGACTACCCTGTGCCAATGGTTGGCATGGAATCATTACTGGGACAGGCAGGAAGGGGCGGCAACCCAGTCAAAATGGAGTTCCCCATCCTGCCACTCAGTTCACTCTTGAATTGAAACAAACACCCATTTACAGAGTTGGAAAGCCCCAGGACTCAGCCTGCCTATGCACATTCCTCATGAAGAACATTTTCCAAATAAAGGCCCTAAATTGTATACACAGGTAACAAGAACCTCCGAGCACTGGTGTGTCCGAGTTGATTCCTGCAAGAAGCTCTAGCTGTGACCCGGGAGTCAGACACTTCCTCATCACCCGTGGGTGAATGGTGGCAAGTTAGCTCCAAGGTGGATCTCTTCCTGCTATTATTAATACTTTGTGGAGAGGCCTGGAAAGTGGAGGACCCTGCATGAAGATGCTGCATGCGGACCAGACTCATCAAATGTTTGCGTCACCTTGTTTAGGTTCTGGTTTCAGTTTGGAGTCCTATCAGATATGGGATCATGATGACCAGCCCTAACACTACATCGAGTCAAACCTGACTGTCAACCTACCTGCCAGAGTATGTACCCAGGGCGTCAGGCAGGATGGTACTCAGGTGACTAGCCCAAAACACCATCCGTGCCACCGCAGCCTCACTGCCACTTGTAGGTGCTAGCTCGAGCACAGTTAGTGTGTGTACAGCACCCCGAGGTGGAATTACACCTCACAGTTACTGTGTAGATGTGTCCCTACTGCCTGCACAGCATCCTGGGTTTGTTCAGAACACTCAGACCCACTGGAGCCAGGAGCTTTTCCATTTTCATGACTTCATTCAAGGCCTTCACTGGAAACCTGTGGAATTCCACGGTGTAACTGGAGAGATATGGCCATTTTTATCCCTATTTTAACTCCATTTACTCTACTGGGGATATACGAGCGCTGGATTTCACCCATGATGTTAAATTGCAATGTAGAGTCTTAAAAGTAAAGAAGTGTTTGAATCTCATGTATTCTTTTTACATTGATGAATCCTGCAGTTTATGACCTAGAAAACTAAGGGTATGTCTACGCTACAATTAGACACCCAGGGCTGGCCTATGCCAGCTGAGTTGGGCTCACAGAGCCTGGGCTAAGGGACTGTGTCATTGCAAGGTACACATTTTGGCTTGGGCTTGGACCCTCGGACTCTAGCCCCAGCCCAAACATCTATAACACAGTTAAACAGTCCCTTAGCTTGAACTCTGTTGGCCTAAATCAGCTGACCTGGCCAGCTGCAGATTTTTAATTGCAGTGTAAACACCCCCCAGAAACCATAAGGGGGCATAAGTGACACAGCAGATTAGTGCCTTTGCCTTTCTGGAGATGTGAGTTCAAATCCTGCCTCATGGTCACCAGTGAACACAGAGTGGGAATTTCCTCCTACAACTAAATGCTGGCCAATGCCACAGCCCCTTTTGCTTGGCCCAGGGATGAATTTGGCACTTACATTGTGACCAACTCTTGTAATTTTTAACATGAATCTTGTGGGTTTTGGTGTTTTTATGTAAACATTGCAGCTTTTTTTCTTTTTCTTCCTTTTACATTTCTAACCTTCCTGGCTGGAAAGAAAAGCTTGAAAGTGTGAACCCTAAATGCTCAAAACCCAGAAGGGAAATAAACAGAATCCAAAATGTATTCTTAAAAAAAAACCCTCTGGATTTTTACATTAATCTCATGATTTTGGAGAGGCCTAGCTCATGGATTTTGAATCCTCGGGGTTGGCAATACTGCCATTATTTATTAATATTGTTAATTATTAGTCATATTTTCCTAGCAGGCCCAGCTGTGAGCCCAGGACTCTATTTGCAAGCACTGTACATAACAAACTGATGCCCCTGCCTCAAAGAGTTTAGTGCTATTGTTGTTCTTCCAACATTTTCAGCTTTAGAGAAAACTCTTATGCAGAAGAAAGATATTCATTAGAGCACAGGGGGTTGATGTTCACCTCGATAACATGATTTAAGAAAAATACTCCAGTCTAAGGAAAAGCCCCCAGAGTTTTGCAGTCTCACTGTAGCACAAACACTAGTGTTTTGGTCCCTTTCCACAGAACACTGTAGTACTGTCCTACAAGAGGAGACGTGCTGTGATATTTGCCCAGAATGAGGGCAGAATGAGCCTGATAAATGCCTGCATCCAGAGGGGAGATATGAAGATGATGTCACATCTCTAGACTTCCCTAACCTGGAGCTGGAGGGACATCTGAACATGCATGCATGACTGAGAGCAGAATGTTTCCCCAGCCGGAAGCTACAAAAGCCAGAGATGCTTAGGCTTTGTGGTTTGTTCTGTTCTTCCCCATACTTGGTTTTTATCTCCACAGGCCAAAGTAAACGAGTCACGCCTCAAAAGAACGGCCTCATCTGCCCTGTCTGGCCTGCTGCCGCCACCGCTTTTGGTTCTGAGGCTGGTGACACTTCATTTGCGTGCCGTGCTCCTGACCTTTCCTTGCTGGGAATGGCCTGGGCCCTTTGCCATGGATCACTTGACTCTGGTGCGCCTCATTCTCCTAGGTACAGTGCAGCTGGAGAAGTCACACGCACACACCCCCATCCTCCCCTATCCCCGCCCACTGCCGGCGACATGCAGTGTGTCATCACCTTTCGTTGCTAGTGAGAACTGACCACAACTGCCACGTACAGTCTGCTAGCAAATGTCAGCCCACAGGCTGCATTAGGGACTGAGAGAGGGGGCGGGGAAGGGGAGCACAGAGCTCCTTGTGGGAGACTGAAAAATGTTCATTCAGGAATGGATTCAGTGATACCTCTTTGCAGGGTTCCGAACTGGAAATAAATATTTCCAGGAGCCCCTTGGAGAAGGAATTATCTCCCCTGCTGAGCCCAATGCAGGGGCTTGAACAGCCTGCCAGTTTTTCACAGTGAACTGAATAAGCTGAATGGCACATTGAGTGGGTGCTGTCATTTTTTAAGTCATACAATGCCTTTGCCATGATTTTACACACACACACACACACACACCCAGCCCTTCCCCCAGATCCTCTCTCATTCTCTAATTGCACTGAGCACATATTAATTAGTTCAAATGGTCTCTAATCCTGCCAGTTGCTGAGTCCCTCCCATTCCCCTGTACTTGGGGTGAGGGCTTTCATTGTCTTCCAGCCACCAGTGTCCCCACTGTGCAGTTGCCTGGGACACCATGATCTTCCCAGATCATCTTTGCTGTTTGAAAATGTTACCCCATGGTGAGTGTGTGCTACAAGGGTCCCTCTGTGCTAGACTGCAGAGGCTCTGACTCTGCTCTAGAGCAGTGATGCTTTAACTGAAGCTGTAGCCTTCTCATATGTTTATCCCTGGTTCAATCCCTGCTATGTCAGCTAAGATGACAGCCCTCACCAAAAGACGGCAGCCCCAGCCTGTTAGGGTAGGAGCAGAACGTGGGAAGGAGGTTCAGCCTGGCATGGCTGGGAGTGTTTGGTTCTCAGCCTCCTGAGCAAAGAGCTGCGCTGGCTCCGTGGGGACTATTATATGTCCGGTTTGCTCCCTCAAGAAGCTGGCTGCTATAATCACCCCAATTACAGGCTCCTGTCCATTTTCTTTTTTAAACTGGCTGTTGCCTTCGAGTGGAGAGAACGTTTTAGATGAGACGTGACAGGGGAAGAGGAAAGGTGTCGGTGAGAGTCAGAGTGGGAGAGGCTATGGAGGACTGGTTCTGATCTCACACTGGTTTTGCGCTGCTGTAACTGTTGACTTTAATGGAGGTACTCCTGATTTTTAACCCCAGGACAGAGGAAACTACCAACTAGATTCTGACTTGGACTACAGGCTTGTACATGGGCACTTGGGCACAGTTGTCAACTTTCACATGGTAAATAAGTACCGCGACTTTCACAATAAGCCAGAAATCAAGCTAATCCCATTTCAAAACAGGGTCAAAACAAGCCAGTCCCTAAGATCCCCAACACTCTATGTGACTAGATCCCCCTGGCGTGCAGTCTGGAACTGTGGTGGGCCTGCTGTGCAGCCCGACTCTCTCCCCACCTTTTCCCTGCTTGCCAGGAGCCAATCAAAAAAAGAACAAGCTACAAGCCAAAAACTAGCCCAATTTCTGTATTTTTTTTCACCGGTTTGGCATGTCTGGCAGTGGGAGGAGTAAGCCCCTGTCTGGACCAACCTGGACCACAATGAGGTGAATGGGCACTGCATGCCTCTTTCTTCCCCCAGCACTGGCCAAAGCAGGCAGGAAGCCTTGACACCGGGCCTCAACCCACCGACCGGCACAGCACTGCCAGTGCAGGGTGTCGTAACTTGGTGCTAGTATAGAACAGTAAATTACTGCTCCCCTGAAGCAGGGAAGAAACCTTACCTCCAAGGGACATATCTCTGAGGCAGTGTTCCCTCGGGCTATGCCTGGTGCAGTGCATTTTGCATGACACCCCCCTAGTTCAGGGCAGGGACTAAAGTCTCACAATCAAGCCCTGAGCAAAATACAAACTGAAGACATGGATACCTTGTCTACACTAGGGAAATTTGCCACATTGCGTAACATTTGTTCCACCAGCACAATTGTGAAAGCCACCCTGTCTGCAGTTGTTTCACAAGCGTGCTCGCTGCTGTGCTTCACAGACTATGCTTTTTTAGAGTTTTAATATCAGTTGTTGAATCTGATGTTAGTTTTGTGAACTGCAGATTTTCACCGGTGTGGCAGAGAGCAGAATCTGACTGTGAAAGTACAAACAGGCTGAATAACAGGCAATACTCTTAAAATCAGTGCCCCCTGCAGATCAAAACACAGACACACCTCCTGAGGAGTTACAAGAGCTGAAGATATTTGGGTTTAATTAGGATGAGTCACACAGGCCCTTTGCCTCCATTAACAGCACATGTACAGAGGATAGGCTCAATGAGGGAGGAGGCATGGGAATGGTAAAATGGGAACCTGCATATAACAAGGTGTGGTGGGGAGGATCAAACGTTCCAGAGAGCACAACCTAAAACCTAGCCCCTGAGATTCAGCATTAATTTAGCAACCCCAGACCAGGCAATGGGCACTGGGATGTTTCTCCCTCTGATTTGTTTCCTGTCACAAAGAGAAGGGATTTCTTTTTGTTTCTATGGTTTTGATTGCTAGGCTGATCACACAAACCTTAAACCCAGGGGACTTTTGCACCTAGATCAAAAGGGGTCTTTGACACTTAGAATGTACATGGAAAGAAAAAGGGGCAGGTTTTCAATTCTGCTGCACTAGTGTAAATCTTCAGTATTATGATTATTGATTCATATTACAGCGGAAAGCAGGGACTCCAGTCAGGATCAAGGCTCCATTGAGCGAGGCGCAGTACAAACACACTGCGGGAGACAGTCTCCCTTCCCCAAAGAGTCTGCTGATGGAAAGCAAGGGATGCCAGGTTCATTTCCACTGGTGTAACAGAGACCTGGCTCATGGGGCCTCATTTCAAGCAGGAGCTTATTGGATATGGAATGACAGCCTATATTTAACATACACGGCTACCTGCCATCTATTCTCAGAACAAATAAATCAGGTGGGACCAAAAAGGGATGAGGATTCCTGTGCCAGGAATGAGAAAATACTTGGATAGTGAACGGTGCAGAACTGGGATCCAATATTAATATATTAACAAATAATTAAAGTAGTTCCTTCTCTCCTTCCTTCCCCCACCTCTGCAGGCACTGTAGCTCTCTGGGAGCTATGTCCCATGAAGCAGTATCTCTTTTTAAAAACACGTGATCTAGAAGATCTATCTTATCGAACCATCTGCCTCTGCAGCTGGATTGTGAGCTATTTACTCAGGTTTTATTCAGTGCTTGCTCAGGCAAAACTGCTAGTAAAATCAGTGAGTAAAGGCTGAGTAAATGCCTTCAGGATTTGGTCCTGGATCATGTAACATTATGAGCACAGTTACACCCAGAGGTTTGAGAAGCAACTGTTCAGGTTGTAGTGGTGAGATTCAGAAAGGGTGAGTAATGCTTTTAGCTGGGTGGATCTGATGGGAATAAGGACTGAAGCCTCAGGACAAGAGAGCCCTTCCCTCCACGCCCAAGGTTGCCTGAAGGGTTTCCGCCTCTTTGTGGACCTAAAAGATCAAGGAGACTCTTGCACTAGCATGCACTTGAGAGAAGGAAATATTTACCAAAGGACTTGGAAGAGATTTTTCCCTGAGGCTCCTTTTGATGTCTGCATTTCACAGGACTGTGTTGAACACCTAGAGCCCAGGAAGGGGTGTTTGGACCATCTGTAGTAAGGCTCTCTGCCTTCCAGACCAGGTTTTCCTGCTGCTGAGCCTGCCATGAAGTCAGGTGTTGGTGAGACTGCAGGTAATTTTCATAGTAACCACTGTGATGTCACGTCATCCTTGCTACAGTGACATCACTGCAGGATCAAACCTGAGGAGAGGGCAGGTTAGGGAAGGAGGGAAGGCCTGGTTCAAACACAAAGGGGTGGGGAAGTTGGTGGTCATGGTCCACAAGGGTAAAAGGCCTTTCTATGCAGAGTGATGTGGCTGGAAACTTACTCTAAGATGAGGTCCCCGTTGAAAGTGTCGGGCTGATCCTGTGCAGTGCTGAGTGCCTTCAAAGCCCTTTGAAGGTCTGGCACCAATTCAGGGCCCACCCTGTCAGGAAAGGCTTAGATCTCTCTAGTGTTCTCAGTCCTTTTTTAAACTAATACTTATCAATGAAGAAAATGATTAGATTCTGGATAGTTGTGGTGGTTTTGGCAATGACTGGATTTAACTATTTCCCTGTCCAAGCTGTGTCATGCTTCTGCAAAGCCCTGCTATTATTCTTTGGGAAGAAGGAATGCTGAACTACACAGGGCATAAACTGGCCTCTCACTACAGAAACCCTTATCACAGCCCTAAGTATGACGAATGCAAGATACTTTTCATTGCAACACTCTGGGCTGTGTTTCTGGTGGATGTTAACCTTTTTGTTTAATCTTGGACACCTACGGTGATGGGTCCTTTGGAGCAAGCAGAGGAATGAAGTTCTGGAACAGCCTTCCACTAGGAGTACTGGGGGCAAGAAACCTAACTAGATTTAGTATGGAGCTTGATAAATGTATTAATGTGGGGTTGCCTGTGATAGCAAGGGACTGGATGACCCAGATCTGTTACAGCCCAGTGTTCTTACGTTCTTAACCAGAAATCTTTATCTGCATGGTGAAACGAGCCCTAAACTATCATACTTTTCAAACACCCCACCCAGTTGCTCCAGCCCTGACCTGGATTTACCTTCAAGGAGTTACAGAAGTTACAAATGGAAAGGACCTATCAAGGTCTGCTGTTGCCATTCCCTGCCAACGTAGGATTGGTCTCCAGGATACGTTTTCTAGTGCTCGGTCCTGCCTCATTTTAAATGATCTAATCTAGCAGGGGAATGCTCTCGGTATTTTACATGTTTCTCTTAAGTCTCACTGGAACACTGGCACTGGAGATCAGCAACCAAACGGTTTAACGAATTAAGCGCATCAGTGCATGACAGCATCTCCTAAGCAGGCCTGTTCTGTGGCGAAAGTACATTATTCATTCAGGATACAAAGCGGGGTGGTAGTAGCGGTGAGGTAATATCTTCTCTTGGCCCAATTTCCCTTGGTGAAAGAGACAAGATTTCGAGCTAAACAGAGCTCTTCTTCAGGTCTGGGCTCTGTGTAGCTTGAAAGCTTGCCTCTTTCACCTGTAGAAGTTGGGCCACATTCAGATTCAGATTAAATTGGGCTTATATTCAGCCGGAGCGATCTGGAGCAGAGCTCTGGTAAACATTTCTGAGTCCCAGTGTGCCCCCCATGGAGCTGAAGCTCCAAACCCCAGCGCACCCTCCCCCAGGGGGCTGAAGCCCCAAGCCCCACAGGGCAGAAGCCCTAGCCTCATCACCCTGCAAGGCAGAAGCCCTGAGTTCCACTCACTCCCCCAGCCCAGAGACTGAAGCCTGGAGACCTGAGGCCTCCCGCTTCCCCTCCCCGCCCCACACTCAGCTCTGGAATTTGTATAGCGTGTTGTGGGGTGGGACATATCCATTTTATAGCATGTCTGGGAAATAATCTATGATCATTTAAGCCCTGAGCTGGTCCAAGAAAAAAATATTACCTCACCCACTTGATCTCTCTAATATTCTGAGACCAACATAGCTACAACGATGTTGTAAACAGTATTCATGCAAGACAGTGATATGTTGTTTACAGTGTGATCAGATCAAAGAGAGACAGATTGTTTGAAAACCATTAGAATGATAGCCCTGGATGGGGAGATGAAACAGAGAGAGGGCCCTATCCTGGGAAGTGCTAAACACTCTTAGTTCCTGCTGGATTCAGGAGATGAAGGTGCTCAGTTCCTCATAGGATCCGGCCCCAAGAGAGAAAACCTTATGCAGACTCAAGGAGGTTTTGCATCCTGCCTGCTAATGCATGGTGGTGGCTTTTTTTTATTTCCAAATCTTGGAGGATTCATCAGAGGCGCTTGGGGGAAGGTGTGAGACATAAAGCCAGCCAAAATGACAGCAAAACAAGGGCACAAGCAGTACCATAAATACTCTTTATTTAAACACATGTCAAACAGAAGGGCCTGTAATAAATACTCAAACTTTGTACATACATATTTTCATATAGCTCTCTCTATAGCTAGCTATAAGAACAAAAATATATTTACATTTCTTCACTGCATATTTTTATATAAACAATTGTGCAAAAATGACCTTGCCAAGGACAGTAAACAAAAAACTATTACCCCATGCACTCTCACTGGCACCAGCAATACTGCCCAGGGATTCAGATATCCTTTCCTGCCACTGGGAAGATGAGAAGATGGGAGGAAAGCTGCCATGATGTTAATGGAGGACCTGCAAGCCCATATTTGTGATTCAACAACTTTCAGTCAAGGTCTGACACCTTGCAAAATATCGGGCCTGATTCTTCACTCCATTACACTGTGATTCCTGTGTAAAATTGGAGTCAGAATGGTGCATTGTGGTTATTATGGCACAATCTTATGAATAGCCCCTGGCAGCACTTTACAGACAAGGGATGGCCCAAGGAATTCTACCGTGCAGCCTGTAGCTGCCTTCATCTTTAATACAGATGTGAGGCTAATAGAAACTACAGCTCCCACTATGCTCTGTCTTGATCCAGGCTGCATTACTGAGACCTTCTGGGGTATTTTTATGTTAAAGATTAGACTAGTTTATAGTCTGCTCCATATTATGCAAACGTGGGCCCTGATCCTCCAGCTGATACATACGTGGACTGCTGTGCCCATGCAGAGCCTGTTGTAATTTCAGTGCAGCATCCCGTGGGTGAAACAGTCTGCCCTGTGCTATCAGCTGCGGCATCAGGGCCTTACAGTGCAGCCACAGGGCTCCTGGCAAGCTGCAGTGTTGGGCAAAGGTTGAATTCCCCACTTTGTAGTATCACAAGAAGTGGCTGGTCCTCTGCACTCCCTTCAGTACCCATTGGGTATGTCTACACTGCCCGTGCCAGCTGATTTGGGCTCACGGAACTTGGGCTAAGGGGCTGTTTAATTGTGGTGTACTGTAGACATTCAGGCTGCAGCTGGAGCTCTGGGACCCTCTCACCTTGCAGGGTCCTAGAACCTGGGCTCCAACCCAAGTCTGAATGTCAAACACAATTAAACAGCCCCTTAGCCCAGGTCAGCTGGCATGGGCCAGTGGCAGGTTTTGAATTGCAGTGCAGACATACCCATTATGCTCAATCTCCTTACTCCTGAGAGAGAGATGTGGTGAGAATAGAGTCTAGCAAACCCCTTTGAAACATGACTGTGTTTTGCAGTAAGGGGCAATGCATCTGCTCCGAGGTTTCTGTCTGAGGTGGGAAAGAAAGTTAGGGCTAATGCCCATTTTCAGACTGCCACCAACACAAAAACAACAAATGGGTGCGTGCCGTATCCTGAATTGCAAAGATCTTCACACAGAAAGAGCCTGTGCTACACAGATACTAAGCGGAGCCTGGCATCCTGGATAGCAAGCAGAGAAATCAACTAGAGGTGTAAAACAAGTCTTGTAAAATTCTAAATTCCAAGCAATCCTTAAATGAAGGCACAGTAACTTAAATCTGCTTCCAGTAGGATCGTGATCCAAGGGCTAGATTTTCAAAAGACCTCAGCACCCACCAGCTCCCATTTAGGCACCTAAATAAGAACTGTAGATACTGAGTACTTCTGAAAATCTGGCCCAAGTGTGTGCATTGAAATATCACTTATTAATATTAGCAAGGGAGAAGGGCTGGGACATGGGACATTTTGCTCAGCATGTGTCAAGTTAGTGATAACAAGGTCATGCAGGAACCTTGTTCCATCCTACTTTCTAGGGGAGGGTAGTTTCCATTACGCAGGTGGGGCTCAGAGATCCCAGATAGCAGAAAGTGAACCTAGCAATGGGAGAGTAAACAATGGAGTGAGACTGCAGCCTGGGGGAATGACCATAAGTTCACTTCACTGGGAAACAGATTTGCCGAGCTGGTGAAAAGAGGCAAGCACAACAAGTGGAAGTGAAAGGTGAGAGCAAGCAAATCTTTCCTGTTTGCCAGCCTTGGTGTTTCTTGGTGGGCTATTATAACACAAGAAGGCAGGGAGATTTAAGGGGAGAATCTCAGCATTCTGCGAGCTCTTGCTCAAAGCATTGTCAAATTGGAGACCTCGCGCACCGGCTAAAATAGGTCCTTTATACTAAGTAAGTAAATAAATAAAGGACTTGGAAAAAATAGATCTTTGTGACATGGCCAAACTGGAGAGCATGGTCTGTGCTCACTCACCCTTTCGTTATCTCTCCAGAGAGGCAGGGGCACTTTCTTGTTTCTTAACTTTAAATTTCAGGCTGCTAATATATCTGGATATTTGGTAACTAGCTCTCCTCATCCCGTTCCCTGCCTCTGTGCACTGTCTCAACACCGCTCTCGCTCTCACCTTTAATATGCCCAGCACATTAAACTTCAGCCATTTAGGAGCTAAACACCTGGCCCAGAATGGATGGGACAGGAATGGGGGGTAGATATACATGTACAGTCAGAGGAACCTCAACAGTTTGCCCTTGATACTTCAGCTCACAACCTTGGATCCTCTATATAAAGCCATCCCTACATACCCTTTTGATATACACTACAGTATAATAATCACTGACCTGCAGTGCCTGTCATCACTAACTTCCCATAGCAATCAGCTGTTTTCTGACTTTGGGGATATGAATTAGCTAGCATATGCCATATGTCTGGACTAAGGAAAACAGAGCTGAGAGGGAGATTCCATAGTAACTAAAGATGTGCACAGAGCAAAACCTTGCTTCCAAAATTCACCATAGGCAGAGTCAAAGCACAGGGTCCTGAGGGAAATCTAGGTGTAAACCTGAATTTCTCCAGAGCTTGGGGTGTCTGAAATTGGCCCATTACAGAACGAGGTTTGAGCTGTGAGGCTTCCCCATACTTCTCAGAGGTTAATAGTACATACATCTATAATTCTCTGATATTGACAATCCATCTTCTGAGGTCTAGGCTTCTCACAAAGCAAAAGCTCTCCAGGAATGTCTCCAATGAGGCAAAAGACTGACACAGCGGAGGGACTCTGCATACTATGTCAGCCTCGGAGGATGGAGCGAAGACAGCTCCTGAAGTGGAAAATGCAACTACCGGAGTGAAAAATGACTCCAGGATCTGTAGCTGCACCATTATTTTGCAACAATGCAAAAGCGGGAATTACAGCACCAAATCTTACAAGAATTCAAAGAATTACTCAACTGAGCATGACGTTAGGCAAAACCCTATTCATCCAAAGTGCAATAAGCAATAGATGGGGAGGGCACTTATGAAATATATTCACAGCGACGGTACATATACATACACAAAGGGTACAAAATATTCTCCTTGCCTCCGGCGCAATCTCAGTGACACTGCAGGATTTGCGAGAGGTACAAACCAGCAGTGCAGAATGTAGGCCTGTGTGTTTTCAGTGAAGCACACAGTATTTCATTTCAGTGACAGCGGAATTCTCTAGGATTTTTTTCCCCACAAGTGAAAGCAGCACTGTGCGTATTATCAGCTAGTATAAACAGACATATCTGCACTGAAGTCACTTTACACCAGCTGGGAATCTGGCCCAGATACTTTATCTATACATACCTATTTCTGCTATTTTCTAGGATTTTTTTTCATAACAAAATAAACTATCAGGCAAGAGGTTTTTTAATCTCCACATGGTGGTTTCTATGGGGGCCCATTTATTGTCTGTGTTATATTGTAACTGGTCGGTACCATGACAGTTTCATTCTCTGAACTGTCACATTTCTATGCAAAGTCAACAGTTTTCACTGAGTCAAGTTCAATGAGAATTTTGGCTGAGTGAGACTGAGTAACACATGACTAAGCACCTGAGAATTTGACCTATTGTTTGGTGGATTTCCAAAGAAGTTACTGATCCTTTCCTTCAACTTCAGGTGGCTTGAGACCTCCACAGCTCACACCCCACCTGTGTTGACTTCAGAGAGAAAAGTAAAATCGGCAACAACTGTCAGGTGATCTATATGCATCTCTCAGCACTAATGATGCCTCCTTTATCGATCCTGTTTGTGTTGATCAGTGCCACCATATCCAGGTCATCTTCCCAGCCTTGTCTCACAGTGAATGATCTATTGCTTCCTGACCCTTCCATTTTCCAGTGCTTGGAACAGCACTGTGGCTCTGAGATAAGCCACATCCCTGTTCACTCCTCTTCTTCAGATACACACAGCAACAGCATTTGAAGTTTTAATACCAAATAGCCAAACAAATGTGGTCATTGACAAAATATGCACGGCACTTGCAATGAGGATGCAACATTTGTTTGCACTCAGGGCCAGCTCCTATTCCCACTGAAGTCAATGGAAGTTTGGCCGTAATGTCAATCACAGCAGAACTGGGCCCTTGCTAAAGACAATGTCACCTTGCCACTTGTGAGGGGATGTCGTTTCCCCGCTACTTGGCCCAATCAATCCTCCATGTCACCTATGCACATGGAGGGTTCATGAGGGTATATTCATATTACAAACACTGCAAGCGATTGTTGGTTGCTGCCTGTTCAGACTAAAAAACGCAGAAGAGGAAATGAGAACTTGTAACTAATTTTTTACTTCCTCTGGATTGCTATATAATAACAATTAATATACACACACACTGATTCAGCATATGCAACATGTAGATAATGTTTAAATGCACCTACTGTACTGTATAACAGCATCCTGTATTTAAATCCTTGTACTGTACAAAACAAGCTTCATTAACAAATGGCACGTGATTTTCTGAGTTCCTAAATCTTGCACTGTGTCGGGTTTCATTCTGCTAGGACAGTCTGTTAATGTTTATCTGGAAAGAGATTGTTTTTGTAGACCCGGTGACTTCCCCTAACAGCAATTTCATGTACCCTATAACGTCATCACTATGTGTTTGCTTCAGTGGGACTGGTTGTATTTTAAAGGCTTAATATGGGAATTGAATTGTGCACAGGATCTGCTTACAGCCTGACATCAACAGTAGGGAGAGATGCACCAGGCAACCTCCTTAGAGCAAACCTTGTTCTCTGCTTGGTGCTAGGGGGCAGTCATTGGTAAACAAGTAGGGACATCCTGGAACTCATCTCCCATAGGAGGAAGACAGCTAATGAAAGAGGAAGAAGCTTTCCCAGGCCACATTCTCTTTCTCTGCATATACTTTGAGCTCAGCCCTGCAGTCCTGACCCAGGCAAAACTCTCTTTGTAATAGCAACCATATCTGCCATCCTTTGAAGGAGGATTCAAGGATCAGGCTCTTTTAGCTACTCTTCCTAGAGGACCAGGCCCACCTTGCTGGGGAGAGGAAGGAGTAGCAATTCCAACTTCTCTTCTCCATAAAAGCCAATAGTTGAGACAAGGCTTTACATCTAAGTGTGTTGAGTGTACATGGTTCAAAATGTTTCACTGAATTCACTGCTGTGCCTTGTATCACCCTTTATACCTAGTCCAAAGTGCATGTGAAAACAGAGCAGAATGGCAGCGTTTACACCTGCTCTGAATTTACTTCACAAGGGGGCAAATGACTACACGATGTGCAGGTCAATGGTGAATTGGACCCTAAAGGGAAAGTGGACAATACACAATTATCTCCACAATCCTTCCACAGACCTCTGCAGGGATGAATGCTCCCCATGTTTAAAGAATGCCTGGTATTTTTCTTTTGAATTTTGTTACCATTATTTTTTATTTCACATTCCACGTTTTTAGAGACAATTTTAATCATGAACACTCAGAATTCCTTGGTTTTTCCGGCACACACACACACACTTCTGTGGTCTCTGAGCTTGTATCACCTTGGCAGAAAAGCTGTGACATGGTGGCCCCACGTTAACTTGTGGACACTCCTTTGCAAAGTAGCACGTTAGTACAAGTGCCTGTAGTGTGACTGCAAGGTCTCAGCTATAAACAATCCCATTTCATTGTGTTGCATGGTGTCTTGCTTTATGTCTTTTAATTTGGCCTTCTCCTTTAAGGACAGCTGTTAAAGGTGCAGAAAATAACACAGCATTGTTTTTGTGGAGATTTGCCTTAGCATTCTTCTAATTTCACAGATGCAGCGAGTCTCTCCCTTAATCACACTTCACAACTGGCCCCCAAGCTGCAGGAAGGGCTATCAGAAAGACATCCCCCCCCCATGCATTTTGCTCCAAACTCTGCTGCAACATGTTCCTCCCAGTCACCTCTCTTGAACCTGGTGGCAGGCTTTTTACTGCCTTAATAACCACCCTGCATGGTGTAAATGCTAATCCCAAGCATGACTGTCCACAAATTGAAAGGTTTATGAAGGTGGTTCAGGCTACTTACGCTTACTAGCTGCTAAGTGAACTGTGTTCTCCACTTAAAGGGTAGGTGAGTGAGTTAAGCAACAGGAAGAAACGTATATTCTGCAAAGGCCAACTTCCACGTGGGAAAACTCAGCATACCTTTTACCAGTTTGGCCAGGGGAGACGTTCTTGTGTACATCAGAGGGGGCACTCCACTAATTATTACATCCCTCTGGCATCTGCAGTTAACAGACACAACAAAGATCTAACCTGAAAGAGAGCAAACTACAGATTTCTGATCAAGATGCAGAGACTTCAGCTTGTAAGAAATCAGCTGGCAAATCCTCACCACTCACGTGACAATCTTTGCAGCAGGCCTCGCTTGACAGGACAACGCTTAGGAGATAGAGCTTACTGAATGCTCAGCAGTTCCCAAGAATCATGGGAAACTTCCCCAGCCAGGTGCAAAAAGTATTTTCAATACAGAAAGAACACAAGGCAAAGACAATCTATGCTTTCCATGGCCAGCTTGCAGGAGTGATCACAAATGATTTGCAAAGGCTCACTCAGAAATTCATTGGAAACACCAATTATAGTGAGGATATTCTTGGTGGAGAGGGGTTTGTTTTTTTTTTAGGGCAAAGGCCTGGTGGAATAAATGCTGAGTTTGGAAGCAGCTCACCGTTTAAAAACACCAGTAATCTTTGCAAATTTTTTGTGTTTTGTTTTCTCTGATATTTCTTCCCACTATGATGCCATTCCAGGAAACTCCTTGTTGGAATCCTAGGGCAAAGGTCAAACCGTTCTTAGTTGCCTACCCATGACTCCAAGATTGCTTGAAATAGCTTTTGGTCAAATTAGTGAAAGCTCCAAGCAGTCCCCTAATCCAGCACGCCTGTATTAACAGAGTACAATAACAAAGCAGCAAAACAGAGACCTCCCAAGATATTAAGCATTCAGATACTGTGTTGAGGGATATAAATACATCGAACAGACTGGAATATACAACGTGTCACTGCCTTGGAAAGACTCAGTGTGTGAACTTCCCCCACCTCACTCGTTTTCACGTGTTATGAAAGGACTCTTCTCTTTCACATCCTCTTTGCAACCATGCTGCAGCCTTTAAAAAAAAAAATGTCTCCGTAAGCCTAAAGGAAGAGTCCCATTCTCTCAGCATTGCTTCCTGCATAGACAAGCAACGGTACAACCGCGGCTCTGCTGAAGGGTAACAGTCTCCTCTCCCCCGCAGGTCTCTGTACTCCTCCCCGCCCGCACCTGTCCATTTGTGTCTGAGGATTAGCTTCCCAGCTGACAGCCCCGGGGAGCTTGCAGCCAGCTTGAAGCAAGTTTTGCAAACCAGGAACAAAATGTGAAACCCGCCACGAGGGAAAGCTAATAAACAAAACGGGGCCACGAAAACAACCACTGACCTGGCCTTCCATCTCCACTGTCTCCTGAGAGCAAACACTCTGAATTAAATACACCACCTTCTTTTAACTGAAATCTGGGAAAACCTTTAGCTAGAGGAATTGTCTGTGATTTTTAGCTGCACACGGGACGACTTTCCAACTACCTTCTCAGTGAAATTTACAATCATAGCCTTCTCCATGCTCCCAAATTCCCCAAGCTTGTTTCTTATTTTTTATGAGAAAGTCCTCTAGAAGTAAATAGGGAACATTCTTTTATTTGTTTCTTTAAATCATCCTACCAAATGTAACAGAAGTATCTCTCGTCTACAGAAATGATCTCATTTCCTTTCAAAATCTAAAGGTTTGATGGTAATTTCCAAAGAACCCCACAGAAGCTGTGTTGGCTTCGCCCCTATACAATTCCAGAGGACTTTTCCATAAGCAGGGATTTGCCCCAGATCCTCCATCCGAGGCTAAAATTGATTCATGTTTTCACCGGGGGTTTCATTTGATTGTTTTGTACAACAGGAGAATTCCTGTTCAAGAGCTGGTTGACTGGCTGTGGAGGGGGGATTTCCTTGTAGAACAGCTGGGGGTGCCTGAGGGGGATCATGATTCGGTGTTCCTGGCCCTCATGAGATGGGGGGGCACTTATTCAGAAATTACACAAAATAGTTTATATAGGGCAGACTGCCAGCCGCGCTGGGACTAGTGCCCGGGTGTCACCACCGTTGAAAGATGGGAACACTAACAGGGGAAATTTCAGGAGGGGGAAAATACTGCCCGGATCAGTTCGCTCAGTGATCTCCCGAAACCCATGATTATTAGAGGCTAAGCTCGCTCGGAGCCGAGGGGTACAGCTCCGAGCACACTGGGTGCTTAGCAAACAATATAGAACATCATGACCCGGATCAAAACCCCTTTGCCTAGGTGCCCCCACTGCGTGTCCTAGCCTATTCCACACTCGCGCCTCTGAGACCGAAGCAGAAAGGGGGAACGCAGCACCTCCATTGCGAAGTGGCGTTGAACTGTCTCTAGCCCCCCTCCCTCCCTGGTAACCCGAACGCGCTGGCGGAGGGGCTGGCAGCGAGAACTGCTCACGAGCTACGTGCGGAGCCGAAATCTGCTGGAGCCAGTAGAGCGCTGCTCTGCCCGACCTGGCCGCCTGTCCCATCAGTCCCCGCCCGCCTCCAAGGCAGAGCAGGCTCCCGGGGCGTGGCTGAGGGACCAGGGGACAGTGTGGCCAGAAGGGAAGTGCTAATGATCGTGTTATAGCCCTCGCCGAGCGCCCCAGCGCCCTGCTTTGGGGTGATGTCAACTGCAGAAAGCTGGTGCTACCAAGTTTATAATTGTGGGCTTAGGCCTCTTGAATCCCTTTGGCATTTGTGCTCAGACCTCTCCAGACGCCAAGAGGGAACAACGATCCCAAGTGAAGGACACTATTAGCCCGGGAAGCGTCTAATGAGGGGGCTGGTTTCGTTCGCATAAGCGGACATTGCCCATTTGTTTCACAGCCAACTCTTTGGGGTTTAAATAGGGCGCAGCAATGAAAATGTGACCGCCACATCTGTGGGGGTGGGAAGTAAGCGTAGATCTCGGAGGAAGGGCAGCTGGAAGGTACGTTGACTGGACTCGCATGAAGACTGACCAGCTGACCTGGGATTGATGGGGATCTGGTGCGGGGGAGATGAGCCGTTCCTAGCAGAGCTGAGTGTGAAGCCATTTAAAGTTGTCACCAGACTTTTTACCCAGTGGACAGGACTTTGGGCAAACAGGTGCAGTGAGGTCATCGTGACACCTCTAGTCACCGCGCAAAGAAGTAAACTGCCGATCTGAGTCCTCCCCCGACGGGAAATCGACCCCCCTGACCTGTCCGTGAAGGGAAGGCTCCATAGCCAGGCCTGTCACCTTCCCCTCTGCTGGGAGACAAGGAGTCCAGCTGGGCTTGAGGGCAGCAGTTACGTGCTTATTATTACTAGATCTATGAGGTAGATAAAGACAGTAACAAGAACACCACAATAGTCATCAAGTCTTCATGGGATGAACCTCATCCACTGACTGCAAGTAACCCTCAGGGTCTATACAGATGTACTTGCCAGAGGATTTTGTACATTCTGCAAATAAACAACCCTCTTCCCCTCCCCCACGAAGGGGACACTCCCACATAGCTGTATAAAGGCTGCTAATTTTAGTTCACTTGCAGCTACTACATTACAGGTGCCTTTTTCACTGGCCTGGGGGGGCGGGGTTTGGTAAGGGCTCCTCCCTCTACAATATGGAATCGTGTGTGCTCTGATTGATGCTCTGGGACTCAGCGCAACCGTTCAGCACAGTACCTTTACAGTGCAATAAGTCCTCCCTGGCTGGTGGTCCCGCTCCTTCACACAGCGTCTCACACGTTTTGTCTTGTCCCAGCTGATACCCCTCGTCCTCCTCGTTGAAGTCACTTTTCCCGTTGCTGTTGGAATATCCATTGACCTGCATCTTCAGGGCAGATCGCCGGAGGCAAAGGAGCTCCTGGAAAGCGTACCTGAAGTCCGGGCTCCGGCAGTAAATAAGGGGGTTGAAGCCGGAGTTGATGTATCCCAACCAGTTCAGGAGGACGAACAGGTTAGTGGGGACAATGTTGTCCTGCATCACCTCCAGGATGTTGACGATGAAGAAGGGCAGCCAGCACAAAGTGAAGGTGCCCATGATGATCCCTAAGGTTTTCAGGGCTTTGTGCTCCTTCAAGCAAAACTTGGAGGCTCTCCTGTGACTTGCTTTCCCGTTCTGCTCCTGCTGGTTGTTGTTCTGGGCATGAAACCTCCTTTCACATCGGTCTATCTTCTTCAGCTGCTGCTTGGCTACCTGGAAGACCCTGGCATAGACGAAGACCATGACCACCAAAGGCAAGTAGAAGGAGATGATGGAAGAAGAGATGCGATAGGCCTGGTTGGTGTGGAACTCACAGCAACTCTCGTTTTTGTAACACTTCTCGGCTTCCGGGCTCCCTGCTCTGTACCAGTGCATCTGGATAGGCAAGAAGGAGGTCAAAACGGACACCACCCAGACCACGAGGATGACAATCCTGGCCTTGCTTTTAGTCAGCAGGCTCTGGTACTTGAAGGGGGAGGTGATGGCGAAATACCTGTCCACGGCAATGACGCAAAGGGTCTCGATGCTGGCAGTGACACACAGCACGTCTAAGGCGGTCCAGAACTCGCACCAGAAGTTCCCAAAGGTCCACTTCTTCTGGATGATGCGGCTGGCTCCGAAGGGGACCACGGTCAGCCCCATCACCAGGTCGGCACACGCCAGGGACGTGATGAAGCAGTTGGTGACGGTCTGCAGCCGCTGGAACTTGGCGATGGCGGTGATCACCAGGACGTTGCCGAAGACGATGGCCAGCACGATCACAGACATCAGGACGCCCATGCCCACCATCCAGACGTCTTCGGAACGGCCCGGGACCTGGGTGCTGCTCATATTGGCCGCAGCCGACGCCGGGCTGGTGGGACTCGTCGAGCCCATGGCTTCCTACCCTCAGCAGCGCACGGTCTGCGCCCCGCTCCCCGCTGACATGCGAGCCCCGGGCAGCCCCGCGTCCGATCCCCCGCTGCACGGCGCTGGGGCTCTTCGCGGGCAAGCCCGGGACCGTCCCAAGTCCGATGCCCGCCCGCTGTCCGCTCAGGCTCGTTCCCCGCCAGCTGTCTCCTGCGCTCGGTGCCCGGCGCGCTGGGCCGGTGCCCCGGAGCAGTCACACGCGCGCTGTAGGAGATCCCAGAACAGCCGGCGGCGGTTCGGCCGGGCTGGGGCCCTCCTGCCCTCAGACCTGTTGCCAGATGGGTTGGTGGCTGGGAATCTGCATTTGTTCCCCGCCCCCTTAGCTTCCTCCCTCCCCTTTCGCAGCCCCGGCAGCTCCTGCCCCACCGGGAGTCCCGTCTACAAGTGTCCGAAGCCCGTTACGTGTTGGGGAGCTTATAGGAACACCCCGCCGTGACATCAGGCAGCCCCCAGCCAATGGGCTGCGAGCAGGACCCCTCCTCCCCCGCCCCGCCACACACACACAAGCACACACACGGCTGACAGTGATGCCGGTGCTCCTGCTGGTCTGTCCCCTAGACTCAGAGTGATTCTCGCGGCCCCAGTCGCGGGCTCTCCCGGTGCCCTCGTTGACCCGGGAGCCTCCACTCTGATCCGCTGCAGCCCGCCGAGGTCCCCTCCCCAGCCCCGGCCGCCGGTGCTCCAGGCAGAGCTCGCCGTCAGCCCGGATCGCTGCTTGCCCCGGTCGCCTCTCCAAGCAGGGCGCTCCCTGGGAACGCAGCCCGCAGGTTGATCCCGCGCGCGTTTGCAGACAGAGGCGGGCGCGCCGGTGCCCTGGCGCTTTGGTTTCACTGGTGACCCTTCGGCCCTTTTCGATTCCGCGACCCCGGGGGATTTTGCAAAACTCTCCGCAGTCACCCTCCCGCCTCCGGTGTGCACCGACAGCGTGCGCCGCGCTCAGTTCCCCGCGGACATTACTGCTCCGCAAGCGGGGTCATTTCCTCGCTAGTTAAGTGCGTGCCGGATCCTTGTGTTTTCTCAGCCACACCGCTGCAGCAGGGGCCGGTGGACGTGGATTGGCCTGGAAGCCATCCTGTGGAACCGTACAGGGAAAAGTTATAGATGCCCAGTGTCAAAGGGAGGACGATGAATACTTTCTCTGCAGACCGCGCCACCTAACCCGCTGGGGACCGACTGCTATACAGCCCGCAAAGGCAGGTTGCTAATAGCCTCTTGCTACTTACAACTGAAGTTTTTCTTCTTTTTCAGCTTTAATTAAAATCATCTCCTGGCGCTGGGAATGGTACATTTCTGCAGTCTCCCTGCCAATCCGCCAGTCCCCCGAAATACTCACTGAGACTGCAACCCGTCTGTCTAGCTACTTTAAACGTGTAGCCAGGTTACATCGGCTAAAAATCGGTATGTGCAGATATGATCGAAATTAAAGGTTTTGAGCAGTAGGTGCCGCGGCTTTATTTGCTAAATTAGGCTTCGAAATAGACTTCGTTTCTCTAATTACAGTATTTAGCTTGCAACACTCTCCTTTGAAATGCATGTCTAAACTTAGCACATGAGCTCTGGAACCAGGTCATTAGTAAAGAAAACTTCCTTCCTGATTATGGAGGGGTAGAAGAAAATACAACGCACCATTTAATCTGGAGAAACTAAGCAAAAAGTTGGAAGCCAAAAGAACAGTGTTATATTGACTAGGCACCGTCACTTTGAGACAGGACCAGAATCTGACTCCTCTTTCCAGTTATTCCTGCTAGAAAGAGACCCATTGAGGGACCACTGGCCCAGCAAAATAGGTCTCAACAGGAGTAAGAGTGGCAGAATCGGGCCCTTTAATGTGTGTCAGAGTTTGTTGTAAAAGCAGGCGCATATGCCATTGCATGGGGAAGTCATGTAAACAATTGATGCAAAACTGGAAGGGAGGGAAGCTTCCCCAAGTCTCATTGTCAGTTTCCATCCAGATACTAGCTGTCTGCCGGGGAGCTATCAATTGGTGGATGGAGGAAGACCAGGTGTCTTGGACTGAGTTGGAAAATGGCAGGGGAAGTGGAGTTCAAGAAACCTCTAAGAGATAAAGCCCCAGTCTCAGATTATTTGAGCTACATCTGTGATCTGAGAGGCCATATGCAATTAAAGACCAATATAATCTTTTTTTATAGTCAGTTTAACTCATCCTGAGGCCCTTAACACTAACAGAAGGACCTTATTCTTCCTTGGATTGTGCTGCAGTTTACAGCTTCCTGATTTCTTGGTAAGTACAGAGATATCTTTTGACTGGAGAAAAGCAATACACCAGTGGAAGGAATTTTTTATGTGCTCTTCTTACATGATAGCGTTGTCTTAGTTTTTTCCCCCCTCTACCTTACATTGGAATTGTTATTACAGACTGTACCTCTTTTGTCTGGCTGTACACTCAAAAGATAAATCTTTTCAAATTTAAAGGTTAATAACTTTTAATTTAAATGATTTGTGGTACATGTATGTGGTGAGTGAGTGCCTTTTCTTTCAACAGCTCTAAAGGTTTCTCCTTAATGCACATCTGCTTGTAATCACAGCTGTGACCCATCTTCAGTAAAACCATGGTATTGAACAAATTTATTCAGTGATTTCCCAAACACTTGAGCAATACTGTTAGAAATATGCCTGAGTTGACCATATAACTTCAGTGCATTCCACTTGGTGATGCTGAAGCCAGATATGGTTAATCTGGTGGTCTGTTTGCCTTTGGGGAAAATGCTTTTACACTCAGCTTGCTATATTAGGGAATAAAGACTAAATGGAGATAATTTTGCCTTTTATGTTTGATATCTGCTTGTTTATCTATAATGAAACCATATTTATTCAGCCTTTCTTATTTCTCAGATAAATTGCATTCCATGCAGTGTATGAAGTCTTTTGGACATGACTTTAAAACCTGAAGTCCTGTGGGCTGTGATTTGCATGGACTTAAAGATCTCCTGGTATTTAAGGTTAAGGATTGCAGTAGTGGTGTCTTTGGCTAAAAATATACCTCCATTCATGGCTGTGCAGTGTGCTGTGCACCTGCTAACTGCTGCCCTCCACACAAGAGAGAGCTGCATTTCAGTAGACACACACACTTTCACACTCTCTTTCTCACAGAAGCAGGCATTACTCACAAGAGTAATACCATTGATTTCAACAGAGCTACCATGTAGGGATTGCTTATGCATGCAAGTGTTTGGAGAATGAGGCCCACAGTTTGCAAAGCTCTTTGGGATGAAAGGTGTTATACAAATGCAAATATTATTCTTAATTAAATGAGTTTGAAGTAGAGGGCTGATGATTAATCTTCTTTAGATTTCTGAAGGATTAATAATGTTGACTCACTCTAAAGTTATTAAGACATTAAACATGCATAGGGTTTCAGGATTCTGTCTCATTTGTCTATTGCTAATAGAAAAGTAATAAAACCCTAGATGCTAAATTCTGCTGAGTTAACCTGCCTAAAGTTGCTCTGCTTCTCTCATTGTACCCATCACTTCTCAGGCTTTGTTGTATGAGCAAACTGCTCAGAACCTGCTGCTTCAAAGCCACTAGATGTCCCATGTCATGCAAGTACTGCTCTAAGGGGATGCACTTTTTCAGCCCAGAGCTGCTACTGATAGAGCGCTGCATTGTACATAGAAAGCTTATGGCAAGTTTTGTGGTTTTATAAAAGAAGGGCTAGTGAGGTGCTAGAAAGAAGAAATGAGCTGTGAGGTTTTTGCTAAGCGTTGCAGAGGCTTTTCTGAAGAAGTATCAGCCACAGTACTGCAAGTGTTTTCTGACCCTACCCCCACATTTTGTAGTTAAAAGCCACTCTTGCACACAGGATCTTTAACGTTACTAAAATGAACAGTATTTAAAAAACAGAAGTGATGGTCTATACACCACCTGTTTCCACTGGAATATCGAAGGCCTTTGGAAAGAATAGGGTTTGGATCTGCAAAGGATGCTGAATGTTACACTAGGGAACATAAATGACCTTTAATAAGACAGGAGTTTTGGTTAACTGGGGATTGGGTAAATAAGGTTATACTCTAAATACATTTCTATCCATAGTTATAGGGCCAGATCCCCAACAGGTGTAAATGAGCCTAGCTACACTGACTTAAATTGTTACACTAATTGATACCAGCTGAAGATCTAGTCCATAATTGTTTAATGCAGTCCCACTTGCTCTGAGACCATTTAACAGCTTGCTTTTTCCACTCTACTTGAGCCCATGCATTCAACACTCCCCTGCCCCAAAGCTAGTGAGACATGCTTTGCAGTGGGTACACTGAAGAAAATAATTGGGGGAATGTGCGGTGTATTAGGAGAGCAATATCTGAGAGATGATAGTGGGCAAATAGAGTAGAGAAGGGAAGGTAGGTGCCTAAACTCCCAAGTGCATCCTAACAACCTCTAGGGGTCTGAGTTTGTCACAACACCAAACCCACTGGCTTTTTGTCATGTCTTAAGAGCTGGTCAAATAAATCAGAAAATGATCAACAAATGTTTTTGTGAATAAAGCAGGAAGTTCACTTTGCTGTACTTTGTGGGGTATGATATTATTTATTGATTGTATTTAATTATCTGCTCCAAGATTTCAAAAAGCATATGACAATCTCATGACGTTTATTTTTAACCTGTAATGCATAGAATCTCCATCTCCCTAAACATTCCTTACACACACATATATAGTATATTCCTGTTTGCATCATTGCAAAAAAGCATTATATCTTGAAAAGAGGTGAAAACATACTGGAAAATACCTGGGGGATAGTAAATGCTGAACTATCTGTTTGTAAGCCTAAAAGTGCTGCATTAGGCCTTGCTGCTCTCTCTTTCTCTCTTACACTCCAACACCCTTATCTACCTTATCTAACAATGGCACTACTTGCTCCCCTCACAACTGATCTCGGACTTGTAGAGCTTTCTATCTTTTCAGGTGGAGAGAGCCACTCAGCCCACTTTAATTCTTTGCTGATTTACAGACTCCATGAGCCACTACCTGGTTAACAGGGTACAATGGGGAAGCTGAGAAAGGAAGATTTCTACTGACTCAGGTGCCTATTGGCTCACAGGGCCTTGTGCCTGACGGGAATGAGATATGATGATATTATTTAAATGGTGAGACTTGTCTCTGTACAGCCATTCCACTGAGTTTTTGCATGATGATGGTCCATGGACTGATTTGTCTGGACCTTACCCAGCTTTATTCACTCAATATAATCTGCTTTGAAAATAAAGATCTCCATTTGTTATCTCCACCACCATGTTTTCAAGAGTTGATTCCATTGTTAAGAAGGGGCAGGTTCCTTGGTCCACTAAGGCCATTATACCAGCCAAAGACTATCAGCAGAGAATTCTCCCTACCTAGATGTGAGGGGGAGGAGGTGACATATTGAGCAGGTGGGGAGACTGAGGTCCACTTCACTAATCCTCTGCTGGTTGAAGGACCCCTATGCCAGCAGTGACAGTGGCATGAATTAGAGCAGGACCTTTCCTGCTCTAACTTATACCAAGGCCAGGCAGCTCTGTCTCAGACATAGTGAGGAATCAGGGCTCTTATATTTATAGCATGAGTTCAGAGGGGTATGGGACAATACTTAGTGTGAAACACTGGCTCGGTGAAGCCAGTTGCCAAATTCCTATTGACTTCAATGGTGCCAGGATTGCACCACTGAAATCTAGTCAGAGTGAAGCCTTCAGAGGTCTCTGGGGCTTAAACTGTGAAATTGAAGCTCTAGTAACATTATAAAAAATTCACAAGACACCACATGCACATCATAAGGGATGCTACAAACTCTGGGACATGTTTCTGCAACCCTTTTTGTGTAAAGAAGATTGCAAAGCTGCAGTACCACTATTCAAATACCATTAAACCATTCTAGTTTTTGTAGTCACTGAATAAAACCAGACTTTATTTTGGATGGACAATTAGTGTGGATTTCTGATCTGCTCTGGGCATAGCTACAAGGGGCCTAAGTAAAATTGCCCTATTCTCAGAGGTTAACAAGAACAATTTTTCTCCTTCCTTATAACAACCTTTTATGTACTTGAAAACTGTTATCTTGTCCCGCTTCACTCTTCTCTTCTCCAGACTAAACAAACCCATTTTTTTCTCATAGGTCATGTTTATTAGACCTTTAATAATTTTTGTTGCTCTCCTCTGGATTTTTTTATAATTTGTCCACATCTTTCCTGAAATGTGGTGCCCAAAACTGGACACAATACTCCAGCTGAGGCCACGTTAGGGAGGAGTAGAGCAGAAGAATTATTTCTTGTGTCCTGCTAACAACACTCTTGCTAATACATTCCAGGAGAATGATGTCCCTTTTTTTTTTTCCATCAGTGTTATGCTGTTGACTCATATTTAACTTGAGATCTACTATGACCCCAGCTCCATTTCCACTGCACTCCTTCCTAGGCAGTCATTTCCCATTTTGTATGTGTGTAATTTATTGTCCCATGAATACCCTGAGAGAATCTGATTTAAGAAAGAAATAAAACCTTCTCCAACCGCACATCTCTACTTGTCACCTGCCACCCCATACTGAAACTCATGAGGGTATCATCAAACAATTACAATCCATACTCAAAGGGAACTCCATCTTTAAAGAAACTGTTTTCTGAACCCACTCTTCTGGCCTTCAAACAAGGCCAGAACCTCACCAAGCAAGCTCCCCCACAAGCCAGGACACACAAACTCAAAGAGGCACCAGACCCTGCGAGAACAACAGATGCAAGACTTGTAGCCATTTCTACACTGCTACAATGATCAACACCTCTCACAACACATCTTTCAAGATCCAAGGGTCCTACATATGCCTATCATTCACAACATAAGGAGAAGTGTTAATGGGCCACTTAACCTTCAGTGGTCCCTTGAAATATGAGTTAACTACTTATACTAAACAATTGGTTCCACCTTATATTTAGCTGTGAGTCTCTGAGACTTCTCCAGGTCTGAGTATTGTACTCAGAACATTTTGATGTAAGCTTGAAAGCTTGTGTCTCTCATCAACAGAAGTTGGCCCAATAAAATATATTACCTCACCCACCTTGTCTATCCCAGAGCTTGTCTGCATTTAACACAGTACAGTTACACCACTGCAGCACTTCAGTGTAGGCACTACCTAAATTGATAGGAGGGATTCCCCTATCTGTATAGGTATCCACCCAGCAGTAGCTCTTCCGTTGACCTAGCACTGTCTACGCAGGGACTTAGGTCATCTTAACTATGCCACTTGGGGGTGTGGATTTTTTACACCCCTAAACAACATAGTGAAACCAAGCTAATTTTCTACTGTAGTCCTGGCCTCAGTTTGACTCTAAGACTCTGGAAAGGCAATATGCACACAGACCATTGCTGTGTGGCTGCTCTCTGGAGCCCAGCAGCAGAGATCGAATGCAAGTCCCCACAGCAACATCTGTGGCACGTAGGGCTGTTGTGGTGCAGAATTAAAAAACAGAGGAAGGGAAACTTCAATGGGTGGGTTCACAGCTGATGGAGGATTTGTCCCAACTTCAAACAAAACAGCCTGGCAGGATGCATGTAGCTTTTATGAGGGGATTGTTGTGGTAACAAAATAATCTGGCCTGGTGGTTCTTTATTTCTCTTTGTCTTTTTAAATTGTAAGGTGGGGCAATTTGGGCTTAACTTGGCACCATGAATCACTAGAGAAGGAACATGTTTATATTTGTTTTGGGCCACAGCCTGCTTGCCTTAGTCTGATTTGAAATTAACACCGAAGTGACACATGAACCTGACTTTTTCCTCTCAGGGTTTCCCTCCATTTCCCTATGAAAGTCCTCAGGACCCCCCCGCCCCACTTCTACCTTTTATACCCTCATTCTTGAGGTCCCATTCTGAAGTTGCCATTCCTACAACCAAAAAGGAGCTAGATGGGAGCTCCCTTCAGAATCTGTCAACGCTTCTGCCAGAGGGCTTGGATTGGTTTACCATGGAATAAATATGAAACTCTCCCTTTCTTTTCCTTTCCCACTGCGAAAGAATGTGCCACCTCTGAGCTCCAGGAAAGCATGCTCCCCTACATAATGGAGAAGACATTTACTTAGATCTAGGCTAATAGCCTGGGCTCAATCATCAGGCTGGCAGGAGCTGTAGATAATGGAAGAACATCTTAGGTGACAGATGACAAAGGAAAACGTCTTGGTTCATTCAGTGATGATCCTTCCTCTTGTTTAAGGAGTGACGTTATGCTACTGGATTGCTCGGCAGATTGGCCATGGGCTACTGTTTCTTTCATCTCTAAGTCACCAGTCTGAATCCAGGTCAGCAGTGATTGGAAGGTGTTGCTCTTATAACCTGGCCCAGTTTTCTCTCCTGAACCCAAGTCCTGGGTCCCACAAACTTCTAAGCCCCACCAGTGTGGGTAGGGACTGATAAGAGCTGCTAGATTTGGGTCTCTCAGGCACACTCCCAGGTGCAGACCCTTTGTCTGACACCCTTCTTGGGCAGTTGAACCCAGGAATCCAGTTGCTTGTCCCCTGAAATCAGTGCTGCAGCCTTCCCAAGCCGACAATTGCTTAGACATATTCCCCCAGAGTCCATGTGGCTGTGGGAGCTGTAGTTTCTAGATAAGCCCTGCTGGGACAATGTGGCAGGAAATCAGGGAACACAGGCTTAGCAGAGGAATTTCTTAACCACAGATACTTTATTCTGAATAAAGTACACTAGAGAGTTATAGACAGCAAAATCCTGAACATATACCATATAGTCTGATCTCACCCCTCCTGTGAGTCCTGGAGTTGGTGAATGTCCTGGTTCTTTTTCCTTAGTCTGGCGTTCTTGCCTGTGGTGGTGCTCTGACCTCTTGCCTGGAAATGCACCCATCTTCTAAGACCCTCTATCCTATTTCCCCATGTGTTTCAGTCAGGAGACATCCATATTCCAACTCCCCTGTCTGCTTCTGTGCAGACAGACATGCAAAGGCAATTGCCCTAACAGTAGAACCCCCATTGTTCCAGTGCAGGAGAGTCATTTAATGTTGGTGGCTCCTGATTGCTTTCTCACAGCTTCTCAGACATAGTCTTCCCCTGAAGTGTCAAGTCCCCATTACAGTGGTTTTCACCCTGTGGTCCGTGGAAACCTGGGAGTCTGCAGACAATGTCTAAGGGGTCTGTGAAAGGTGACCATGAGAATAAAGTTTCAGATCCTAGAAAAGGAATTCAATTTATCTGATCAATCCAAAGTATATGAATACCCTCACCCACCAGTCGAAACACAGAAGTGTTGTCATTACCCTAGAAGCCTACCATTTGGCCCCCTTTCTCACACTGTGTCAAATGCCGTGCTGTGCAGCATTCATAGTTGAATTCTGGTCAGTCCGTTTTCAGACTTCTATGGTAACGGTCCACGGACCACAGGTTGAATTTCCAAAGGGGCCCGCACCTCCAGCCAAAAATTTTTAGGGGACCGCAAATGACAAAAGGTTGACACCACTGCTGTAATTCACAAATGAGGGTGCAAAGAGACCAGAGGAAGGTCACGCTCCAAACAGAAGCAGACAACACAAAACCATTTCACAGTGTGACTCAGAAATCTCTCCAGTCTTCCATAATTACCAGCTGTGTGAAATCAGCCTGGTGGGTCTCATCCCAGTGGACAGGTCTCTACATCACAGTGGCACTGTCTGGAGTTAGGGCCCATGATAGTCTAGAGCTGAATGAGGGCTTGGTTACACTGGCACTTTATAGCGCTATAAAGCCCCCACGAGCGCTATAACCTCCTCCCCGTCCACACTGGCAAGGCACGTAGAGGCTATAATCGTGGAGTTATAGCGCTCCTTGTAATCCACCTCCTCATGGGGAATAAGGGCTGTAGCGCAGCTGCTGTAGCGCTACAGCAAGAATGTGGACACCCACTGAGCTACAAGTGATCTCTGGAGATGCCTAGAGCCATTTAAGGCAATTGACGTCTCTTCCCTTTGTTTTGAACTCGGCTGGAGGAATGCGGAAGTACCTCTTTAGAGTTTCTCTCTTAACTCTGCAGGTAAGCAGTGCAAATGTTTAAGGAGGGAGCCTGTGTGAAAACAAAGCCTTCTGTGAACGGAGGCTCACTGACAGGCTTTCAGAAGAACGGAAAAATCACTCTCTCTCTCCCTCCGCATACACACAACGCGTCCCCCCTCACCCCCCTCGTTTAAAAAGCACGTTGCACCCAGCTGAATGCTGGGATACCTGCCCTAATGCGCTGCTCTTAATGCCGCATTAAGTGCCCCAAATGTGGCCATGCTATACCGCTGGCGCATCTGAGTGTGGACATACAATAGTGCTATACATATTACTGTATAAGGGGACCGCTATAACCAATAGCGCTATAATCTTGTAAGTGTAACCATACCCTAAGTTGTGGAGATTTTTTTGCAGGTCAGGAGGGAAGTATTTCCACTGCCCCGCTGAGTTAACAGATGTTGAACGTGCTCTCAACTCCTTGCATGAACAGGCCCAATGTGGTGAGAGTGCGGGCGGTCTGCAGGGGCACTGCGCCAGGGGTATTTTATTTTACAGCAGGCTACCCAACAGTCTCTGATCTTCTTTCTGCCTTCTGTGGCAAGTGCTAGAGATTATGATAATCAGAACTGCCTTTCAGGCAGGACCAAGGGAACAGGAAGCTGGTCAAGATGAGTAATCACCCCAGTATATTTGACCTGCTTAATATGAAATATGATATTGGATACAACAGCTGAACATTGGGAATTTATAGTCTTCAGAACAAATGCTAAATTGTTCCGGTATAAATCAATGACAATGGTGAATAGAGGTTATAAAATGACACAGTGTGAAGGCAAAAGAGGAAATAAAGAAAGATCCAAAATAATATTTAAAGATAAGTGTTTTTGAAAAAGCTTCTATTATTACTAGGGCTCATGAGTGAATTTTGAGCTCATAAATGTGTGTGACAGATCTCATGAGCTACTACCAAGCATAACGCTGGCTGTGCCTCCGCACCAGAGCTCTGGCAAAGGTCTTTGATCCTGTCCTGCAAAGATCCCCTGCTACTCTAATGTTAACACCTCCCTGTCCTCCCCAAAGCTCTGGGATGGCACCTCAGTCCTGAACTGCAGACCCCATACTGTACCTAGGTCTCTCTAGAGAGCAAAGACTGACTCTGATGGTGAACAGTGTAGGAGTTTTATGATGTTTTGCAGACTGGGTTGAAAATCCTATAACTAGTTTTCACTTGTAACCTAATTCTGAGCCAAATTCTCACATATGGACAAGACTCCCACTGAAATCAACATGGACTATATATGCACAGCTAAGGGTAGATACCCAGATGTCCAGAGGTGAAAGGTTCAATCTGTTCTTAATTGTCATTCCATGGCTTTTCAGTTGCTGGTAACGCATAATCTTATTTGTAATGTTCCTGTCTAGAGCAAGCCTTCTCCTGTCAAACACAATGGCCCCAAATCATCCCTTGTGAATGGAGTTACACTTCAAGGATGAATTTGTACCATAGGAAGTAACTACATCAGGTTTGCTACATGAAAGTCAGCTCTGATAAAGAGAATGGTAAATAATATTAAAGAGCCCACTGCCTCTGTTCCTGCATTTGGAGAGTACATGCATAAAAATAATTGAACCCTAATCCTCCCCCATATTCTGCTCAGGCAAAAGCTGGTATCTCGGGCCTTGTAGCGTGCTCTCAAATTCAGACTCTGATGGGCCAACTTGAGGAATGGTCTTTCAAGTCAAGGATCCTTCAGATAAAACATCCTGTCCTAAGACTTTTACATATGGCAGTGTCAGGACCCAAGACTTTTAAATAAGGCAGCGTCAGCATGGGCCCCTCAGTTGATTCCAGCCCTTCCAAAGATAGTCTCCAAGGCATCAAGCCAGGTCTCCCACATGGGCCATGTAGTCTGATGGATAGCACTAGAGTCAGGAGATCTAGGTTCTTTTCATGACTCTGCTACTGAATTGTGGTGTGGCCATTGGCAAATCACTTCCCCTGCAGGTGCATCAGTTTCCCTATCTGTAAGATGATGGTAATTATCTTTAGTCTCCTTTGTAACCTATTCTGAGATCCTCAGAGGAAAAGCCAAATGAAAATGCTGTGTATCATTATCACTAGGACTCAAACCATGTAGGGCTTACAGATTTCTAATGTAAAACAATTGATGCTATTGAAACTGTGGGAACTTGAACAACAAAAAGGAGCGATGTGGTGGAAAGCATAGGGTCAGTAACCCTTCTTTCATTTCAGCCACTGATGTGGGATAGCAACAGGCTGAGAGAGAAGTCCTGACCCCACTTAAGTCAGTAGGAGTTTTGTCATTGACTTCTATGGGTCCAGGATTTCAGACCCTGGTTTCTAATTTTAGAAAGGCTACTTCATGAAATTAAAGGAAAGGGAACTCTATGTGCTGCCTTATGTAACCTGCTCTATTTAGTCCAAGAGGAAATTTGTGTTTTCCTGAGAGCTTTCTTATCAAATCTGCTGCGTATCAAACCCAAAATAGCTTGTGTGGGTGCTGGTCAGCAAGATTTTTCTTTCAGTTCTATGGGATCATTCCAAGGGTTGATGGAAGGAAGATAGAGCCAAGAAGAGCAGAGTCATTGGGGTGAAAGAGGAGATCTGGTAATGAAACAACAGGGCATGAAGAAGTGGAAGTGAAGTATTGCCCCTCTGCTCCTGATATAAAAACCACAGTCACATCACTCCTTCCTCCAGTTTCTCTCCATAGGGAAGGGCCAGCAAGTGTTCTCTCCTGAACAAGAGGATAAGCTGTGGAGGAGGGGAAGAACGGCTTTCGCCTTCTGAGTCAAGCTGGTGAGAATCCAATCCCCTCACTGGCTGATACACTCAGAACCTAATGAGGGATCACAATCCAGCCACTGACAAAGTGTGAAAGAAGGAAAGGATGAAAAGTGAAGAAGGGTAGTTTTGTGGCTAAAGCACTGGATTGGCTCTCAGGAGAGCTGCATTCGGTTCCTGCCTCTGCCACAGGTGTCTTGTGCGATCTCAAGCAAGTCATCTAGGCTAATATTTTCAAAAGTGGCCTAAGTGACTTAGAAATCTAAATTCTCACTGAAAGTTATAAAGAAGGGCTGTGATCAGTGGGATTTGGACTCCTAAATCACTTAGGTGCTTTTGAAAATGTTATTTTTGATCTCTGCGTGCCTCATCTGCCACTCTATGAAGTGGGGAAAACACTTCCTTACCTCTCAGAGGTGTCTGGGGGACACATTCATTAGTGTTGGTGAGGTGTTCATTGGCAAGGGCTACACAGACAGTGACTGGTGGTTATTCGTTCCCTGCTGTACAATCCACAGCTTCGTTCTGGAAGAAGGTTGTTCTCTTGTCCCCTAGCCTGGATATCTCAGATATGGACCAATCGTTTCCCTATCAGTCTCTGTCTGCTCTCCTGGTTGGTTCTCTCTCAGAAAGGGAGGGAGTTGGCTAGGAGAAGAATAAAGTATTCTAAGACCACGCCTATGACACTGTCTCACTGGGTTTTCCTGACTGTCTGTTTGGATCCATCTGTTATCTCTTATTTTATACGTAGATTGTAAGCTCTTTGGGGACAGGAAGCATCTTTTTGTTCCAAGTATATATAGTGCCTAGCAGAATGGGTCATGCCCTTTGGCTGCCTTGGGCTCCTAGAGACTATGTGAATATAAATAAATAATGACGCTCAGACCAAGAGCAATCAACTCATTGATAATTGTTCGTGCAGCTTATATTCTTTGCTCTCCATAAAGCATGATCTACAAGCCACTCTTCCAGTTACATGTTTGTTGTTAAAAATGGGATCTGGTTGTAAGAGTCCAGGTAGGGGCACATGGTCAGTTTATACCAGTTCTGCTAGACATTCACAGGCTGGTTGGGTGATGGAGCATTTTCTTTTTTAGCAACCCCTCTATCCCTGTTGCATGAGGGCATAACCACTCTTTATATTAATAGTTTTGGGGGAGGCTGTCTTTACAAGTGAATGTAAGGCTGGTGGAAAGTGTCTGATTGACAGCCTTGGAAACTAAAGTCTCTAGAACAGGTACAACATGGGCAAAGACAACACAACTCCTAGTTCACCATCTGTGGCCAATGGGCCTCAACTCTGATCTGGGATAACCTTTAGATGTGAGTAGGACATTAGGTAAGTAGATACCATGACAATAGGCACAGTATGAGAAGAACCTAAGTAGAATAATTCAATCTCCACAGCTCATTCACTCCTTGATCTTTCTCTGGAGTTTGTTAAGGCCAACTGGACTCAGATCTCTCCCCATCCCAACTCATCTTGCACAGGCCATCCACCTGTTGGATACTATCAACATTTTCTGCTTATTAACAACCTGAGCCAAATTCAAGCTGGTCGTCTGGAAGTAAAAGGCGCCATATCCCATGACCACCCAATCCCCTTATCCACTCAAGCCTCCTGTGTCAAGTCAAAACAAATGTTGTGTGTAATTTCTTAAACAATGCATTTAATTGCTTTTAGATTTACTATTGTGTGTGGCATTCATTTATGTGATGGTATCAGTGAGTAGTGATTTGCACTGCTATTGTACATTAATAGCCCATACAATTAAATCTGTGGCTGGTGTTTTTATATCTTATTGTATGGTAATGGACTGATTTTTGTCTCTAACTGATGGTTTTATACCTACTGTCCTCAGAGAAGGGAACTAAAGTAAAGGTATGTCTTCACTGAAGAGAAACGTGGGCTCTTATTCAGATGTAGATCCAAATGACCTCCTGTCCATAGGCCCTCTAACCTGAGCTTGGGGATGCTTTCAGCCCAGGCTAACTGGCCTGATTGGTGATGCGGGCCAGAATTTTGGTTCTGTTCTCACTCTGTCTGGTAGCCCACCTGATTTTCAGTGAGGACACAAGCAAAATCATCTGAGTATTGATAGTCCTCCAGTGCCTTCCCACAATTCTCTCCATGTGCACAGGACAGACAAGTTCTCCCACAATTCATTGAGAAAGAATCATGTAGCAACTCAGCTTACTACAGCACAAAGAACCATGGGGAATTGTACGTCCTAGGGACATATGCACAGTGAGGACGCAGTAACTCAGGTAGGGCATTGTACTTTGTAGTGTGGCTTTTCACTCCTAGGCCAGGCTAACCCGGGCACTCAGACCAGGTGCCAGTCACCCAGGCTAATTCAGCAGTGGAGATAAACCCTAAGTGAGATCCTGTCATGGTAACCTGCACAAAATGCAGCATTTCTCTTGCAGGGTCCTCTGCCTCTTTCCCTGGGACTCTGTCATGCAGTTGCACTGAGTCTTTATGGGAGCCCTTTATCACTGGGCTCCTACCACAGTAAGTTTTTTCACTCAGGTTTTCTACCTATATTAGATACATGGGACCAAATTCTTCTTTCAGTTGCACCCAGTTCAGTAAGACTGCAGGGGTATTACTGGGGGCAGAGGTGAGAGGGCTATGGGCTAAAAACTGGGAAGCACAGCAAAGTTTAACATATGAACTGGACATACCATGGGCTGGCTCCTTGCCATGCCCCAAAAAGTTCTGTAAATAAATACAACGGCACTTGAATGCTTGTAAATAATACCACAGTGAATTGGTCCCTCCTCAGCCCTTCACTTCCCACTTCAAAGGTCAAAGTCATTTGGTTTCACAATAGTTGATGATGTAGCCACTTAACAGGAGTGAAAGGCAGAGAGAGGAACTTGGAGAGACAGGTGAGGCTGCAAGGGTGATCCCACATTCCCAAAACAGCTGAGAGAAACCCTGGGAATATGCCACCTACAAGGGCTAGGAGTGATGAGAAACCAGGAGATCGGATGGCTCAGCACACCACCACCCTATTATGTTGCTGTTTTATAGCCAGTCCCCGTAAACAGCCCCTTTTTACGCAGTCCGAGTGGAGAGCCCAAAGACTGAACGGGTAGTGGAGACTGAGTTCCTGTCTCACCTCCGACGCTGGTTCCAGCTGAATCTGGATTTGAGGCAGATGAATGAGGAAGAAAATCACCCCTGTTGGAAGGTTGCACTGTATGCAGTGCCAATTCCCTGGATAAAGCGGGGCCACATATCCAGCATCACAAGTATAAAATTCACACATAAACTTTGATGGGAAACTACAAACATGGCTGACATCAAAGGAATCAAGTCCATAACTCAGCTAAAACCGTCTCTGGGACTAAGCAGCCAGAGGGCTCTCAGCATTGGTTCTTCTGTGCAGAGCATTTCCAGTTGAGAGTGAATACAGCAGCCAGTACTCTGGGCATGTCTACTTAGCAAATGAAGGTGTGACTGTAGCACAAGTGGGCATACCCAGGCTAGCTTTAATTGGGCTAGTGCAGGTAAGGGACATGGCAGCACAGGGCCTAGCAACCTGTATATGTACCCTGGGTCCCTGGCCGTGTTGTAGTCATTTTTCTGACATTTGCTGAAGTCCAGGCTAGTACGTCTTCACTATGATTGCTACCCAAGTTAATTAGATTAAAGCTACATCAGGTATGCTTACCTGTGTAGAATCTTACCTTCATTTGCTATCCTGTTCCCATCCCCACCATTTGGAGAGTCTTAAAGGGAGAGGAATAAATATGTTTTTGTGTTGGCCTGAAGGGCAACTACATTTTTTATCTTCATGACTCACATATAATCTTCACACACACATACCCCTCTTCCATTCCCTAGTACCATTTGCGAGTTACTTAGTCACCATTACCTCATTTATAATGTAACCACAAATGACCCACTGGATGTAATATAAACACCATAGATACATGTGCACACATTGAATATGTTTGCTATGACTGCCATTCTCAGCCCAGCATTAGCAAGAAATGTAGCAGGTCAGGAATGATGTGGGTAACCACAGCACTGTGTGTTTGTATCCAGGCACACGTGAAAGGGCGGGTGTCCTATGACTGGCAGGGCAGGGGTTGTTGCTTGTCTGGACTGGCAGGCCTGTGCCAGGGTCCTGAAACTGCTCACACAAGGAATGCAGCTTATCAGGATTAAGGTGCATTGACACAGTCATGCATGATGGTAATTTTGCACAGTTCCTGCCCACATAGGGTATGTCTACACTGCACTTAAATACCAGCAGCTGGCCTATGTCAGCTGACTCAGGGTTTGAGTTACGGGGCTGTTTGACTGAGGTTTAGATGTTCTGGCTTGGGCTGGAGTATGGGCTCTGAGACCCTCTGAGCCTGAACATCTACGCCACAAGTAAAGAGCCACGTAGCTTGAGCCCTGGCAGCCTGAGTCAGCTGATATGGGCCAGCCACGGGTATTTAATTTCAGTGACAGTGCTTAAATCTGGCTAGAACTACTATACAGATCCTTAGGGCTTGGCTACACTGGTGCTTTATAGGGCTTAACTTGCTGGCTCAGGAGGGATGAAAAATTACCCCTCTGAGTGCAGCAAGTCTGAGTGCTTTAAAGCGCTAGTGTGGACAGGCTCCCAGCGCTAGGAACTAATCCCCTCGTGGAGGTGGATTACCAGGAACTCTGGGAGAGCTCTCTCCTAACACTCTCACGTGATCACACTCGCACTTCAAAGCACTGCCACAGGAGCCAATCTCTGTACTAGGCTATCTAAATTTAAAATATCCTATATAATTTCACAGGCAAAACAGAAATGTGGAGGAAATCCGTTATTTAGTTATGTCTGTTAGGCACTATCTAAAACTGTATTTTGAAGCATATGGAATACACAGTTCCCCGCCACCACTATATGTTAAAAAAAATAAAGAAATAACCTTATTCCTTTCCACATTTCGGACATAAGGATTTTTTTCCTGGTCTATAAACCCTAACAGGAGATAAGCAATTTTTAGGAAGGTATTTATTCCCTTTCCTTGCAAATCCATAGCTCATTCTTATTGCATTAGTTAAGGGAGAACAATAAAGCTTTAGTGTGTGTGTTGTTTTAAATTGAAATCTTAAGATCCAAAATAAACAACACGACGAATTTGACATTATAAAATGATTCAACTACATTTTGATACATTTTTTTTAAAAAAAATCAGCATTTCCCTCATTTATCTGCTAGGACCTGAGTTCAGATGCCTATGTTTCCCCAGCAAGGGCTGATTAGGATGGTTTAGAGTAGACAAGAAGTGAAAGCAGCCCAAGGACTACAGAAAGTGGTTTCTACTGCTTATTATGACAAGGGAGGCAGCGTTGTTCACTGAACTGAGTGTGATTCCAGGAAGTCCTGAGTCGTAGTTGTGGCTCAACTGTTGATTTACTTGGGTAAGTCACCATCTTACTAACTCTTCTTTTTGCCCATAAGCAAGAGTTTGTGAGGATTAATTAGTTAACCTATGTCAATTGCAATGGTAAGTGTTATCAGGTCATCAGCTTTTGTGGGAGAAACAAAGAACCCTGATTCATTAGGGCTTCAAAGTAAGTGCAGGAGAAAATGTGTTTGAGTCCAGCCCTGCAAGATACTGAGTGCTCTCAACTCCCACTGGAGTTAATGTGAGCAGCCAGAGGAAGGTGCTTGGCAGGGTTCAAGAGGTGCTCTTCATCTCACAAGACTGGCCCTCTATTTAATTAAATTAAACACCCCCCCAAACACACCTCCTCTTACAACCAGTGTGACAGTCAGGGTCCAAACATCCTGAGAGGAGAACAGAAGGGTTAACCCCTTCCCCCCTCAAATGAACAGTTAAATCTACTGATTGCACAATATTTTACTATAAAAGTATATTGAGTAAGGTCTTTTTTGAATGCTTGTAATGTTCTGGACTCGAAGGTCATTATGAGATATGTATGCAGCCTATGGTTATGAATCCGTGTACAGAGAAAACTGCTTCAGCATCATCGCACAACTGGGCAGCAAAACATCTCTAGGGCCCTACCAAATTCAGGGTTCATTTAGGTCATTTCATGGTCATAGGATTTTAAAAATCATAAATTTCATGCTTCTGGCTATTTAAATCTGAAATTGCAGGCTGCTTTAATTGTAGAGGTCCTGACCCAAAAAGGAGTTTGGGGGGAGGGATCACAAGGTTATTGTAGGAGGTGTCGCAATACTACCCTTACTTCTGCGCTGCTGCTAGCAGCAATCCTGCGTTCAGAGCTGGGAAGCTGGAAAGCAATGGCTGCTGGCCGGGAGCCCAGCTCTGAAGGCAGAGCCACCGCCAGCAGCAGTGCAGAAGGAAAGATGGTATGGTATGGTGTTGACACCCTTACTTCTGCTGCTGCCTTCAGAGCAGGGCTCTCGGTCAGCAGACACCACTGTCTCACTGCCCTTTCTGAAGGCAGCAGCACAGAAGTAAAGGTGGCAAGGTATGGTACTGCCGCCCTTACTTCTGCGATGTTACTGATGGGGCACTGCCTACAGAGCTGGGCACCTGGCCAATTGCCACCACTCTCTGGCCACCCAACTCTGAAGGCAGTGCAAAAGTAAGGATGGCAATATCACAACCCCCCTAAGATAATCTTGTGACCCCCAAGCAAATCCCTTTTGGATCAGGACTCCCAGTTTGACAAACGCTGGTCTCCTCCATGAAATCTGTATAGTATAGGGTAAAAACACACAAAAAAACAGATTTCATGGAGGGGGCTGGGAGGGGGAGAGAAGGAGGGAGACAGATTTCATGGTCCATGATGTGTTTTTCATTGCTATGAATTTTGTAGGGCCCTAGGCATCCCCAAGCAGAGCGGAGATGAGCACTCCTCAGGTAGAGAGGAAGCCTATGGTGCCCATTACAAGAAGATTAGTATATTAGTTCCGTGATATATTAAAATCAGGAGACTAAAGTGTGGTTGTACTGCTGATCACTGCGGAGAGGATGGTGCAGTGATTTTTGGCACTTTTTTTTTTTTAATCATGGGAGACACGAATAAATGCTGCTTAGATTGGAAGTGAAACAAGGCTGGTGGATTTTATTGTAGTTCACTTTTTAGCAGCTCATTGCACAATTCTGCAAAATTTGCAGATGCAGCCAAAGCTTGTCACTGAACTGGAAAGACCAAAGGTACTTGTAGCGGGGTGGCCACCCGCTCTGGCCCTGAAAGGGTTAAAGCTGGCCCTGGGAGAAAACCTGTGGGAAAAGGCAAGGCTGATTGGGAAGGTGGCCACAGCTGGGGCCAGCCCAGTGAGGCCTGAGAAACAGGAGCTAGGCAGACTCTCTCTCTAGCTTCTGAGAGGAAAGGGCCTGGCTGCCTGAGGCAAAGGGTACTGAGGCTAGAGCAGTGCTGGGGAAGGGGCAGGCAGATCTGGGGCACTCAGGCCTGGTGACCCCCAAGGCTGCAACCTGATACTAAAGCCTAAGAAAGGTACTGGGCTGCAGGGAAAGGCAGCAGGTCCAAACCCCCCTTGCCTATGATGACTGGCTTTTACACTGCAGTCTGCCCCAAGGAGCGGGGGCTTGGTGATGACTGGCAGTAGCCTAGACTGAGGTGGGGATAGTGGTGTGGGGGTTCCCTGGAGAGGGGAGACCCACAGATAGTGAGGGGGTATTGCCAGGGGTCAGCACCCCAGTAAAGAGGCACCAGGGTCCAGGAGTGACATGGGGGCCAGTGAACAGCGCGACTCCGGCCTTCAGAGGGTGCTCTGGAGCTGGTGAGCTAATTCCCTGGACAACCAGCAGGAGGCACCGCAGGGGTGAATCATTGCGCTGCTACAGTGCTGCAGGTCAAAAATGAAGTATATTGTGTGACAGGGTCAGGCCAGATGACTACAAGAGAGTGATCGATACATTAGTTCCAGGTTAAGCAGGACCCTTTCTCTGGGTAAGATAACAGGAATTATTCCAAAACACTCAGGAACTTTCTAGAACTAATTAAGGCAGGCAGGCTAATTGGGACACCTGTCGCCAATTGGGAAGCTGCTAGAATTAATTAAGGCTAATCAGGACACCTGGCTTAAAAAGGATCTCACACCAGTTAGTGAGGTGCGCATAAGGAGCTGGGAGTGAGAGGATGTGCTGCTGGAGGACTGAGGAGTACAAGTGTTAACAGGCATCAGGAGGAAGTTCCTGTGGTGAGGACAAAAAGGTGTTGGGAGGAGGCTATGGGGAAGTAGCCCAGGGAATTGTAGCTATTGCGCAGCTATTCCAGAAGGCACCGACAGCTGCAGTCCACGGGCCCTGGGCTGGAACCCAGAGTAGAGGGCAGGCCCAGGTTCCCCCAAACCTCCCAACTCCTGATCCAACACCGGAGGTATTGACCTAGACTGTGGGCTCTACCAGAAGGGAATATCTCTGGGCTGTTCCCCAACCCACATGGTGGATCAGCAGAGACTGCGGGGATAGTTTTTACTCTTTTTCCCCATGCTGGCCAGTGATGAGATTATCAGAGTGAATGACAGATTTGAGCCATGAAAGTGGTCAAACCGAGGACTACTGTGAATCTCTGAGGCGAGCAAATCCGCCAGTAAGCGCAGGACCCACCAAGGTAGAGGAGGAACTTTATCACAATTGTCAAAGCCTATTGTCAAAACTGGCTAGGAACCCAAAATGGAATATCTGGGGATACTGCAGGCCTCCATGGGATCCACTGAAAGAACTTTGTGTGTCACAGGACTGAAATAACTGAGGTTGGGACAGGTCAAAACAGGTATATTAACAAAGCTGTATGGGGCTGAGAGACAGGATTCTGCAAAGTAATACTGAGGTGTGTTGATGAAGCAGTCTGGTGTGCAGGACGGGACTGTCCGTGTACATGGAAGGACTGAGGTGAGTTGACAGAGCTTGTACGGGGTAACCATGGACTGGAAAAGGAGGTGATGCAGTTGGTCAGGACTCAAGCGAAGTTCTGACTGTGAGAATCTATGGGGAAGTCTGTGAGATTGATACTTGGTCCAGTACGTAGGCTGCAGAGGTGGTATCTGGAGGGCCACAGAGAACTACCTCTGCCTCTGATACCACCTCTACCAAGCTCTAGTAACCTTGCAGTCCTTATAGCTCAGGCAGCGAATACACCATGGGTGGTGAGCGGAAGGGAAAGAGCCATAGGTTCCCACAGGTATAGGTTGATAACCAAATACCCACCCTCTTATCGGTGGCCCAGTAACTAGCCTCCATATCCAGACCACCCCATTTCTTCACGGCTATTAGAAGACCTTGCCATGGATTCTCAGAAAAGTCAAAGTATGGTTACAGTGCTGAGAACCATTTCAGTAACAACAGAGGAAAGGCCTCATCAGCAATTCTGGGCTTTGCCTGCAGTGACTTCTGCTGCTGTACTGGAGAGACATCAGATCAGTTTTGCAGCTGATAACTGATTATCCCCTTTACAAGACATGTTTTCAGCTAATCCCCAGCTTCCCACTGGTGTGACATGAGACAATGATTTCAAAGCAGATATTATCTGATATTCTAACAGCTGAAACATAGAAATAGCCATGTAACAGGTGCAGAAAGTAGAAAGTCATGAGAGTAATAAATTTATGCAGTAGAGGAACAGGTAAAATCTTTATAGTCTCACAAGCTGACTTCTTGGAAAGGGGTTCCCTTGGGTGCCCTCTGCTTTCCCTGAACTTGTGGCAAGTACTGTTTGTTTTTTTTTTGGAGTGAGCAAAAAGGAAGATGAAAATCAGCTAGACTCCTGACAAGCTTGGATGACTAGGGTGATGTCATAGGTTAGGGCAGGAAGTGGGTTCAAATCCTGTCTTACAGCCTAATGAATTTTGTGTTCTTTTATCTTCCCACATTTGTCCACACCACAATATTGACCATGGCTAAAAGTCTCTGGAGGGCCTCGGGACACAAAGGGGTTTTGAAGGTGAAAAATGCACTACTTTACAGAGGTGTCTGGGGGCTCAGGACTGGAAGAGTCAGCAATGTTGCAGGTCAAGACTGAGGTGGAAGGGGCCTAGGACTATAATAGCAGGACGTCATGCAAGTTGATTTAATTTTTTTAAAAAAAAGCCCTCTTCCTCTAACTGTGGTAAAAATCTATACAGGTGACTTAGGTCATGACTGGAGTGCAGGACGGGACTGTCCATGTACAGGGAAGGACTGAGGTGAGTTGACAGAGCTTGTACGGGGTAGCCATGGACTGGAAAAGGAGGTGATGCGGTTGGTCAGGACTCAAGCGAAGTTCTGACTGTGGGAATCATGATGGGACTGTGGGAATGATGCACAACTCCTCATTTATATGGGCTGTTGTGGCAGCTAGAAGTTACACAGTGATGTTCTCTGCACCAGGGAGAGTAGAATCAGAACCCTTAGATTCTGGTTAAGAACCCAGGACTGGAACCCAGCCAGATACATTGAAAATCCCCTCCCCATTTATCAAAATCTTACAGGACCCAAGGCCCCATTTAACTGCTGCATACTCTATCTGGTATCTCTTTTATGTGAGTTGCTACTCTCTGAGAGATGCATGTCAATAAAAGGCTTTGCATGTTCCTGGGGATGGGAAGTTTCGCCTTGTCTGTAGCATCAGCTAAGAGCTGCTGCCAAAGGCAGGGTGCCAGGTCACCTGAAACAGCCCTTTGATGTGGTATCTGGCCCAGAGAGCTTATAGTGTTGCTCAAATGTAGTCAAAAGTTTGGAAGGTGAGGGGACAGTCTTGAGGTGACGTCTGTAGGAATCTGTAGCGGTGATTGCTGAAAGGTCCTTTGAAGAAAAAAAATGTGGTTGAGCAAGGAACTGAAGTGAGTGGTGGGAATGTTTGGGGCATAAGACAGAGATACATTTCCAAGCATGGAAAATGTCACAAAACTGAGGATATAAGTGGGCAGTGATGAAAGAGTCTTGGATGGAGCACAGAGCAGGGGAAAAATAAGAGCAGAGACGTAGCTGTGCAGGGTCCTTAGGTTCAAGTTATTAATTTTCACTTCTAACATAGAAGGTCAAGGAAAGCCAGGGAAGAAACTCGAAGATGGGAGTGATATGATTGGAACCATAAGAAAGACAGACTATCTTGGCAGCATATTCCTAGACAGATGTTCCAGGAAAATGCTGTCTTTTAGATCCTCGGTGAACAGAAAGATTCTCTTCACTGTGCCAAGTAACTCTGAGGGCAGGTGAAGATCTCCAGGAGTGTGGATAAAAATGCAAACTGTGCTAGAGCCTGAGCATAATGATAATCCAGGGGTGTTAGATACTTTACAATTAAAGAAAATGGAAGCACCCTGTTGTCTTTCAGCCTGTTGATTTCAATCTCCCTCCATCTCTTCATCAGGGCCGGTGCAAGGATATTTTGCACCTCCGGTGAAACTTCCACCTTGCGCCGCCCCTCTTTATCCCCTCCCCCCAGAGCATCGCTTATTATAAACTTTCAAAATACTTTCAAAAATACACCCTTTTTAGTCACGTATACTTCTTGCCTTCCTTCTTTCATATCAAAATCTACTACATTTTATTCTTCCTTTAGAATATCCAATTATTGTTAATAAAATTTATAAAATTAGAATGGCAAATGCTCCGTCCTACAACAACAACTGAAAATATCAATATGACAAATTTCAACAACCTACACACACATATTCGCACATAAACATATACACTCAAATACTTAACATGCACACACAATTGACACAAAGTATTAGCGAAATGATGCAGCAGCACTTGCCAGAGTCTTAAATCTGAAACAACTCAGCAAGAATAGTTAGCTTCAGTCGACAACCTCTGGAAACTAGCAAACTTAGCATTATAAACAGCCTGTCAGAACGGGTAACAGCTGTGCGCAATGAGAAGAATGGCATCATTGCCAGTTTGTACCGTAGTGAAGCAGTACGCTTGTGCCCGCAATGCAGAGCTGGCGTAGGCTATAGCAGTAATGTATGAGAAAATGGCAAGTTAAAATGCACATTCAACAGCGTTTCTCTTTTCTTTATTCATTCGTTTTCCAGCAATAGTGTAAAAAAAAATTTGAGGCACTGCTTTTTGGCGCTCCCAAATCTTGGCATCCTAGGTGGCCGCCTAGTTCTCCTTGTGGTTACACTGGCCCTGCTCGTCATAGCTGGTGTTAGAGATAATAGAATGTACTTCAAGGAAAAGAATCAGTAAAAAGTGTTGGCCTGTGTTTGGAATCAGAGGTCCTTCTCCACTGATCTCTCCGGCAATACTCTCTAGTTACTGAATAGTAAGCCTAAAGAAATGTCACTGGAAGGAAAATAAGCCTTCAGAAATCCAGTGCTGTCAATGTTAATGATAGAAACATAGAAATGTAAGGCTGGAAGGGACCTGGAAGGGACCTGTAGTCCACCCCCCATCACTAAGGCAGGACCAAATAAACCTAAACCATCCCTGACTGTTTGGTGTTTTTTTTTTACAAACTTCTAATGATGGAGATTCCACAACCTCCCTTTGAAGCCTGTTCCAGTACTTAATTATCCTTATGCCTAGAAAATTTTCCCTAATATCTAATCTAAATCTCCCTTGCTATAGATTAAGCCCATTACTTCTTGTCCTACCTTCAGTGGACTGGACACGGAGAACCATTGATCATAGTCCTCTTTATAACATATTTGAAGACTCTATTCAAAGTTAAGCATACCCATTTTTTTAACCTTTCCTCATAGTTCAGGTTTTCTAAATCTTTCATCATTTTTTTGTTGCTCTCCTCTGGACTCTAATTTGTCCACATCTTCCTTAAACTTTGGCTCCCAGAATTGGACACAGTACTCCAGCTGAGGCCTCCCCAGTGCCCAGTATAGCAGAACAATTACCTCCCATGTCTTACATACAACATTCCTGGTAATACATCCCAGAATGATATTAGACTTTTTTGCATCACATAGTTGATTCATATTCAATTTGTGATCCACTACAGCCCCCAGATCCTTTTCAGCATTTCTACTGCCTACTCAGTTATTCCCTATTTTGTATTTGTGCCTTCGATTTTTCCTTCCAAAGAGTAGTACTCTGCACTTGTCATTACTGAATTTCAGCTTTGTTGATTTCAGAAACATTCTCCAATTTGTCAAGGTCCTTTTGATCTAATCCTGTTCTCCAAAATGCTACCATCTCCTTCCAGTGTAACGTCATCTGCAAATTTTATAAGCATACTCACCCTGCCATTATCCAAGTCATTAACAAAAGTATTGAATGTGTCATCAACCGATAATCTAGCTGGCCCGTTCTTGCTTCCTCTCTTACTCTTTATCTCCTATATACTGTGATGGAGTCAGACCAGAAGGATACAGGAGAGTGCTGGAAGGCAGGTATATCAGTCTCAGGATGTGCAGGTCCCTGTTCCCTGGATAGCCAAACAAAGGCTATTCCAGGCCAATCAAGACACCTGGGGCCAATTAAGAACCTTCTAGAAAGGAGTAGAAACAGCTAGCCTAATTGGGACACCTGAAGCCAATCAGGGACTGGCTGAAACCAGATAAAATCCTCCCAGTTAGTCTGGTGGGCTGTGGGTGTTAGGAGCTGTGAGAGGAAGTTGTGCTGTTGGTGAGACTGACTGGTGGACAACATATCATACAGAAGGAAGGAGGCCCTGAGGTAAGGGTGAAGTAGAGTTTGAAGAAGCAGGGACTGCTGTGGGGAAGTAGCCCAGGGAATTGTATTGTGTTTTGTGGATAAGAGGTCAGCCATCTTAGCTGATACTATTAGGGTCCCTGGGCTGGAGCCTGGAGCAGAGGGCGGGCCTGGGCTCCCCGCTTTTTACACCTTCCATACTGGCCTGTGATGAAGGTAACTCACTAGGTGGTGACTCTTGCCAATTATACCGAGAAAAGGGAGGTCACTCTGGGGCCTAGATGAGTTTCTGAGGCCCCTAAATCTGCCAGGAAGCGCAGGACCCACAAGTACAAACTTGGAGCTTTGTCACACTACCCACTTGCAGACTAACACCAATACAGCTACTTACTAAGAATCAGACATCAGTGCCTCTCTGGGAACTAGCCCAGTAAAGGATACTCTGCTGTAGAGTTAGCCGAAGCTTGCACACACCCCCTACTTCCTTCTTTCTCTGGAGCTTGCATGCAGCCGTACTTCATGACATCTTTCCAAACCCAGGTCCCTAGTGTGCCTCTGACCTGACACAATAAGGGTCCTGAACTGCTAAATGAATTGGGCTGGCATTGTAGAATGCATTCCCTCCCCAGGGGCTCAGAAAACACACTGAATGTTCACTTCCACCCAAGGAGCCAAGCTTCCACAACCTGAACACAGTGAGATTAGCACAAGGAACAGTTTTGGAACTCCACTAGGGTTGGGTCAGCACATTAATACTTCAGGATTTTTAAATTTTATTTTCAGACTCATTAAATAATAGCTCTTACTGGGAACAGTTTAGCCAGGGCATCTTATCGGCAAGATTTCCACATAGCTCCATAAATGCATCTAAATTGTGATCTGCAGCATCATCTGCTAAAGTAATCCTAGCCCCCAAAACACAACTGTCATAATGGCCCTCATTCCTGGCTTGACCATGCTATCCCAGGCCTGGCCCTCGCTGCTTTTCCAATGGAGCCCTGTCCAGACCTACTACACACACTACTAATCCAGATTTGGGCCTCTCTTGAAGAGGGAGCATTATATACTAAGTTTATTTGGTGGTTTTGTACTGGACTGAGACCACATTCCCTATCTTGATGATCCAACAGAGATTTGAATGCTAGTCTCCTCTTCTGGAGAAAATGACACAAATTCAATGCATCATCCTTATTCCTCTGTCCTCCAACTGGTGAAAGAATTGCTGATCTTTCTGTTGTTTGTTTTTTTATCTGGGTTGTTGGTTCCGCCAAACCGCTGTCCTTTATGTATAATGACTTCGTCAGTTCTGCAGCCTGGTGTCTCCATCACCTGTAGACTCTTAGAAGCTACTATCTTCTGCCTGTAGGAAGATCACTCCCTCCCTTTCTATCATCCTTAGTAAAACAGCTTAAAGACATCTGGCCACTATTTTTTGGAATAAGGATCTCAGTTTTAATATCTATGTGCTCATCACCACAATTCTTATGGACACACATGTATAGGCACATAATGCTCACTGATACAGCTTGATGGATGTAATTGGATACAGATGTATTTCATACAGGAATAGGAAAAAGCACTTCAGAAAAGAGGGCCGTGCGTCAGTAGCTTTTGGCCCACCCTGCAACAAATGTTTCTGCTGATAAGGACAGAGCATTGTTAGCTTTGGATCCTTTACTCAAAGGAGGGAAAAATCATGCATTGCTACTGTTACATATTATAAATCATGAGCTTCTTAGCAGCCAACTGGCAGCCAGGATTCCCCAATGTTCCACAGCACTCTCACTTTGTTAAGAGTTCAAGCTTATGCTGCTTTCAGAGCATGGGGGGATCACAGTTCACTGCATGATTTTTTATTCCACTTAGTCTCTAAGAAACCAATTATATAAACCAATAAATAAACTATAAGCTGATAATAGTAACTGCAGAATTAAACACTCAAGAGGGTACAGATCAGCATTATTATTATCTGACAAATGAAGTTTATGAGCCTTATTGCCACCCACTAACATTACTCTTATGCTGTTATACTCCATCTGTTTCAATGGAATTGCTCCTGATGGACATGAGAGGAGAACCAGGGGTTGTAAGTCATGTGACAAGGATAGTTCATGTGATGAGAGGCAGGGTGGCTGAATTTGTTCAGAAAGGCAGCCCTTAAAGTTTGATTGCACTGCAGGAAACCATTGTATCCCTTTCACCATTCAGCAGTCACAGCTTTGCTTAGCATTTTGCTTAGGCCTTTTATGACTTCCCCAACGGCTGCTCTGTCCTGTGGGGGAAGGTTTTGAAAAGGTCCTGGCAAAGCAGTTCTCAAGCCATCTGTTTTCCTCTTGACTTCCTGAATCCTTATCCATCTGCTGTCTCCTTTTCATCAGACATGAATAGTAAGGTGTCTTTTTTCCCCAAAAGTTAAAACCTCAGAGGACAGTCCTGAGGCTTGGAAATGCTGGGTGATTGTTTTTTTCCCCAAGTCCCTTTCAGGTAGGCTTAAGGGGTCGCCTGGCTTTTTCCTTGCTTTATACACCACTTCCACTTTGTGGCCTTATATCATGTCAACTCTCCCCCAGCCAAAATGGAAGGGAGGGGGCTCCTTTAGGAACCTACCAGTGCCTCACCTGTAATCAGTCAGAGAGGTCATTGACTGATGAGCAACGCAAGGCCCCTAAATCTCCTTTCAGCTCCTGCTAAACCCTGGTAAGAAAAGCCTAGGAACTAACTCTGGCACAGGCCTTGCAGAGTACTATTCCAGACCACAGGCCTAGCTCCTCCTTAGCATGTTAGCTGCAACATGGTAGAACATGAACAGATTTTTAATAATTTTTTTGGAGGACATCCTGGGTAGATCACGCAAAGATTTCTGAAGACACCTGGGCCGTGCCCTACAGCACATTTTTAATCTTGCTAGTGGCAGAAAGATTAAGGGGAGATTTTTTAAAATTCATTTTTCCAAGATTACCTCTGTTTGTTCAGCATGGCTTAGCACACTTGCATTGTCCCTGTCAAGGGGCAGATTCAGTAGGTCAGTGTTTTTCATAAAGAAGTGCTTGTGAGAAGCTTCCGGGAGCAAAGCTATGTGGAGAGAGGGAAGCAGAGCGGGCAGGAGTCGCCTTAGCTCTGCTGCTGGCACGTCTCTGTATGCCCCTTGGGAGGACAGGGGCAGTGGGTCTCCACGGGATGGGGTCAGCTCGCAGAGCCACCTTCCCCCCACCCTCCCGCCAGGGGCTCACAGAGACATGCCAGCAGCCAGCCGCTTCCGGGAGTGGCACGGGGTCACTGTCCATGGCATGCAGTCAGCTTGCCTGCCTGAGCCCTGCGCTGTTGGCCGGGACTCGGGGACAGGCTGTCAGATATTTGTCCTGCATTTTGGGGATCCCCCATCGTTGAGGCCCCCGTGCCAGACGGTTTGTTTCATGGTAAATCCACTCCTGCCTTCATCCCTTCAAAACGTGTGTGGTTTAGAATGGAAAGAGAGAGAGAGAGAGAGAGAGAGAGAGAGAGATTTGGAAGAGAATTTTGCCAGTTTAGTAGCACAGCTTGATCTATGTGTGGTTTCATGGTCACTAATTTCCCAGCCTTTTTACTGGGAAAGAATGTCCATCCTGCCATAGTTTTATAGGCACATGTTTATCTATCTGGGGGGGCTATCACTCCAATTAAGAATGTGCAGTGGATTCCCTGTTAACTGTTTCACATAAGCAAGTTTAACAAAGTTAGATTATGAAGAAAAACAACTGCTAAAAATGGAAGCAGCAGCAGCAACTGGCAACAGTAGAGGGTCAACACCCGCTCTCACTCATCCGGCTCTTCTTTGTGTTCTGCAGCCACTGGCGTATGTGTGCAACCACACAAACACACATGCAACCACACGGAACTGTTACATGCACAGCACTTACACATATTTGTAAATGCACATGCAGATCCACATGTACACATACATGTCCATGCACACACATACAAACCTCATGTGTCCACACAAACAACATGTTCACATGTGCACATACAGCGAGACACACAAAAGCGTATCTAACACACATCTGAGTTTGCACACACAAGGACACGAACACAGAGCGAGACAACACACTATTATAATTTAGTTATAGATTGAAGCTCTTTTGAAAGGTATTGAGGAAATCTTTGGCCAAAGTGACAAATGAGTAGAAAAGAAGTCCCTAAACAAACACATTTTAGCACTGGAAATGATAAATGAGGAAATGAGATTTAACGTTTCCTTCTAAATCTCTACATCTAATTCCCCAGAGATTTCCTATTAGCTACAATTGCTGAAGAGAGAAAAGATCCCAAATGGGGTGGCATTAACCACAGGGAGCTAGTTTTAGGAAATCATCCTTTTATTTATTTTTCACCTGTTAGAATTTCAGTTGCCTTACCAGTATTTTGTGTATGTTGGTTCACAGGACAAATATTATGTGTCAGCAAAGTACAAATACAGAAATATTTTCTGAAGATTAGCATAAAAGTTAGCACGGAAGCTCCGCCCTCCCTTGCTCCCCACATCTCGAGTCGTTACATTTTTCTAAGGCTTTGCATGTCAGGAGGTTACCGAGAGGTCTACGTTATGTAGTCAAGATTCTGCCATCTATGATTCTCCGTTCTATTTCCCAGTGCAGATTCATGTATACAGCTTCCATTCACATCAGTCACATATGGAACCTAGACCCCAATACCCCAAGCACATGCTCAACATTAAGCACATGAGTCATGCTACTGTCCCCCCATGCTTAAATAAGAACATGGCTAAATGCTTTGCTGGATCAAAGTTCTGAAGAGGAAACATGTTGTACTTAGTCTTGATAGGGAAATGTCCTTGTTTCTAAAGGTGAGTGGGGGATATCTAACCTCTTGAAGACTGAGCATTCTATTTAATGAGCTACTATTTTCTCTTGAACCTGGCAATAAAAACCCTCCTTGTAGTCCTCAGGGAGTTGCTTGATCATATCCAGAACTTTGCTGTTTGGATTTGTGTAGCATAAATCCTATTTTTAAGTATGCATGGAAGATTTTTATGCAGGCAGATTGCTCACGTGGTATTGTATAGGACTAATTATAAGCCCTAATTAGAGGCTAGAGCGCAAAGCTATACTACAATTAAACGTTACTTTCTCAACCATCGAGACCCCTTTGTCTGTCACGCCAAAGAGGACTACATACAATACAATCTTTCCATCAACACTATCAGGATATCCTTGGAATCTACTTAAACTGCCCGGTTTTCCTTTTAGCTGGAAATCCCCAGGGTCGTGAAATCTTGGTTATTAATCTTCACAATATACAAATGTCAGCAAAACCCTGAAGTAACCCACAAAATTTCATGGTAAATCCTGGGCCATGCAAAACCTCACACACTACATATGACAGGTTGGTCCCAAGTCAACGATAGTCATTTCCTGTTTGAACAAGAGAATGATTGTTTTTAGTTTTGTCTTTAACCCCTCCTTTGGTTAAACTTGTCCACAGGATGAACTCTAGCATACAGTAGGGCCTGGTTATCCTCAGCTACAGGGAAAAAATGTTTAGTCTAACTGTAAGGAATTGCTTCAAGAATAGAGTTCATGCATGGGAGGGGCAGCTACTTTGGGAGGAAAACCAAATACATCAGTACAGACTCCCCAATTTTACAACAGATTGCTGCTGACAGGGCCTTTTATGGAAATAATGGGTTACTGTGAGGTGTGGAGTCATGTGCCAGCCAGATCTGGAATGTCAAGAAACAGTAAGGTGGGAATACATCAAAGATTTAGCTCTAGCTTTATTAATCATTTGGATTCCTCAACATTTGTCTCTCAGAGAACCCCAGCTAGGCTTCTGAATCTTCCAACAAATGTGGGAGTAGGCCACAGCTGTGTGTCCAGAGCAATATAAGGCACTCTCTCTAACATCTCCCATAGTAGTGCGAGGAAGAGAGCTCCTTTTATTGCCGCCGTGGAGTCGCCATCCCCCATTCACATTCGTTAGTATTAGGGAGTACAATGTTCCTGCTGTGGCTGGCCTAGAAGGTTCAGCCATATACAACAGATGAAGTTGCCTGAAGTGTTCAATATCCCAACACATGCATTCTTTGTGGACAAACTTGAAACATGCGGCAGCACAGCTTGTAGGTGTAGCTGGATGCAGCCAGAATCTTCTGCAGTATGGCAGGGGCAAACTATCCAGAACAGTAGAGGCACAGAGAGGTGCGGTGACTTCCCCAAGGTCAGCTAAAAAACCAGTCAGAGCTGGGAACAGAATCTAGGCCTCCTGGGTCCCAGTCTAGTGCTCTAGCCACACTGCCTACCCACAGGTTGTTGACTGTTCCTATTCATTGGAATCTTTTCTCTCTTTCTTTTCTTATCTTTAAAACCTGCTCATGGAATAGGTACAGGGTGGAAAGAAAGTGAAGGAAACTTCCCAAGCAACCCTTCCAAAGGAAGTCTGAGGATGGTGCGTCCTTTCTCAGATTTTTTGCTCTTCTCAGGGTGAAATGAATCCTTGTTATTTTATCTCACATTCTGTAGCAGGAGCCCATCAGTTTGCTTGCTCAATGTCTAAATAGTTCTCTAACCAGAGCAAAAGCCAGATATATCGCCCCTCGGATAACAGTGCTTAGACAGAACTCCATGTCTAAGTCACATTAGCACAATATGGGCACAGGCAAAGTGACAGCTTTTTGCAATCACAAAACACTCATTTGTATGCACAAAACCAGCCTTTACCCTGCAGACAGGTCAACGTGCAGGCACTTGCCCATTTCAACATGCACATATGTCGGGGTGCACAGTTCAGACTCCGCCACTGGAAAAGTGAGTCCTGTGTGATTATTTTAAAAAGAAAACTACACCGGAGAGGAGGGGGAAAGGAGGGGAGGAGGGAATCATGACGGAAAATGACTCTTGTCAGCCAGGTTTAAGATTAGCAGCCATGTTAGTCTGTATCCGCAAAGAACATGAGGAATACTTGTCAGCCAGTGACCTGTCTCACTGATTTAATGTGACTGATATGAAAGGCTTTGGCTTGCTGACCTATGCAGGGCTAAACATTAATAAATGGGTAATATCCCAGTGGCAGCAGAATGCCACTGAGGCTTGTGAGATATCAATGAGTGTTAAGTACTGCAGTGAGCGATTGTGTTAAGATTTGAGGCAGGCCATTAGGAAACAGTAATTCATTAGTCACAAAACACAACAAGGGAAAACTGAGAAACAGCAGGGAAAGAAGAAATGGGCAGGTTCTTGGGAGTTGCTTGCTCTTAAATTTTAATTGTATAAAGGAATTAGAGGGGACACACTCCATGTCAATTATGGGCTCTATTACTGTGTATTGCCCATGTATTTAGTCTTTGTGTCTCCATGTTCTGGCCTCGATTACATAGCACTGACCACTTTTGTAGCATTGCTTGCCTGGTGCAGACAGGCTTTATTTAGCCCAATGGTGTTGATCTAACAAGATTATCAATGAGCTCTGCTGCCATACAAAACTCTGCCCTCTTGTCTTGTAGCTTTTATCCAGGAAAGCTGCTGGACTGTCTGAGGTTGAGGCAGGAGCTTTCCCAGCCCAATGGGGAATGGAAGGAGAGGAGCAGAAGAGGGGGAGAGGCATTTTTTTGAAATGTTTGCAAACTGCCGAGTCACTGGGATTATTTTGGCCATGCTCAGTCTACTTACATGAGACATTCAGGTAGGGTGACCAGATGTCCCAATTTTATAGGGACGGTCCTGATATTTGGGGCTTTGTCTTATATAGGTGCCAAATACGTCCTAACCCGCTGTTCCGATTTTTCACCCTTGCTATTTGGTCACCCTACATTCAGGGTCTCCCTAGTGCAGATACCTGAGTTTGGATCATGTACATGAGTCACATCTTCAGTATTGCAGCTCCATTTCTTCATGATACCTCTTGCTACCACGCCTCATTGCATTGTTTGCAAAGAAACATTTCTAATTAACCTATTCTATCCAGACTAATACCAGTTGAAAAGTCCCACATTGTCAAGGGGTTAGGGATGGAGCCAAGCTGCAAAATTCAAATCTTGATTTTATCAACCTAAAATCTAGGTGTGTTCAGAATTGAGGTTTGGGTTGAGGCCTGTTGCTAATTAAACTCAACTCATCAGCTTGGCAGTTCATAGGGCATGTCATCTTCAAGGTATCCCACACACTACACAAAGGAATGAGTAAGAGAGTAGCTGGCAGTGGTCCTACTACTGAAATATCTTCCTAGCTGACTATTTAGGGTAGTTAGGTTCAAAGTCCAAAAGTGTTTCAATAAGAAAAGAGCAAGAAATACGTTTTTTACAGTTAGTGATTTTTTTTTTGCTTATGCTGTACAGAAAATGTGCTTCTTAAATTTTACCTTGTTCTTGAAAATGTTCACTTTGAAATGTTTCATAGATGTTCGTACCTGCAGGTGCTAAACGTACTATCTGTATCCAGGTACTCAGTGCTGCCCTGTACTGGAGATTGCAAGACAAGTACCTCCCAAATGCTTTCCTACTATTACGGAGGAAGACCGAGAATTTAATAAAAGAAATACAAAAGAAGTACAGAAGGGATGCTTTCCCTCATAGTTGGAAAGGGTAGCATTAATGTTAAGCTGAATGACATTCTTAGTAGTAAGCATTGTGTTTTTTTATTTGAAAAGTGAGTTCACACAAGCCTGATACTTTCTGCATCAGACATAAAACAGAAACAGAGTCTGACATAAACCCTAAGATAAGAACCTTTCTATATAACCAAGAACAGTCTTCTTTTTCCATGTAAAGGCAAGATTCAGAATTGCTACATCCTGCTGCCTAGTTGTGATGGGACCTTTATCTGAATTACAGCTACACGCAGTTTATTAGGGGTGACATTTTTCCTCTTTCCTAAACCTATTCTATGCGCTCGTATATCAAAATAGAAACAGACATCTTTGCAGCGAAAGGAAAGAGACAATAAGATCATTCCCTTCTGTTACATCAATGCCACCCAAGTGAAATCAATTTTCAGAATGTCTTTAGAATTAATTATCTGTGTGATTTATACAGCTGTTTGCTTGGCTTCCTTTTTTAAATTGCCACAAATAGTGTTCTTTTTCCCGAGAGATGCTTTCTTCGTTTTATGATCTTCACACAAGTTAGGAGAATAGCAAGATGAGACTTTGTGACTGCTTAGACTCTGGGAGAGATTAAATCAGGCACAAACTCAACTTCCAGGGTATTTATACATCACGTTTGTCCTTATTTTCAGCACTGAACAATTACTCTTCTCCAAAGTGATGGAAGGTGGAGAATGGAGACCCATAGGTGATACAGCAGGTGCTACAGTGTCTGATGATAATGAAACTAGAGCTAAAGTAGTAGCCTTTGCAGGATTTCTCCACCAATATTTGGTGATACATAGTGAGGGCTTCATTTTACCATAGTCAGAATGAAGGTCTGATAAAGATAATGAAGACAACATCCAACTATCTATTTATCTAACTAGGTTTCAATATGGTGCCCGTCACTGTGGTACCTAGTTCATATGGTTTTTGAAGCTTTCAAAGCAGACTGCAACATAATTTGGAATTATCTGACCTGCAGAAAATACTGATTTTTTCAGTGTATTGGACTGAAATATACCTTAGAAGCTGGACGAAATTAAAAGCATCATAAATTGCTGGAGCAAATCTCCCAGTCCTCTGTATTAAACAGTAAGATTCTTCTCAGCTTGTATGTCCTGATATAAACTGTGACCATTGTGTTACAGAAATAAAAAATAAAGATAATTTCTTTACCATTTAGAATAATAGTCTTGCAGTGGCCTCTGTGTAGTGAACATAAAGTCTTAACTCCTAGAATTGAGCTATATAGAATGATTGGCATATGAATTTTCAGATTTCTGACTAAGGTTCTTGTATGGCCTCCATTACTGACGTATCGAGGACCTCACAGTATTTGTCCTTCCAACACCCTGTGAGATAGGGCAGTGCTTGTATCCCCATTATTCACATGGGGATCAGAGGCACAGATTATTAAAGATATTTAAGCATATCTCTGTTCAGCATTGCAATACATAGATGACTTAGGAACTGAAGTATAATTTTCAGAAGTGACTTCAACACTTAGGAGCCTAAATCCCATTGACTTTCAGGGAGACGTAGGCTCCTAAATGCATTGTCATGTTTGAAAATAAGACAGGCTCCTAAGTCAGCTAGGCATTGCAACTAGAGTGGGATGAATTTTTTCAGCAAATAGTTTATTCACCGAATATTGTAGTTTGGGGTTGATTGAAAGTGTTCATGATTTCTGCTTGAATTTGGCAAATAGTTTCAGCTGGAAAAAAGTTTCTATTCAACATTTTCAAAACAAAACATTTTGGCTTTTTATTTCAAGGGGTGATCTAGCTAAAATTCTAAATAAATTTAACAACAAAAACAGGGTAATCCTTCTACAATCTGTCCCCTCCCCCACTAAACCAAAAAAATTGTTATTTCAGATTGACCAAAACAATTTTCCCCCCCATATTTTTTGGTGTGGGGAACCAGAAAATCCTCTTCCTCTAATTGCAAGAATGAGTAGAACAATGCCTCAGTACATGTAAAAATCTGCATCTTAGTGGCTTAGCCAAGGTCTCACAAGAAACTTGTGGCAGTGAAGGGACTTTAAGACAGGTCTCCCAAATCCTAAACTAATACTCTAACGACTGGCTTATCCTTCCTCTCAGTTTTATGATAGTTTTCCTTAGCAGCTATGGGTTTGGGTTTTTTTTATTTCTTTGGCATTGTACTGATTCAGCTACTGTAGGTTTCAAAAGTGAAATAAATTGAATTAGACCGTTAAGTCATGAACTTCCAGCATCTTGAAATAATCTTTAAGAAAAGGGCAGCAACATATTCCTTAGACGGTAGTTACTGCAAACAACTTTGGGGAATTTGTCCCCTCTAAAGTGAGTTCTTGTGTCTGAGGAAGACCTGGGAAAGCCTGAATGAACAGTGTCTTGTTTGTGTTGGAAGAACATTGGAGAATCACTGGGAATATTAAAAGTGGCTGGGGGAAATGATAACATCTGACCAATCATTAGAGCCCTTTGGAAGCTGCTGCTGTTCTTAGCTTATCTGGCTTTCTTTTAACTACACGTTCTTTGATTAAAACCAAACTGCAGCTCCATACCAGCTAAATGCATCGAAATACTGAAAAGACACCAAACTATGAAAATGGGGAAATGGCAGTGAAATAGGATTGGAGTCCTGACACAGGGATTAAACCGCATTGCCCCAACATTGTTTTCTCTGCACAACCTGGCTTGGTTAGCAGGTGTCCATTTAAATGGGAAATGAATCAGGAAACAGCCCCTCAAATATCACCTACCTTTAAAAGCAGGGCAAGATTAACTCTCCTGTCGGCCTGGGGCTATTCAATTTTGTGGGGGTCCTGAACACAAGGAAGGAAGGAATGTGGAGGAACCTCAAAAAGTTCAAAGAAATCTGTTCTGAGCACTGGAGCTTATGTAAATGGCACCTTCTGACCTTCACCTGTCACATGACTCACAAGAGTGACTGTAGTCAACCAAGTCCCTTCCTTCAACAAGTTCTCATTGGCATGACCTCCGCTGTGGAAACATTCCCCACATGGGGTAATCCATAGTGAAACCTAAACCATGTCGATACACAGAGTGAATGAGTGCCCAACATCTATGATTAACTGCGCTCCAGCCAGCCTCCAAGTGACAGTGCTCTTGAGAGATCCACAGATACACACAGGGACTAACATTGCAGGGACTCTTGGCCCAGACTTATCAGTTCTTTCGCCACAGTGACTCAGAGGAGATAGCTGCAGCCTTTGAAGCCTTTGAGCTGGGCTGTGGAATTCTGGTCACTCTGCAGCATTCCAGTCAGTCCAGGATAGCAGGGAGTGTTAAATTGGAACTCATGTGACACACTCTTCAAGGCATTTACCACCTCATTTATTTTCATTCACTGCAGTTGGGACAAGGTATCAGGATCTGGCATCTTTGCCCCACAAACTTTTGATATTTTTTATTTTGTTTTTAGGCTTTTCTGTAACCCTCATGACCTTAGTTTCTGAGCACATCTCGGGTGTTAATGAATTTATCATCACACCCCCCGGGTGAGACAGATCTCTATTAATATCCCCAATTTACAGATGATGGGGGCTGATGCACAGAGATATAAGGGGTTTGCCCAAAGATGAGTGGTAGAGCCAGGATTAGAACCCAGATCATCTTATTCCCAGACTCCTACCTTTACATCTGATGTCACACTTAATAATTTGCTACGCTTATAATTGTCCAGTCTTTCCCTTCCATCTAAAAATAAAAAAGATACCAGTGTAGAATGATCCCAGAGAAACTTAGGTGATGGGTAAAGAAACAGATGAAGAATTTTAAAGAGAACTAGCTTTCAAATGAGAATAGAAGTACATTAAATACGTTGTCATCTGTGGGGAAGTCAGCAGAGAGCACACTTGAGCCCATCCGGAGCCCCATAAACACAGTGTTGCTTGCTTTGGATTTCTCTCTCAGAAGCAGACCCGTGAGGATTCTTGTCTAGTCAGAAGTGAAATATGAAAGCACTTTACATCTTAGCTTAAACAAAGGTCGAAGTTGGAGGGTTTCTTCTTGGTGCAGCCTCCTGTTGATGAGGAGATCTTTCTGTAACTTCTATGGCTTTCTGTTTCCTGAGCTGCGTCTGACACTCTCCCATGTGCAGATTGTTTTAATCTTTATAGTTCAGTAGCATCAGAGGCCTCAGACACAAGCAGGGCTCCATCGTGCGAAGAGCTCTATAAACATATATACAGTCCTTGCCCCACAGAGCTTACAGTCTAGGATGAGAAGTGAAAAAATGAAGATAGGTACATTAAAATATTGCATAAAAAGGCCAAGGTTGAAGAGTCAAGTACTCCAAAGCCAGGAAAGGCCAGAATTAAGACAATCTTTAATTGCATGACCACATTCTTTTGGAGATGCTTGTCTGAGACTCTGACAATGGATCAGTTGAGGCCAGCATTGCTGGCCCAGCACGAGGGGGGAGGAGGGGATGATGTAATAAGAGACAAGAAAGGATAAGCAGGGAGAGCCACAGATGTGATGGGAGATGAGGACAAGAGGCTGGAAAGACCTATATTGAAACAGAGGCTGCCAGTGGAGGGATTCCAAAGAATGAGGTGACATATCAAAATAGTTAGCAGTTGTGTTTTGTATGGACTGAAAGGGGTCATGTGAGAGCTGTGGAGGCCCCAAAAGAAGCTACCACTCATCTACCTAAAGACCTTGGTGTCTCTTATTGTAGCTAGCAGAGCTTGGTGCAGAGAACTATTTCCTGTGAGAAAGCACCAAGGATGATCCATTTTGTGGGCGATGGCAAATGGAAAGACATTGGCATCTTGAATCTTACCTGAATGTATATTTGAAGGCTTTTTGTTCTAAGTTTAGTAATCTGACTGGCCCTATATTGAACCAAAGCTTTGTATCAGAGCACTCCAGTGCTATGTCACCACCACCATAGCTGAGTGGGGTATTCCTGGGTGTGGACTAAGGTACATTGGCAGGACTCTGTGTAACTGGCTCACCATCTGCCACACCATGCCAAACACCAAGATATATTATTAATTCTTTAATCTAGTCTTTTAAAAAAGTATAATTGTTCTAGTTCTATAGCTCAGTGCTCTGCTGACATCATTCCATTTACTGTAATGGGTTTACAGTGACAGAGAATTTGGCCTCTAAAATTTAACTGAAGCATCCTGTTAAAATATTGGGGTTGGCAGGGTTTTTTTTGTTTCAGAACTGAATCAGAACTCATTAATTAAAAGCAAAGCATGATATAAAAATAATAAGCTACACAAATAATGGCATGCAAATATCTGGTTGTTTCTTAATTCTAATGAGGAGGGCAGAGGACACTATTTGGGCCCAGTGAGCTAGAAAAATCTTCCATGTGCTCTGAGTTCTCAGGGAGAATTGCTATTTTTAGTAAAGCTTCTTGGGCCAGACTCTGCTGTCAATTACACTGATATAAATCCAAAGTTACACCATCAAAGGCCACTGAGTTATTTCCAATGTATATTGGTGTGACTGAGAGCAGAATCTGGCACTGTATTCACCAGAGACTCTTCTGAGAACTTGAAGAGTAACATCTGGGTGAACTGGAATCAAAACTTTGCATAAAATATTGTGCCTAATACATTAGAGTGTTTATATTGTGAGTCATAAGGTTAACAAATTCTGACAAGATTAGCTAGACCTTTTCCTTTTCACATTCACATTCATCTTGCTGCTGAACTGCAATGGTTTGGCTGGGAAAGCCACAACAGAAACTGATAGGGGTTTCCCAGCTGAAAATAGCTGTAAGAACACCCCATTCCAGTTCTGATTGGATCCAGTTTTGTAGCATCTTCATTTATTCTGAAAGAAAAGAACAGAGGTAAAGCAGCTAAGGGCTCATTAAGTTCCTAGAACTTTCACAGGATTATGTAATGTAATAAACATGGATGTAGGTAAAACTGAAAAGCATTCTGGGTGATAGTGGACAACAAATAAGATATGTTTGCTATGTGAGTGGCAACAAAAAGGACCAATGTGATTTTGAGCTGCATACCGATGTAAGCAGGGTCTGTATGATTCTCCCCTGACAGCTAGCTGGGGAGGGGAGAGACTTCAGGAGCAGACTGTAGTTATATGAACATACCTATTCTGCTTAGATATCCAAGAGATAGAGCAATGTTGCTCAAAGTAACCAATTTTGGCTGGTGTTGGGTTACAAATCATTTTAATACTGAATGCAGTGATAATCAAATGCTGTTATCATTAGTGCTGTCATTATTGTATGACTAACGGGGAGAAGAACTGTGCTTAACCTATCCCAAAATGAGGGGATCACCCTCAGCTGAAAGGACCTCTTTAAGCCAGGGGCTCAAATGCCAGAGCTCTGTGAAAGTAAGAGGGGTGGGGACAGGTGCCCTAACCAAGAGGTGTGGTTGCTCCCTAGAAGTCCCCACACTGGCTTACCCTGTTCCTCCCCACTGTTGAAAGAAAGAGCTAAATATGCTTGGTCTCTGTTATTTTAAATGATCAATCAGAGCTGAAATCAGTTGTGGTGGGACTATGTTTCTGCCCAGCCTGCTAAGAGCTAAAAATCACTAAGAGACTGAGATGCAGAGGTCACAGCAGAGAGGCAGATAGCAGCAGAAGGTGACTGGCAGGTGGCTGGCTTGAGCCGTGAGCAGGTGGCCGACAGAAGCAGCTGGCAAGAGTGGTAAGCAGGCAGCCAGCAGAACGAGGGGCTAGCAGGGCGCCCAGCCACAGCAAGTGATCGGAGGGTGAAGCAAGCAAGGTGCCTTCTTTCCCAGGTTGGAGGTGAACTCATACGGATGCACCTTGGAACCCTGGGTCCTCACTGACCAAGGATAACCACTGTGAGTGGGGTATGGTGACGGAGGCACAGAAAAGGAACTTCTGGTTGTAGAACTCAAGGACACGAGGCAGAAGGCACTGCTCCATGCATTCTGGGGTGGGTGTCCTGCTCACAGTTTTATATTTATGAATCCTGCTTGTAGCATTTTCCCTTATTAATGTTGGTGACTTATCTCCTTCCATTAAAAGTTTTGTTTCTACACTCAGACTCTGTGTTTGCAAGTGGGGAAGTATTGCCTCTCAGAGGTGCCCAGGAGTGGTGTGTAATTTTCCCAGATTACTGGGTGGGGGCACAAGGCGGTTCTATGTTGTATTGTTGAAAAGGAACCCCTAGATATTGAACCCAGCCCTGGTTGCTGCTTGCTCCGCCTGGCAGAAGGGTCACACACATAATCATCGTGTGATGGGCACAGCTTTCGTAGTGATGGAGGTCAAACAAGCACTGAGAGAGAGAGTCACACTCTCTCTGGCTAGAGTGAGACCTCACCAGAAATACCACCTCCAGTTCTAAGCACCTGGATAAGACAAAGACATTTCATAAAATGGAAAGAATTCAGAGAAAAGCAACAGAAATTATTAGGGATTTGAAGGAGTGATTTATGAAGACAGATTAATGATTGAATATTGTAAAAGGCTATTCATTTCAAGGTGGATCATGCATGATGGCTCCCTCTAGGCATCCACTGGGCAACATTTGTGTATCTGTGTGGTGGAAGGCATGCACAGAATGACTTCCAGCAGAGGCAAACCTACCATAGTTCATACTAGATTCAGACATGGAACGACTTGTTTTCTGCGTCCCTCACGTTTCATGAGTCTTTGGTCTGTCTGACTCTATCTCTGTGTTAGCTGAATTTAGATCAAGAGGGAAGAGATCAGACTACAAATTCAATACTTGTGTCCCCTGCTTGTAAAAATGCTGTCTCTATGACTGTCACACACACCTTCTCCCATCCCCACCCGCAGCAGCCTCTGCCAATCCTTGTTGCTGCTCCAGTGGCATGTCAAAAGTCAATTGGTTTAGGACGCAAGGGGGTGAGCTGAAAGATCAGTTTGATAGATAACCTACTTTCTGCTGATGTGTTGTTTTCTTTACAATATAAGTGTGTTTGTGAAGAGCTTTAGCTCTACCACCAGCTATCAAGATGGGACCATTTACAGATTCTAAGAGGCCAGAGAGATCAAGGACCTATGAGCACAACAGTCTGACATGGATTAAGGACTCCGCACTTTGGCAAATACTATGCAGTCCTCCTCCACTTTGCAATGAGAATCATTGCCCTATGGTGGGAGACACGGTGCAGAGAAATGAAAAGCAAGGGAGACAGAGGTGCAGTAGCTTGTCTTGAGAGTTCAGGTTATTTTTAACCTTCAGACTACAGTCTCCAGATGAGATGTTAAACAGAGGTCTCTGATTTGCCAGTGTCTAGTACTTCTCCACAGACAGCGGTCCATTTTCAAACTATTAATGGATAACCAAGCACTATGGCCAGCACTCTCTTTCTCAGTAAAACAGGTGGCAATGTCCAAGGTTGTGTATGACCTGTTATTGAGCACATAATATTGTCTAAATTTACCCACACGATCACTGCACAAATAGCATCTAACCCAGTGCTCTTGCAACTCACTGGGGGCATGGGAGGATAAAAGGAACTGTGCAAAGACCAATTCTCTTCTGAATTCGAATGCTCTTTACAAATCCCAAATGATAAATCAAGGTAGTTTATCACTACATCTATAAGAAAGTCTTCATGACTGTCGTATCTGTGCTATTGGATTATCAGTATCCATAAATGGTTGTCAGTGTCTCAGCCTGACAATATCAATCAAGGTCTCTATCTCCAGCAACTAAATGTCTCTCATCTGCACTGCATTACAAGGTCTATACGCATTTTAACTCCAAATTAACTTTTTCCCCATTCAAACCTTGGTTAATCTTATAGTTTGATACTGTAAATCAGTGAGATCAAAATTACTGCATCTTGCCACTGTGGCATTAAAGATGTGAATAATCCAGTTAGGAGGAATCAGCACCAATAGTCACTAGAGTTCAGGAAGAACATTAGTCAAGGGATGTCTGGCTGCTGTTGGATTCAGCAACCTGATGTTTCCTTTATTGGCAGACTCTTCTGAGTAATTAAACATTGTGTTGTTTGCAGGCAGTTTGATCACCAGCAATGAGCACCATTGTTACACTCCTCTGGAATCAACAAAGGAAACGAGGAAAAAGTTGATGGAGAAACCTGGAAGGTGAATGTCTTTCCTCATTTACACCCATTAAACTCCACAGATCAATGAAAAGACATAAGTGCAACTGAGGATAGCGGTTGGCTCACAGAGCCTAATGGAAAGAATGGACCATTCTGCAGCATTACATACATCCATGGGCATATTAAACAGATAGAGAAAAAAGGTAATATCTCTTTGACGTTAGAATTGGGCGTTGAGTCCAGAAAGACGAGAGAGAGTCCAGAAGGCGGTGTCTTGTGTCATCAGGATTGGTTTCCCCAAATATTGACTGTAGCTTCCAGGCAGAGGACTTTGTATTTCAAAACAATCAGCTTCACACTGGCATTCTTACCAGGAAAGGAAATTTTGGCTTTTTGATACATGTTAAGGGTTTGGTAGGATGATAAAAGAGTGGATGATGCTGGATCACTGTTTACTATATTTAATAAAGGTCTGGACAAGTTTGTTATTCCCTCAGCTGGCACCTGTAAACCAGAGAGTAAGAAGTTTTTAGAAACTGACACCAGTTCATTAACATGTGTAATGCACCTCCCTGGTGTGAAGGACCCTGGATTGTTGTGACCAGGGTCTTTCACACTAGGGTTGCAGTGGTCACTAGCAAAAGGAAATGTTCAATCTGTTTGGGTCATTAGACTGCAGGTTCTTGTCAGCTCCCAACCAGGCTTATTGGAAACCTTTAACCTTTCAGAAAAAGTTACACAGCTGCCTAATGAGTCAGCACCATGTAATCTGGGCAAAACAGCCAAATACTAGGTAACATGAATTCCCTCACTCTCTGTTGTGTTGTGCCGAGAGCAGCAGAGCAGAGCAAAGTTCACCAGAGCAGGACATGATGGGGATTATAGATAGGTCGTTGTCGAAGCTCACTATGCATGCGCGCGCACACACACACACACACACACACACACACACACACACACATACACCTGCTTGTAAAGGAGTTTCTTTGTCACTCTGAGACTGAAGCCACACTGGGAAGTCCATGGTGCTTTATAAGACACTACCAATAGTGAAAGTTCCAAACAGTGGGTACTTCTGTAAATGCCCAGCAGAATGTTATCTAATCATTCTTTTCACCAATGCTATTGGGTCACTAAGAAATAAGAACATTCATGCGAGAGGCTAAACCTTCCTGAACTAACTTTATTTGACATAGAACAATGGAGCTGACATTGGCTGACAGAGAGGGTGTACTGTCATTCTTCTCCGGGCTTGAAGGTGCAGCATACACAGAAATAACACATCAGACAGTGCCAAACCTTTTAGGAATGGCTTCCAAGGAACAATAAATCTCAAGCAGACTATTTCTGTCCTCAGATTTTCTCACAGGCAGACACGTGTACTACTTATCATTTGCATTTTTTGTTTGAAACACAAACTCCATGGTCTGGTGTCATTCCTAGGGATTGTCTGGAGTTGGATTCCAGCTTCTGTCAGAATCTCTGTCTTCTGCCAAGCTGTGACAGCAGTGCGATCTGGTTTCTGTTTGCTGCCAAACCAAAGCTCCATCACCTACTCTCAGATAGTTTTAATGATGATCCAACATGCTGGAATGGGCGAGGGAATGAGAAAACAAACCAGCGGCAATCCAAAACAATTAAATAGAAATGAAGAGAGAGGTTCTTAAAGCCAAATCCGCTTCATCCTCACACCACTGCCTTTAGCTTCAGCAACACTCAGCTCCCTAGGTAACAGAGCTATAAACCAAAGCAGCTTATTCCTCTGTCCCTTGAGGGAATGCTACACCAAGTGTTTGGCTACAATGGCCTGTGCTTTGCTGTCTGAGTCAGCTCAGTAGGGCAGTGGGAAGTCGTGGCACTACCAGCGGACAATAAAGCTGCTCCAGCTTTGCCCTGTCCACTCCAGAGAGTGAGCGATTGAATCAAGACTTGGGTTCAGCAAGTCTCAGTGGGGAAGCTAGAAACTGTTTATTGGTGTAACCTCAAAGGCAAATTCAAATTCACATCAGGATTAGGGGACTGGAAGAGTCTGACAAGACTGGAAAACCCTTTTCCCATCAGTGCCAAAACCAAGAAAAAGCAGAGCAAACAATTCATGTCAGTCAGCAGACTTCAAACACCCACTGTACTCTCAGCTAGTGTTAGAAAAGGCCTAGTTTTTCCCCTGTGGCTTGATATCCTAATTCAAGGGGATTGTAAGTGTGATTCAGTGTAAACACCCCCAAATCACAATGTGCCAGCTGCTGGAGAGCCCATAAAGAATTTTACAGGTTCTACTGTTGATTTTAGGGTGAAAAGCTTACCATGAATTTTCATTTTTAACTGACTTACTTGGAAGTAAGGAACTTCCTTTCTCTGTGCCTCAATTTCCCTGTAAATTAGAGGAAATATTAAAATTCTACAACAGAGAGGGAGAGACTTAATTTCCTTATGTTTGTAAAAACAACTTTGAGAATCTTAGCTGAAAGTTGCTGTAGTAGGGCAAAGTATCATTATTATTTAACTATGTTGCAGATTTACATAAGGACAGAGGAAGTATAGACTGGATCAGACCTGTTGTCTATCAAGTCTTGTATCTTGTCTCCAACAGAGATCTGTACAAACTATCTCAGAGGAAAATGTAAGAAACCTTGTGGTTATGAGATAAGCTACCCCCAGGAAAAATGTTTAAAAACATTTGAGTGAGAACATAGGTCCTGGCACGTGATGCACCACTCAAATGGAGTGCATCAGAGCAGTGAGAACCTCTCTGTACATTTCATGAATGCTTCAGCTTTTTCTTGGCTAGGAATTATGGTTGAATTTAGGTGAACCTTTCCTTAAAGAGATGCTGGGCAACACCTTGTAGCTCAGTTAACTGGCTGAGTTGTCGCTTGCACTCCTGTTCTTGCTCAGGGCTGCTAGTTTTATCACAGTCTCTCCTTGAGTGTGAACTGGTCACACTGAAAAATGCACTAACAATCACTTGAGTATTAGCCTCATTCATTAAAAGTCACTCACCAGCCAATCAACCATCAGCATTCCCCAGTATTCTGAAGCACCCTTATTTTCATCTCACCTTGTCCTATAGATGTGATAGATCTTGATTTTAGTAAGATTTTTTACACAGTCCCACATGACAGTCTCATACACAACTAAAGAAATATGGTCTAGATGAAATTGCTATAAGGTGGGTGCAAAACTGGTTGAAAGGCCATACGCAAAAAGGAGTTAGCAATGGTTTTCTGTGAAACCAGAGGGATGTATCTAGTGGGGCCCTTGGGGGTCTGTCCTGGGTCTGATACTATTCAATATTTTCATTAGTGACTAGGATAATGGAGTGAAGAGTCTGCTTATAAAATTTACTGCTAATACCAAGTTGAGAGGGGTTGCAAGCACTTTGGAGGAAATGATTAGAATTGAAAACAACCTTGACACAATGGAGAATTGGCCTGAAATCAACAAGATGAAATTCAATAAAGACAAGTGCAAAGTACTACACTTGGGAAGGAAAAATCTAATACACAACTACAAAATGAGGAATAACTGGCTTGGCAGCAGTACTGTGAAAAGGATCTGGTGTTAGAATAGATCACAGATTGAATACAAGTCAACAATATGATGCAGTTTTGAAGAAGGCCAGCGTGGGTGGGTTTACCCCCACCCCCTACCATGTGGCTCTGATCAGGCTCTGATCAGGGATGACCCCCTTAAACAAAATGCGAACAGTCCAGCGTGGACAGGTTCCTCTCGCTCCCCCACCGCATGGCTCTGATCAGGCCTCAGCCAAATGCAAACACCCCAGTGTGAACGGACACCTCTGATTGTTCCCTTAAGCAAATTCTCCTCTTTCAACCAGGTGCCCATGAATGAGATCACTCCCGTGAGGCTAACACAGAAAGAATGAATGTTGCTTGAATGGGCCCAAAACCCAGGAGCTTTCACTGCCATGCTCTGTTCTGCAAGGATTCCAGACTACTTGCTACTGGCTTGGCGTAGTAAAATGTCCTGCCGTGGAGGACAGAATAAAGCAGCCCTCCCCAGAAACCTTCTGCAAAGGCTTTCAGAGTACCTCCAGGAGAGCTTCATGGGGATGTCCCTGGAGGATTACCACTCAATCCCCAGACACGTTAACAGACTTTTCCAGGAGCTGTACTGGAGGTGAATGCATCCCAAGTCTTCAGAGCAAATGAATCATTAAACACACTTGTTTTTAAAGCCTGTATTGTACTTACAAAGGCACACTCACCAGAAGTGCCATCTCCGGTGTCATGGTCCAGGAGCCCACCTTGGGAAGGGGTAGAGGGTATTGGCTCCAGGGTGATGAACAGTTCGTGGCTGCCGGGGAGAACAGATTCACCACTTGCCGCCTGTGCACTGTCCTCCTCCTCCTCTTCGTCCTCCAAAAAATCATCCTTCGCATTCCGTGCAACTCCCCCGTTCCAGGTGTCTATGGAAGTAGTGGGATAGTGGTGGCATTACCCCCCATAATTGCATGCAGCTCATGGTAGAAGCAGCATGTAAGGGACTGTGCTCCCTGGTTTTTTGGTAGGCTTGCCTGAGCTCCTTGATTTTCACATGGCACTGCTATGTGTCCCTGGAGTAGCTTCTTTGCAACATGACCCTTGAGGTTTTTCTGCTCAGGTGGACTCTGCATGGTCACCTGTGATGGTGGGCTCTGCACGGTCACCTGTGCTGATGAGCTTGCCACGCTGGCCAAACAGGAAATGAAATTCAAAAGTTCCCTCGGCTTTTCCTGCCTACCTGACTAGTGCATCTAAGTTGAAAGTGCTGTCCAGAGTGGTCATAATGGAGCATTCTGGGATAGCTCCCAGAGGCCAATAACGTCTAATTTTATCCACAGTACCTCTAATCCGGAACTGCAATGTTGATTTTAGCACTACTCCCTTGCTGAGGTGGAGTACAGAAACCAGTTTTAAGAGCCATTTAAATTGACAAAACCAGGTTGGTCATGTGGACAGAATCAGTTTTAATTTGATAAAATGTGGCTAATTCTGATATAATTGCGTACTGTAGACCAGCCCATAGTATTTAATGGGGATGAGGGATGCGTAATGGAAGCTTACCGCTTACTGAGACTTCTGGTAGAGGTGATATTTAGGAAGCTTTATGTATGTATTGAAAATATGTCTAGAATCTGTGTCCCGGGCAGTGCTGGCAAGCAGGCTTTGCCAGACAAAGGGATGTGGGTTCACCTATCCACCTAGGTCTCCAATGTAAGTTAAGCATTGTAAAGCCAACACACAGCAAGCCCCAACTGCATGTAAAGTCAACAGCAAAAACATGTTGATGGAGGATGTGAACTCAATACGGGAGAGCACACTGGAGTCTGAATCCCGGAGTGGTGATCCTTGCTCTAGAACAAAGACAATGAACTTTGGGGTATAAGAAGAAGGCCCCAAGACCCCCTACACTTGAGGGGTATGGTTACATCCATGAAAATAAGTTGAAATGCTACAGAAAAGGCTTAAGTGAGATAAGACTGTTTAAAACAAGAATTGTTGCCTGTTAAGTTTTAGTCTCTAGAACGCATGTTATACTTTTCTTTTATCTGTAATCCGTTGTTCTTATTTCCCTGGCTCACTGTCTCTTAAATCTTAACCTTAGTTAGTAAACTTATATTTATTTTCAGTATAAATAGATTGCGGTGTCGTGATGTTGTTAGGGTGACCAGATGTCCCCATTTTATAGGGACAGTCCTGATTTTGGGGCATTTTTCTTGGCTCCTATTATCCTCCACCCCCTGTCCCAATTTTTCACACTTGCTGTCTGGTCACCCTAGATGTTGTACAGGGGTTGATACTCAGTTGAAACAAATAAACTGGTGTGTGTGTTCTATTCCCTTTGAGGTAACAAACCTCATAATTACTGAGAATGTCCAGTGACCGGGACTGGACACTACAGGGAAAGCTCTTCAAAAGGGTCAGGGACTGGGATGCATCTATTGGAAACCTGCAAAGCAAAGCAGGACTGGTAGAGCCCTGAGGAAAGTGCTTGACTAGTCGAAAAGCTAGTGTTGCACAGGAGCTGATACCTAGCTACCACAAGAAAGACTTCTTCATGCTGCAGGCAGGGGATTCAAAAAGTGACTCCTAGGCCTGGTGCCCTGAGAAAGCGTCACAGGTAATTGTCCCACCTTACTCTGCTGGAGGCTGCAGCAGGAGTACTGCATCCACTCTGGGTGCCACACTGTAACAAGGATCTGGACAAATTGGAGAGGTTCCAGAGAAGAGCAACAGGAGTGATAAAAACCTGATTTAGGAGGAAGTATACTAGGTTAAAATACTGGGCATGTTTAATCCTCAAATAAGAAGACTAAGGGGGACCTGACAGCAGTCCTCAAGAATGTTAAGAGCTGTTATAAAGACTCATAGACTTTAAGGTCAGAAGAGACCATTGTGACTGTTCTAGTCTGACCTCTTGCACATTGCAGACCACAAATCACCCACCCAATTCTTAATATACACCCAACCTCTGGCTGAGTTACTGAAGTCCTCTAATCGTGGTTTAAAATACTTCAAGTTTAAAAGACTCCATCATTTACACTAGTTTAAACCTTCAAGTGACCCATGCAGAGAGAGGGGAAAAAAAACTCTAGGGTCTCTGCCAATCTAATCCAAGGGAAAATTCCTTCCAGACCCAAAATATGGTGATCAGTTAGACCCTGAGCATGTGGACAAGATCCACCAGCCAGACACCGAGGAAAGAATTCTCTGTAGTAATTCAGAGCTCTCCCCATCTAGTGTTCCATTTCCAGATGTTGAGGATTTTTGCTACTGGCAGTCTCCAATGGGCCACATGCCATTGTAGGCAGTCCCATCATACCATCCTCTCCATAAGCTTATAAAGGTCAGTCTTGAAACCAGTCAGGTGTTTTGCCTCCGCTGCTCCCCTTAGAAGGCTGTTCCAGAACTTCACTCCTCTGATGGTTAGAAACCTTTGCCTAATTTCAAGCCTAAACCTGTTGATGGCTAGTTTATATCCATTTGTACTTGTGTCCACATTGGTGCTTAATTTAAATAACTCCTCTCCCTCCCTGGTATTTATCCCTCTGATGCCTTTATAGAGAGCAATCATATCTTCCCTCAGCCTTCTTTTGGTTAGGCTAAACTGTGATCAGTTGTCCTCCATGTCCACTGAAGGTAGAACAAGAAGTAATCAGTTTAGCTTGCAGCAAGAGAGCTTTAGGTTAGATATTAGACAGAACTTCCTAACTGTAAGGGTAGTTAAGCTCTGCAATAGGCTTCCAAAGGAGGTCATGGAATTCCTGTCATAGGTGTTTGTTTTTATAAAACTCCAATCTGTGGTGGTCTACGTAATACTTGGTCATGCCACAGCACAGGTGTTGGACTAGATGACTTCTCTAGGTGCCTTCCAGGCCTACATTTCTAAGATTTCTATGATTCTATGGAACGCTCCAACCCTATTTCTCCAAGTAGACATTATCATCATGGTGAGGCACCTCAGGAGATCTGGGCTCGGGGTGTAATTGAGAAAAAATGTATCAAAGAGGTAAATTAATAAGAAAATAGATGACTTTAAATATCATCTATGAATATATAACATTAGTGACCTGAGAATTATGTTTTACTTAGCATCAGGAGGTGAATACACAGCAAGGGTTAAATGGTGAAACACTAAGAGCCTTAAAGTTAGTTTGTCAGTCCCAGATTAGCAGGGCATACATAGTCTGAGGTCTGATCTAGGCTGGAAGGACTCTGGCTGCAATACGAGTTTCCAAGATGGGTGCTGTGAAAAAGAGGAACACCCCATAGTTCAGGTTGGGTAGAAATTGAATTGCCTGTTACTGAAATGAACATCATTCCATTTTTAAAACAGTCATTAGCACAGAAGTCAGAAATGGAACAAACCTATTAGATCAGCTAGCCTATTGTAGCATTGTATCCTGTAGAATTTTCTCAAGTGGTTTTGTCTACTTTTAAACAGGTCAGCCAATGGAGTTTCCAACCTTTTTCTGTGGAGATGATTCCACAGCCTAGTGGATCTCACCACGAGGAATTTTTTCCTGACATTCAGCCTAATTTTTTCTTTAGTTAATTATTTTAATTTAATTAGTTAACACATTTCCTTTAGTTATGTTCAGTCTATTATTCCAAATTACATCCCTTAGAGAATCCTAAACAATTTCCGTATCTCTTTGGTGTTCACACCCTTCACATATCTGCACAGAGTTGTATTGTCCCCTTGGCTAATATATATCTTTTAAACTTTTCTCTTAATTCAGTACCTCTAATCCTTTAGCCCATTCGTTTCTCTTCTCCAAATTCCTTCTAATTTCTCACTCTAGGAACAGTCCCCTCAAATGCCATACTGAACGATATTTCATTGACTCTAAACGCATCTGACCAAGTGGGTATTCACCCACAAAAGCTTATGCTCCAATATGTCTGTGAGTCTATAAGGTGCCATAGGACTCTTTGTGGCTATTGACTCTAAAGGCATTAGAATAACAAATTCTGTGCTCTTTGGTGTGACACAGAGTTATTATTCTCCTGTATTCCTCTTCTGTTGGTTATTTTAGTGTTGTTTTCCTGGAGCAGAACTTGTCGCACTGACATAGCGTGAGACTTTTAAATCTTTCTTTTGAATAAACAAATCTGCATGGATTTTATTTGGTTACTGAAACACTTAGTGAAGACTTAGTTTCCCAGTTGCCTGCTTGCAGCCCTCCTGAGTTGTGTAACCAGAGAGCTAGAAGTTACAGAACAGAATAGCATTAGAAGCACTAAGTACAACCCCCACAAAGGTGGCGCTGGCAGGGGGTTTTGTGGTGATGGAGAAAGTGCTGTTTTTCATGGGATATTAAAGCTCAGATCCTGGCAGGTAGCCTGTGCTCATCATGAAGTCCTATGGTGTTGCTGGCAACCGGGTGTTAGCAGAGTTGTGCAGGCTCAATTCTAACTTGCGTAATTGAATTATCTCTCCCTGAATTCACCCTCGGGTTTCAACTGGATGTGTACTGGGATAGAAACCCATTTTAAACTGCTCTAAAGTGTTGCTGGCTGTGCACTGTTAATGTGCTCCTGTAACCCACACCAAAAGCAGCTGCAGTTCACTGATAAATGAAGGGATCCCACTATGCTGTTTTGGCAGTGTGTGAAGTCTGTTACAGTTGCAAGGGGTCTTGTGATTTTTGGGGGATTCAAGGTACTATATGCCCTGCTTAACATTACTGATTCCCAGGTAAGAAGGGGTTGTCCTGTGTTTGTCTCCACTTTACTCCTATTCCCAGAAAGCTCCACATAATGAGGACTTGTTTTCTGGCTGAGGAATGATGGATTCTGCTTCCTCTAGATCTTGAGGAGGAGGGGTGCTGCTCCCTACTCCCCCACAGCTGATTCACCCTTTGTTCTCCACAACATCCCCAGCCCAACCTTGTCTGGAATTAGACAACTCAGTGTCACATTAGGAATGTAAACACCTGCATCTGTGCATAGTGGGAGGGCACAGTGGAGCAGACCTTGCTGCAACCCCTGGTTTGTGGTAGCAGCTAGCAGGAGCTCCATGCTTTGGAAGGGGAGTTTTCTGTCTTCCCTAAGCCCTAGGAAGCTCTCCTCTGTAAGGCTCATTATTTCAGGTTTTGCACAGGGTCCAAAATCTGGCCCTAAATCATTTTCCTTGGGCCACTCAGTGAGTCAGTGGCAGACGTGGGATTAGAACTCAGGACTCAGTGGCAAAGCCATTTTGGTCTCAGGAGATCCCATCTCTAGATACAGGCAGGTCTCTAGAACAACAGTCTGCCTCTCTCTGAGGCCTCATCCTCCTAAATGACGTATACAAAACAGACACAATTACAAAAGACAGGTTTAAGATTAGCAGCCGTGTTAGTCTGTATCTGTAAATAAGACGAGGAAGACTTTGTAGCACCTTAGAAACCAACCAGTTTATTTCAGCATAAGCTTTCGTGGGCTATAGCCCACTTCATAGAATGCATAGAATGGAACAGAAGTAAGATGCATTTATACACACAGAAAGCAAAAAAAAGGTTGTACATTAGCATACCAATTCTAAGAGGCTGTTGATTCCCTCATTACACTAATTGATTGCATTTCCCTAGTTAATTTACCTTCAAAAGTTCTATCTCTCCTGTCAGACACAGATATCCATTTCAAAAGGTAGTTTTTCCTCCTGCTGATAGTGGCCCATCCAAATTAAACAGTCTCTTAGAATTGGCATGCTAATGTACAACCTTTTTTTTGCTTTCTGTGTGTATAAATGCATCTTACTTCTGTTCCATTCTATGCATCCTATGAAGTGGTCTATAGCCCACGAAAGCTTATGCTGAAATAAACTGGTTGGTCTCTAAGGTGCTACAAAGTCTTCCTCATCTTAATTACAAAAGAGATACTTCAAATACTTTGAATAATGCAGCACCTGCCTGCACTCACCATTGTTATGAGCTCCTTTCCTACACACATCTGCCCAGTTTTATTACAACGCGGCTCATTACTTCTGTTTTGTGCAAACCTGCTTGCCCTCGCTTTCCTCTTCAGTTCCATTCCAGTCCAGTCCCTTTCATTTGATCCCAGAATCCTTCCATTCTAATCTTCGGCACCATTTAAAGACAACGTGTTTCTTTGTCCCATTTTCCCAGGACGCAGGTAGATAAACCCCCAAAGAGATTAAAAGGCTGATAGACCTTGTGCCCAAGGCAGCTGGGCCTCTTGCTATTTTGCCTGCTGATCCTCAAAAGCCTGCAGCTCTGAACTACAAGACTTCTTGGCCAATTGCAGACCAGAGAGAGAGCTAAGATGCAGAATGGAGGGAAAAGAATCTTAAGGCAAATGTGATCTTCTAACTACCAAGCTATGTTCAATTGTATTGAAGCTTATAAGTCTTAGGCCATGGTTACACTGGCACTTTATAGCGCTATAAAGCCCCTACGAGCGCTATAACCTACTCTCCGTCCACACTGGCAAGGCACTAATAGCGCTATAACCGCAGAGTTATAGCGCTATTATTAATCCACCTCCTCATGGGGAATAAGGGCTGTAGCGCACCTGCTGTAGTGCTACAGGAAGAATGTGGACACCCACTGCGTATTAATTGGCCTCCAGCCTGTCCCATAATTCCCATTCGAGCCACTCTGGTCATCACTTGCAAACTCTTTTGTCCTGTCCTCAGGTGACCACACGTCAGACCCGCCCTTTAAAGTTCCAGGGAAATTTGAAAATCCCCTTCCTGTTTGCTCCAGCCAAGCGTGGCGTGCTCTCAGGGAATCCTTGCAAGTGATCATTCCCATTGATCTGATTGATTGCGTGGCGTGGTCTCAGGGAATCGTTGCAGGTGATCATTCTGATTGATCATTGTGACTCCACGTGCCATGCCTCCTCGCAATAGGCGATCCCCAGCATGGAGCAATAGTGAGGTGCTGGACCTCATCAGCTGCTGGGGGGAAGAGGCTGTTCAGTCTCAGCTGCGGTCTAGCCACAGGAATTTTGACACCTATGGGCAGATATCACGGGCCTTGGCAGAAAGAGGCCATGAGCGGGACACTCTGCAGTGCCGTGTTAAGGTAAAGGAGCTTAGGAATGCGTATCGCAAAGCCCGCGAGGCAAACGGCCGCTCAGGGGCAGCCCCGGTGACTTGCAGATTTTATAAGGAGCTGCACGCGATACTTGGTGGTGATCCCACGGTCACTCCATCGACCACCACGGACACTTCCCAGCCCACCAGTGAAGGAGGGGGTGAGGAGGAGGACGAAGAGCAGGAGGATGAAGAAGAGGAGGAGGATGAGGACGAGGCAGCAGCGATCCAGGGCACGGAGGAGTCCCTGGACGCATGCAGCCAGGAGCTCTTCTCAACCCAGGAGGGCAGCCAGCCACAGCGTCCGGCGGTTGCAGGGGCCAGCTCAGCAGCGGATTGCGGAGGTAAAGCTGCTTTTCTATGGGGAAGGCTGGCAGCTTGGGGTGGAAAGGGATGAGGGGGGCATTCCACCTGGTGCTCTGTTCAAGCCAGGAGGAGGGCAGGGGGGCATGCAGCCAGGAGCTCTCCTCTAAAGCCAGGAGGAGGGCGGCCAGCCACAGCGTCCGGCGGTTGCAGGGGCCAGCTCAGCAGTGCATTGCGGCGGTAAAGCTGCTTTTCTATGGGGAAGGCAGGCAGCTTGGGGTGGAAAGGGATGCTTGCATGCTTGCCTACATGTGGAATAGTGCATTGATGTAGTCTATCACATTGCAGTAGTCATCATCAGTAATCTCTTCAAAGGTCTCAATAAGAGCACTTGCAATGCGCCTGCGCAGGTTTCCCGGGAGAGCCAGCGTGGTCCCTGTCCCGGTCACGGTCACTAGTCCCTGCCACTGTGCTACAATGGGTGGGGGGAGCATTGCTGCACATAGGCACGCTGCATATGGCCCTGGGCGGAAGCCGCATCTTAATAAAATCCCTTCCCTTTGCTCCTCAGTGACTCGAAGCAACGAGATATCTTCCAGGACAAACACCTACGGAGAATGTTGGAACAGTGTTCAGAGTAGGGCTCCTGCCACTTCCCGGCACTCCACACACACCCCCACCCCCGACACAGCTTTTCAGGGCAGGGAAGAAATCCTTCCCCCTGCCTGCTGCTCACACTGTGGCTCCTGCAACGTACCGGCACTCCCCACCCCCTCCCCCGCCACAGCTTTTCAGGGCAGGGAAAAAATCATTTCCCTTGCCTCTGGAGTCCACTCACCATGGCAGGGGCTCCGTTGCTGTATCTGTGCTGTCTGCGGGACAGGCAAACGGGGAATGCGGGGGAATGATAGGCATGTCTGCTCTTTACAAGGGAACCACTGTGAAATGTATCTTTTTATTTTAGAAGGGTCGTCCTTCACCCCTTCGCCATCGCTCTTATCAACAGCTGAGAGGCTCAGGCGACTGAGGAAGCGGCCACGAAGGAGCAAAGAGGATCTTGTACAGCAAGTAATGCAACAGGCTGTAACGGAGAATTGAGTTGCACAGAGGTGGAGGGAGAATGAGAGCAAGTTGAGGGAGAAGGCGCGGAAGGAGAACGCGATTCACCGCCGGAAAAGCACCGACAAGCTGCTCTCATTACTGCAGCTTCAATTGCAGACTATGCAGCGGCTTGTCACCCTTCAGGAGGAGAAGCTCCGCACCCACCACCCCAATTATCGTTTGCCCCAACTCCCTTCCCCTTCTTTGCTTCTGTACCCTCCAGGCCACTATCATCAGCCAAATGGTTATCACCATCCACAGCTGCCTCCAACCCCTCTGTCTTCACCGAACAACCCCCAGACCCCAGACCATTATCCACTGCAATCTACCCCTAATAACATGCCTTACTGCCCCCCCGCAAATGGGGTTCGGGGGACATGGCCACTGTGAGGGCACTGGAGACTCAGAGACCCGGACATACTCCGATCTCTGACTGACCCCACGACACCCCCATTGCACCTCCCCTACCTTCCCCCTCACATGCATCACAATATTTTCTTTCAGCAACCGAAGTACCTGTTCAATAAATGAATTGTCTTCTTAATAAATGGGTTTTTTTTATTAAGTGTACATACATTATTACAGGCTACAGAAAAGCAAATGCCTGTTCCTGTTAAAAGAATGCTCCCTCCCTCCCTCCCTCCATCTGCACCTCACTTTAGAACTGGCTTTCAGCCTCAAAATGCTCCCTCAAGGCTTCCCTGATCCTAACAGCCTCGCGCTGGTCCCCTCCATGAACTCTGCTCTCTGGCTGGGCATATGTGGCCTCCAGGCGTTGAACCTCAGAGAACCATGCCTGAGTGAAGCCTTCGCCCTTCCGCTCACAAAGATTATGTAGGGCACAGCATGCGGAAATAACCGCGGAGATACTACCCTCGGCCAAATCTAGCCTCCCATAAAGACAGCGCCAGCGCGCCTTGAGACGCCCAAAAGCACACTCCACAGTCATTCGACAACGGCTAAGCCTGTAGTTGAACCTTTCCTGACTGCTGTCCAGGCTCCCTGTGTACGGTTTCATGAGCCAGGGCATTAAAGGGTAAGCAGGGTCACCAAGAATCACTATGGGCATTTCCACTTCCCCCACAGGGATCCTCTGGTCTGGGAAAAAAGTCCCGGCTTGCAGCTTCATGAACAGGCCGGTGTTGCGGAAGATGCATGCGTCATGCACCTTTCCAGACCAGCCAGCGTTAATGTCAGTAAAACGCCCACGGTGATCCACAAGCGCCTGGAGAACCATGGAGAAGTACCCCTTTCGGTTAACGTACTCCTCAGCTAGGTGGGCGGGCGCCAGAATGGGTATATGGGTCCCATCTATCGCCCCACCACAGTTAGGGAAACCCATTTCTTCAAAGCCAGCCACGATGTCATGCACGTTATCCAGAGTCACGATTTTTCGTAGCAGGATGCGATTGATGGCCCTGCACACTTGCATCAGCACAACTCCAACGGTCGACTTTCCAACCCCAAACTGGTTGGCCACCGATCGGTAGCTGTCTGGGGTAGCCAGCTTCCAGATCGCGATAGCCACCCGCTTCTCCACCGGGAGGGCAGCTCTCAGTCTGGTGTCCTTGCGCCGCAGGGCAGGGGCGAGTTCAGCACACAGTCCCATGAAAGTGGCTTTTCTCATTCGAAAGTTTTGCAGCCACTGCTCGTCGTCCCAGACTTGCATGACGATGCGATCCCACCACTCTGTGCTCGTTTCCCGTGCCCAGAAGCGGCGTTCAACAGCCGTGAGCATGTCCGTTAATGAAACAAGAAGCTTTGTGTCGAATGCATTCACCGCTTCGATCTCGTCTTCAGAATCATCACTGTCATCCTGCATGTCAAGGAATAACTCCACTGCACACAGAGATGTGCTGGCGACAGTCGTCAGCATGTCCCTCAGCAGTTCTGGATTCATTGCAGCACTCGACAATGGAAGACGGAGCGTGCCTTGCTGAAACCCTTGAAAGATGGCGCCGGAGGTGGAAGGAAACACAGGGATTGCTGGGATATGCCAAAAAGCATCATGGGTAGTTCAAACAGGATATAGAATGCCCCGCAAGTGACGCCCCCCCTACCACAAGCCATTGCGCCAGATCAGGAAGAGGTGTACTGTGGGATACATGCCCTAATGCGCTGCTCTTAATGCCGTATTAAGTGCCGGAAATGTGGCCATGCTATAGCGCTGGAGCAGCTCAGTGTGGACATACAATAGCGCTATTATTATTGCTGTATAAGGCGAGCGCTATAAGCAATAGCGCTATAATTTTGTAAGTGTAACCATACCCTTAGATATTTTCTCTGAGATCCCACTGCCTTATCTCCAAAGGGGATGGTGCCCATTGTTTCTTCAGAATGGCTCACTTGCTTTTCCTCATTCAAATCTCTCCTTAAAACATTCCTGTGATCCCTGCCAGGGTTAAAGCAGCTAAATAAGAAGAGTCGCTTCATTCAAATCATGCCACAAGCGTGGGTTTCTCTCAGAAGCAAAGTCCCCCCAAAAAAGGATAATGTGCAACTGAGTATACTTAGCCATCTTTACTCATTTACATCAACCCAGAACTGCACCAGGTGCAGGACAGTGGAAGAATGAGGGTGTTAAGGAATTTAGCAAGGATGCAGGCAAATCGAATCCTTGAGATGTCACTTGTACACTCTTCTGGTAGTTGAGGTTTTATAGAACGTCAGGGCAACCCATGTGCCTTTTGAGAAATGAGTGTTTCCACTAGGATCTCAGAGAAGTCCTGCTTGTGAATGATCTCACTCAGGGCTGCTTTTTTCACATCACAGTTGTTAAGGTCTTCTCAGGAATTCTCTCCATTTTATGGTGGCATGTTTACCAGGGGGTGAGCTAAGGAGGATATTGGATGCTGACTGGCTATTATCTGCATTGGTTCCTTCCCGGAGGGCTAGACCAGAGGGCTCCAAACTTTTTTGACCGTGCACCCCTAGCAGAAATTTTTATTTGAGCATGCACCCCCACGGGGGAAACCCCGCCCTACCCCACACCCGTCTACTCCTTCCCTCTTCCCACCCCTGACTGCCCCCCTCAGAACTCCTACCTCCTTGTCCCCTGACTGCTCCCTCCTGGGACCCCTGCCCCGACTGCCCCCCAGGACTCCACCCCCTATCTAAGCCTCCCTGCTCCTTGTCCCCTGACTGCCTGCTGAGGCCGGTCCCACCATGGCACCTGGCTCCTGGGGCCAGTTCCGCCACAGCGGCCAGCTCCTGGGGCCAGTCCCACTGCGGCGTCTGGCTCCTGGGGTCGGTCCCACCACGGCCCCCGTGTGGGTGGTCTTGCGCACACCCTGGGGTGCATGCACCCCAGTTTGCTGACCACCAGGCTAAACTATGCTAGTTAGGCACAGTCCTGCCTTAAAAGCTGTGCAGGAGCCCTGGGTGGCATGCAGAAAGGTTGCCTTCCTCAACTCCCCAAAGACAAGGGGGGGCCATACCTGTTGGCACACTCCAGACATGCCACTCCCACAGTGCAGGCTGGGGCATATGCAAGCCAAGCCAAGCCCTGTGGAGGCCATGGTCCCATTGCAGCACAATGCACAGCAATGTATATAATGTTTTGAATGCTTAACCTGTTCCTTTTTAATTATTTATTTACATTACAAAATCTCATCAGACTGCACTTTCTGTTATTTACATGAGAGATTAGTCCCAGAAATAAATAATAAAGACTAGCCGGAGTGCAATTCCCATGTAAGGCTAAGTCAGGATGAGAGAGGATATTTTAGAGTCAACTAGGAGTTTAGCACCTCCTCAGCTATCAGATGGCTGAAAACAAGAAGACAAAATCAACCTGGAATTGTCATTTTAATGAGTGTTTATCCCTGATCTAGAGCCAGGATAAGATCACATCTGGTTCTGGCTAGGAGACTGCTAAGTTAAGATAAACACACAGATAACAAGGGCTTAATTGTGCGACCTTTACTCCTGCTTGTGAACACTCCCTTGCTGCAGACCTTTCTTTGGACAGAGTTTGGACACTCCTTTGCTGTACTGTGCTGTAGTCCTTTCCCTTAATTGGTGGTTACATTACATGGTGCAATGGGATATTTGACAGAAAGAGAGAACTTCTCTCCATTTTAAGTACTTATATGGTGGCCCCATCACCATGATAGCTGAGCTCCTCATCATCTTTAATATATTTATCCATACAGTGGCCGTATGAGGTAGGAGAGTGCTATTATTCCCACGTACAGAGGGGGCACTGAAAGACTAAGTGACTTGCCCAGCATCACAGAGAATGTCTGGGAAGAGCAGGACTTGACCCCTGGTCTCTCACAGTCTAGGCTAGGATTCTAACCACTGGAATATTATCTCTTGAGGTTAGGGAAGATGATGGGAAAACACTCTGTTTCAGGAACTATTGGCAGATAGGCTGCCCCCTTTCTAAAGGTCTTCAAGGATGCCACCTCTAACAGCCTTTGGAGACAGACCTCCCCACACCAGCTTAAAGAACTTTATGAAGGTATTTCTCACACCTGTTATTATCAAAGGGGCCTTGCTCTCTTAACTATCAGGATATGTTTGGTTCACTTTTAAGGAACAGCCTTCTCCTCTTCCTGGAATCTTTTGTGGTACATCTGTCCCCTCCTTCTCCCCAGCACTTCCTTCCATTAGGGAATTTCCCCCACTCTGACTCAGCATCCGGGGGACATTCAGACAGATGTAAAGCTCTTCTGGCAGGGTTGAGGGATCCAAAAATACGTTAATTTGTGGGCATGTATTCTCACTTACTAAAAAAAGGCAAATCAGAGTTTACTTGGGAGAGGGAATGCAGACTGTGTGTAGCTACTATATGAGCATTAGCAATGAAAGTAAACTCGCAGAAATATTTCCACTTGGTTAAAATGTTTAGAAGTTGTTACCACTAAAGATCAGCCCGAGCTAGTGGAAATGCTCTGCTTGTCAGTTGTGTCTCACAATGGGCTATTCAGGACCCAGTTGTGCAAACCCTGCTCATAGTAGTTAGAATACTCTAAGTGACTTCAATGGCAGTCTTTCCAGGAGCTCAATAGCCACAGCTAATTTGTACAAGATGATTGGAGCTGGTCAGAACATTTTGAAATCCCAATAAAAAAGAGAAAAAAGTTTTGCCAAAACTTTTCACTACAATATTTTTTCCTCTTTTTTAACCAGTGTTCAATATGGAAGTGCAGCCCACAGTGATTGCAACGCTTCATCTTGACCTTAGCAGCTGCCTCTTTGCAGCACTCAGGTTAAACTATTTGCTACAAATCACATTTGTTATGAATTTAGATCCCTTTGTGGTTATCAAACCATATGTGGACCATGGAGGTTATTTGTAGGAATCACTAACAAGTTTGGACAAATAATTTTCAGACTATGAGTTGGTGGCAAACTGCTTGCATCAACAGTTTGCTATTCACTAGCCACTATCTGTGTCATGTGACTGGTTACCTAAGTCACATGAAATTGTTTCTGTTCCTTAACTGAAGGATTGAAAATTTGCAAGCAGGAGACTAACAAATAGTGATTAATAAATCTTTATCTTCTGGTAATTTTTTAAAGCAAATAATAATTTGTGCTAAAATTCATTAAACTTTCAAGATCAATGCACATTTTCATACAGCTGCCATCCAGATGCATATGTAAATATCATGAGTTTACAAATCCTAGCACTTGGAATTGGTTTTGTTTGGAAATATATTCATAAATCAGATTTTACTTTTTTACTATTCAACTAGTTCTAGCCCACTAATTTCTCTCCCAGCAAATCTCACTGCATAAATCTAAACCCCTTTTTAACTACTTATTAGCCAGGATGCTATACACTGTTTTCTATATTCAGCACCACTGAATATTCACAAAAACAGTTTAGAAAACAATTTCAAAAGTCCTTAGGGACCTATGTTCCAGGTTTTTGGAACTGCTTTACACAACATTGCAGGGCATAAAGATCCATTTTTTAAACTTATTTAGGCACCTAACTCTCACTGCAATCAGGAGAAGCGGGAAGTGACTGGGTTGATTGGCGCCATGAGGGGAGGTTGCTCATTGGTTGCTTTAGACCACCCCTGGCTTCCCCGACCGCTCCAATGGGAGCTTCGGGTTCACCTGGGGACTGGCCCATACTTGGCCTTGCTCCACCGGGGGACCTGGCACGAGGCGGGGGAGGGGGCAGATTTGCCATGGCCCGAGGGAACCCAACTGCCATGGTTACCCAAGAGATTGTAGTCAGTGGAACTCCCACTGCAATCAGTGGAAGTTAGGGGCCTAACTACCTTGTTAAAACTTGCCCTAGGAGACTTACATGGCTAATTCCTATTTTCCAGAGTGACCTGGACCATTAGGAGCCAAAGTCTCCTTGGAAGCCAATGGAACTTAGGCTCTAAGTCACTTAGGCCAGGTATAGTCAATTATTTTTTGTCAAGGTCCAGACTCCAGAGTAAATAAATACATACTGTGACAAAGCTCCAAGTCTGTACTTGTGGGTTCTGCGCTTCCTGGCAGATTGAGGGGCCTCAGAAACTCATCTAGGCCCCAGAGTGACCTCCCTTTCTCAGTATAATTGGCAAGAGTCACCACCTAGTGAGTTGCCTTCATCACAGGCCAGTATGGAAGATGGAAAAAGGGGGGAGCCCGGGCCCGCCCTCTACTCCGGACTCCAGCCCAGGGACCCTAATAGTATCAGCTAAGATGGCTGACCTTTTAGGCACAAAACACAATACAATTCCCTGGGCTACTTCCCCACAGCAGTCCCTGCTTCTTCAAACTCCACTTCACCCTTACCTCAGGGCCTCCTTCCTTCAGTATGATATGTTGTCCTACACTCAGTCTCACCAACAGCATAACTTCCTTCCACAGCTCCTGACACCCACACCCACCTGACTAACTGGGAGGTTTTTATCTGGTTTCAGCCAGTCCCTGATTGGCTTCAGGTGTCCCAATTAGGCTAGCTGTTTCTACTCCTTTCTAGAAGGTTCTTAATTGGCCCCAGGTGTCTTGATTGGCCTGGAGTAGCCTTTGTTTGGCTATCCAGGGAACAAGGACCTGCACATCCTCAGACTAATATACCTGCCTTCCAGCACTCTCCTATATCCTTCTGGTCTGACTCCGTCACATATCCCTCCCCCCTGCTCAACACCAAGGGGTTGGGCAACTTGGGTCGACATACAGTGCACCCGTGATAAGCCATCTGCGTTGCCGTGGCGACTTCCGGCTCTGTGTTGTATGCGGAACTGAAAGGGTTGGAGGGATAAGAACCATCTAGTCACTCTCGCATTTTTCTCCTTGTTCCGCTGCATCCACTGAAGAGGGGCATGGTCAGTCACGAGGGTAAACTGTCTACCTAGCAGGTAGTATCGCAGTGTTTCCATGGCCCACTTAACGGCAAGGCATTCCCTCTCGACCACAGCATACTTCTGTTCCCTTGGGAGAAGTTTTCTACTCAGATAGAGGATTGGATGTTCTTCTTCCCCGACCATCTGGGATAGGACAGCCCCTAGTCCAACTTCAGATGCGTCTGTCTGCAAGATGAACTCCTTAGTGAAGTCTGGAGCTATAAGTACAGGGTCACTGCAAAGGGCTGTCCTTAGATCTGTAAATGCCCTCTCTGCTGTGTCTGTCCATCGCACCATCTCAGGTCCCCGAGCTTTTATGAGATCAGTCAGGGCACTTGCCCTGGTGGCAAAATGGGGAATAAAGCGTCGATAGTACCCCACTACCCCCAAAAATGCCCGGACTTGTTTCTTGCGAACCGGTCGGGGCCAGTTTTGGATGGCCTCTAGTTTATTTAGTTGGGGTTTCACTACACCTCGTCCCACAATGTAGCCCAGATACTTCGCCTCCGTTAATCCTATAGCACACTTTGCGGGGTTTGCGGTAAGGCCAGCACGCCTTAGGGTATCTAGGACAGCTTCAACCTTTTCCAAGTGGGTTTCCCAGTCTGCGGTATGAATAACCACATCATCCAGGTAGGCAGCTGCATAACTAGCATGGGGGCGCAATAGCTTATCCATAAGGCGCTGAAAGGTAGCTGGGGCCCCATGTAGACCGAATGGAAGGACTGTATATTGAAACAGTCCATCTGGGGTGGAGAAAGCGGTCTTCTCCTTTGCGTCTTCAGCAAGGGGGATCTGCCAGTACCCTTTAGTTAAGTCTAGAGTGGTCAGGAAGCGGGCATTTCCCAGTCGGTCCACTAACTCGTCTATCCGGGGTATAGGATATGCATCGAACTGGGACACCTCATTCAGCCGACGGAAATCATTGCAAAACCTTGTGGAGCCATCTGGTTTGGGTACTAGCACGATCGGGCTAGACCACTGACTGTGAGACTCTTCAATTACCCCTAAGTCCAACATTTTCTTTACTTCCGCTCTGATTTCTTCTCTTTTGGCCGCTGGCACCCGGTAAGGCCTCATCGTTACCTTGGCCCCGGGGTTTGTAATGATGTGGTGATACGTCTCAGTTGTTCGTCCTGGCCGAGATGAGAATACGTCTTGGTTCCGGTTGATCATCTCGACCACCTCCTCTCTTTGGGCTGGTGTTAAATCAGGAGACACCTTCACCTGCTCGGGGTTTTTGTTCTCCTGTAATGGGTCCTTTTGAGCAACTACACACGCTTCTTGGGTACGCCAGGGTTTTAGAAGGTTGATGTGGTACACTTGTTCCTGTTTTCTACGTCCGGGTTGTCGTACCTTATAATTTACCTCTCCTATAGATTCAACTATTTCATAGGGCCCCTGCCACTGGGCCAAGAGTTTACTCTCTGCTGTGGGTACTAACACCATTACTCGGTCTCCGGGTTGGAACTGCCGAACCTTTGCTTGACGGTTGTAGTGTGTTTGTTGGGCTTTCTGGGCCTTCTCCAGGTGCTCTCGCACTATAGGGGTGACTCGGGTTATACGATCTCTCATTTGTAATACATGCTCCACTATATTCTTCCCTGTATTAGGCTCCTCTTCCCAAATTTCCCTAGCTATATATAGTATGCCCCGGGGGTGGCGACCATATAATAGCTCGAAAGGAGAGAATCCAGTGGAGGCTTGAGGAACTTCCCGGATGGCAAACATAAGGTAGGGCAACAGGGTATCCCAGTCTTTTCCATCCCTGCTTACCACCTTTTTGATCATGGCCTTGAGGGTCCGGTTGAATCTCTCTACCAGGCCGTCGGTCTGCGGGTGGTAAACTGAGGTTCGCAGAGTCTGGACATGGAGCAGAGAGCAGAGGTCCTTCATCAGCTTTGACATGAAAGGCGTTCCTTGGTCCGTTAGAATCTCTTTCGGTAGCCCAACTCGGGCAAAAATTTCCACCAATGCCTTTGCTATGGACTTGGAGGCTGTATTTCGTAGGGGAATGGCCTCTGGATACCTGGTTGCATAGTCCAAGACGACAAGCACATATTGGTGACCTCGAGTTGTCTTCTCTAGAGGCCCCACCAGGTCCATGGCCACCCGCTCAAAAGGGATCTCAATTATTGGTAGAGGTATCAACGGAGCCCTTAGATGTGGTCGAGGGCTGTGCAACTGACACTCGGGGCAGGAGGCGCAGTACCGCCGGACATCCTCATGTACTCCTGGCCAGAAGAATCTGCGCAAGATTCGCGCTTGGGTCTTTTCTACCCCCAAGTGTCCCCCAAAGAGGTGACTGTGGGCGAGACTTAGTATTGCCCTCTGATGTTTTTGGGGTACCAGGAGCTGGTTTACTACCTCTTCCTGTATTTGAACCACCCTGTACAGGAGATTCTTCTTGATCATGAAATAGGGCGCTGGCCCTCGGGCCTTACCCTCCACGGGCTCCCCATCTATCTCAGCCACATCTCTTCTGACATTATCATATCTGGGATCTTCTGCCTGGTCTCGCCCGAAAGTCTCTCTTCCAGGACCTATCGACCCAAACTCTGAGGAACTGGTCTCTGCCTCCTCAGTCACTTCGGTGACATTAGGGTTGGGACTGGATTCTGCTTCCTCCTCCTCCTCTCTGGGGGTCTCTTTCTCAGTTCCCTGTACCCTTTGGCCTACCAAGGCCATGTTCTGACCCTGAAGCAGAATCTGAGTGCCCAAAGCCTTTGCTGCCCTTCTTTCTTTCTTGGTTTTTCTGCCCTTCCCAGAGGCGGAGAACAATTCGGGAGATATTTCAGCAAAGAAAGGAGGGTGATTTTCTGTTAGGGATGACTCCTTAACTTCAGAGTCTTCTCGTCTGTCCTCTCCCTCTGGTGGGAGCAAATTTCCAAATCCTGGGAAATCCCTTCCAATGAGCACTGGGTATGGGAGTTTTGGGACCACTCCTGCTTTTACCCCAGTGATGGTTCCCTGGATTTCAATCCTTACTGGGATGACAGGATAGTAGCTAACAGTCCCATGTACACAGGTTACTCCCGTACGCTTAGCCTGTAACAACTGGCTGCGTTTCACTAGTTTTCCTGAAATCAGGGTGACAGCACTACCTGAATCAATGAGTGCCATAGTTTCTACCCCATTCAGTTTCACTGGTTTTGTATATTGGTGTGGGGTGACTGCAACCCCGACTAGATTGATTAGGGTGCATGGGTCTGCCCAATCCCCAAGGTTACACTGCATGGGCTCCTCAGTGTTGGGACATTGTGCCGCTAGGTGTTCCCATTCTCCACATGCATAACATCTATAGGAGGCTTTAGTTGCTCCTTTGTCTCTTGGGTTAGGGGTCTTTACCCCATGGTTCCCCCACTTCTGGGTTCCCGGCTGTTCTGTGGCCACTACCTTCTTCCACCTGGGGCTCCCCGGATGCTTGGTTATCTGGCCTTCCTGGGTCAGGCCCAGATACTTCTTTTGGGAGAGGGCTTCTCTGGGTAGTTGGGACAGCTCTCGGGTCGCAATCCACCTCTCTACCAATGTGATCACCCCGTCATAGGTGGCAGGGTCATTCTGGCCCACCCATGCACGAAGATATGGAGGCAATCCCCTCATATAGTGGTCTATGACCAAAGTTTCCAACATTTCCTCTGGGCTGCAGACCTCGGGTCGTAACCACTTCCATGCGAGGTGGATAAGGTCGAATAATTGGGACCTCGGAGGCTTACCCTCCTTGTACTTCCACTCATGGTATCTCTGTGCCTGTACTGCTGTTGTTACCCCTAATCGTGCCAGGATCTCTGCTTTCAGCTGAGGGTAGTCCATGGCAGCTTCAGCGGGCATGTCCTGATAAGCTTTTTGTGCTTCTCCGCATAAGAAGGGAGCGAGGATGCTAGCCCACTGATCCTGGGGCCAGGCCTCTCGCAAGGCAGCCCTTTCAAAGGAGAGGAGATAAGCCTCTATGTCGTCATTAGCTGTCATCTTTGGCAGACAACCAGCAGCCCTCCATACTCGCGACCGCTCAGATCCTTGGTTTTTGGTGGTGAGGACTTTCAGTTGTTCTACCACGTCCCGCAAGAGGGCTCGATCCTGAGAGGCCTGCTCCATCAATAATTGGTTAGTCTAGGTTAGTGCAGGACTAACAAGGACCTGCACATCCTGAGACTAATATACCTGCCTTCCAGCACTCTCCTATATCCTTCTGGTCTGACTCCGTCACAATACATACATAAAACTAATAAAATAGGTAAATAAAAAGATTTTGGGTCTGTTCAAAAGCAGCTGGCAGTCTGGATTTGGCCTGCGGTCTGCCTATTGACTACCCCCGACTTAGGCCTTGTAACACGGAGCGGAGCAAGACCTGCATACCTTCAAAAATCTGGGCCTACATCCTATTTTCAAATGAGACTTAGGATCTCAAGAGCCTATGTCAGTTTTGAAAATGGGACCTGGGCTCCTAAGTCATTTAAACACTTTTGAAAATTCACCTTTAGTCTTTGTACTTCCTCACAGCCCTTCACATACTCTCTAGTCCTGCATGTGCTCCAAGTTTGAATCTCATTTTGCAAAAATGCTTTTAACTGAGCAGGATAATGCAGGTTCTTCCACATTAATCCTCAGGACTGGCTCTCAGCCACCATTAGTGAAGCAGCACTGGGTGCAGCACAGAGCTTTGAAGTCCAGAGTCCCAGCTATGGCACATGCAGGTTGGACAGCTTTCTCTTTTTGTTTTTTGTGAATGGACTGTTTCCATTTGTTTTCATCATTCGTTGTTTGCTCAGTGTTTTCATGCAAAATGCATTCATGCCTCTTCCCGCTGCAGGTTGGAACAGTGAGCCGCACACCCTTCACGCCTGAGCTCAGAAATTTCTAGCGCATGTAGCAGATTTCCACTGCAATCCTTTGCTAGGACGTGCTCAGTTGTATGCAGCACTTTGGCCCAGTTCAGCTCATCATTGGATCACTGCAGTTCCTGGTTACTTAATGTATTGGTTCTGAAGGGGATTTCAGTGTTAGGCTTCTCGACCCTCCCCACTTTTCATCATCCATTCCACCCCAAATACTGCTGCTATGGCCACTTTCTTTCAAGTCACTCCCTGTGCTGCACATCCCTTCTCTGGCTCCCTCTCCTTTTCCCAGTCACATTCAAACTCTTCATCCTCTTCTTCAGGGCTTTCACATGATTCCATCCCAGCCTACATCTTTATTCTGACCTCCTCCAGCTGCCTCCTCACTCCTTGAATTCCTTCTAGTTGTCTCTCCGATGGGCTTGCTTTGTCTCCTCCCACCCTCAGCCTCATGTCTGCTTTCAACCACCCGCTCTGCTTGGGACAGCCTTGTGACTTGTGTGTGCCAAATATCTCCCCATCCTCTTCCAAACCCCTCCTTTAATATTCTTCTGATATTTGCCACCATACTGTTATGGCCTCCATAACTGGTTCTTGCCCTTCAGCTGTGATGTTGTGTGTGTTGTATCACTCTGAGCTAGACTGCACACTTCTCAAGACAGCCTGTATTTTTAATCTGTTGGAAAAGTGCCATTCACATGTACAGTGGTTTATAAATGGTTAATAATAATAGTGAGCAGCTAGTTGTGGCTTTAAGATGATTTAAGCCCCTTGTGTATGGCTGAGATGCTCAGAGCCAGTGGGACTTAGCTGTGGGGTCTCTAAGAGCCAGGAAGTGGGAATTAGATCAATTTGAGTTGGGAGAGTTTCTGTGAGTTCTCAGCTTTCTCATTCAGCTTGACTGTGCATCTCATTCTGAAGCAAAGTGGGATGGTGAATGTACTACCCACTCTCATGCCAGGACCCAGAATGCTCTTCTGTGCATCTCCCATTTATTTCAGATCCAGGCTGCTGTACAAGCTCTGGGAACATTAGACTCAAGGGAGAAGGCTTGATGTGAATCTGAAGTCCTTAGCAAACACATTATCAGATCACGTCCCCTCTTTCTCCGTGCAGATCGGTTTTCGTGTGTTTCCAGATGACTTAATAAGCAATTCCCTTTTGATAACCCCTTTTTCAGTGTGTCCATTGAATAACTGTGCCACTACCTGTTGGCACTTGCAAAAGGCACAGCACATGGCTAGGCCATACGCCCCCCCCTTGACCACTCCCCAAAGATTTCCAGAGGCGGCTGTTGCTGCTTTTCCTTTTTAAAGACTCCTGCCCTCTGCTCTCCCTGGGCAGGGCCTATAAATAGTCTCAAATGTCTGGCTGTTAGTGACGTTGGTCTCACAGGGGAGATGTATACAGTTACTGTGTTGGACTCAACCTCTTAAATTAGTCCAGCCATGAGAAGATAAAAAAGAACAACCGAGGTTATGTTACTGAAAAGACCTGTTAATGTTTTTTTTCGCAGAGAAATGGGGTGAATGGTGTTTTATGACTTTGCTGATGATGTTTAGTGCTCATAGAAATGAGGGACTTTGCAGTGATAAGTATAAGGTGAGACAGTACAAGTATCAGCTGAAACAGTATATATCAGTCCCAGCCTAGCACACCGCTGCTGTTCCAGTACTGGGGCTCCACACAATTTTGTCAATGCTCCTCAATCCTGACCTAAAACAACCCCTGTGTTTCGAGTCCTGGGTACCCACACAGCTCTGACAATGGGCTTCCATCCAAATCTACCATACCACTGGCTCTTCCCAGTCTGCACCCCTAAACCGATCTGCAAATACACCTCTGTCCAGGCTTAAAACCCCCTCCATTTTTTTCCAGAACTGTAGAGCTAGTTGGAAAATTTCCATCAAAACAAAATTTCAGTGAAAAACAGAAAAGAAACAGAGATTTCCTCATCCCAGAAATTTTCCAACTAGCGGCTTACACAATTGTCAATGCATCTCATTCCCTATGAACTATACATCCTCTGCCAGAACAGCCCTGCCCCCCATCCCGAACTCTGCTAATTCTTTCCAGTTCTGACCGTCCACATTCTAATCCTCCAATGCTGGGCCTCTGAAACAATTTTACTGAATTAAGGAAAGAGGGCGAGGGTGCCGACAAATGGTCTTTGAGGTGAGCAAGTGTGCAGTAATAGGAGACAAGGGTGTCTAGGCTCAATATCATGTCTGACCTTTAAGACGCAGCAGAATGTCAGATACCAGATGGTTTTAACCCACTGTCAGTATCATAGGCCTCATCCAGAATCTCATAAGATTCCCACTGATTTCAATGGATTTGGCATCACTACTCATTAGTTGGCTCCTTAATGTAAATGCAACTCACCGTGAATTTTAGTGCACTTAGGACCTACTCTCCTGACCCATTTCCATTGAATGACACTGAGTTCCTGTAGAAGGATTCTTGCTTTTCTGGGAGAGGAGGAATTTTAAAGATCTGGACACCAGGCCAGCAACATATTATATGCCTTCATCTCTGATGCTGCAAGAACACAGTGGGATCACAGCCCCGCTATAAGGAATGGACAGAATGAGTTACTGCAAACCTGAGCCACTGGATGCAGTTCAGTGGGTTTCTGATTAATGTGCTTGTTCCCCAATGAGTCCATCACTAAAAACAGCATGAAATTAATCACCCCTCACATTTACATAAACAAATCATTGATGCCTGTAAATGAAGAAAAGGAGCAATGGGGATCGCACCTGTTGCTGTTGTGGAACTGTCTGCAAACAGTGAACAGCAGCTAAGGGCTTATTGTCACTGCAGCATTAGCCTGAGCTATAACTCAACTGTTCCCCCTAACCTGAGCCCCATCCACACACAAAGTACTTGTCATTGAAGTGTGGTGCTGCTAACTCGAGATGGCTGGCCCGCCATAGGGCATAGGCTACAGAATGAGATAGGACAGCTCGTTAGCTGCTAGCACAGTTATGACTCTGTGAATGTAATCCAGTCCCTCAGTGCAGTGCAAGTGTTGTTTCACAGTGTGGCTGCTCTCATTCGAGAGGTGTTAATTGTTGTGGAGATAATTCAAGTTAACTCTGCGGTGAAAAAAATAACCTAGGATTGTGAACAGGTTTCTGACTGTCCAAAGTCATGGTTTACCCCATCGCTGAAAGGTTCGGGGAGTTGTTAATGGGTTATGTGACCTTGCACAACTCAATCGCAACCCAGCTTGGTAGAAACCAAAAGTTGTTGCCATATGATAGTCTTTCAGTGACCAACATAAAAACAATTGTTAGTCTCACACCAGAGCCCAGCATATAAATGTCCACATCACAAAACCACCAGTGCAAACCATCTCCTCCACCCCCACATCCCTGCCCCCATTGGTGGTCTGATCAGAGAGGAATAAAGAGGACCCGAGGAACTATAGACCTGTCGGCCTAACTTCTGTACCCGGAAAGATACCGGAATAAACTATTAGACAATTAATTAATGAGTACCTTGGATAATAAGTAATGGGCAACATGGATTTGTCAACAAAAATCATTCCAAATCAACCAAAGTTCCTTCTTTGACAGGGGTTACTGAGCGAATACTGGATACTGGTTACTTCTTCTTCTTAGCCTATGCACAACATGCCTCAGGTGGAATGTGACCAGAATTCATCACTGAATTTGGTTAGAGGGGAAGCAGTAGACATGATACATCTTGATTTTAGTAAGGCCTTCAACACAGTTCACATGATATTCTCATAAGCAAACTAGGGAAATATGGTCTAAATGAAATTACTATAATGTGGGTGTGGCCCTAAGCACCTCTGTATTCACAATTTACACATTATTGTAATAATCTTTGTCCAAAATATACCTTCTGAGGTATCATTTGAAAAATAACTCACAGTCATTAATATTTTTGTGAGGTGTACGTACATAATGGATATTTAGAGTTATGGATACATTGGAATTATGACTAAGGTGTGTGCAAAAGAGGTATGCCAAGGGGATTTGGTAAACAGGTTTACACTAGACAAAGGAATGTATTTTCACCACCTGGGAGTTACTTCGAAAGTACTTAGACAATGACAATATATTTACGTACCGCATAAGCAGTCCCATCAAACTAACGAAGTGTGGAGGCAAGTCTCACACTAACTAGATGGGATATAGAATACATTACAAAGGTTTACTGGTCTACAAAGAACGGTGAGGCAGGGAGTCTGAAAGTCAAGTGACAAACAGTTGAATCAACTGATTGTATACAATATTACTGTATTAGAAAACTGTATAGATTGAGGTCTTTTCTGAAAGTCTATGACATGTTGGTGATTAAGACCATTGTGGATTCTATGTATTAACACTGTATGAGAACTTATGATTACTCATTGATACTAGGCTGTACAATCTGCCTGGGCAGAAGGGAATGTCACAGCTAGCTACCTAACTCCTAGGTACATTAGGCATGGCGGAATCATAAACAATGGAACCCCCCTTACGCAGAACTCATAGAAGGGTATGGGAAGCCCACAGGAAGGAAGGAAGAGCATTAGGTCATCGTGCCTCTTGAAATAAATTCATTGAACTTTAGAAGATATAAGCAAGCATAGAAGCCATCTTTGGCATCCATTGCTTGACAGATACAAGGTAACAGAGCCTTTGGGAGCTGAGAAAGATGGGTCTCTCAGCCAAGCAGAGGTTAAAGTCTTTGAGCTGAATAAAGATGGGGAACCTGCTTAGGCAAAGATCTTTCACCTAGAAAGACAAGGAAAACCAGCCCCTAGTACGTTTGTGTAAGGTCCTGCCTGAGGGAAACTGGGAAGAAGAATGGCTGGGAAGAAGAATGACTGGTGAGAGAAACAACCTTGAACAAAGCCTGTATCTTGCTGGAATAAGTTTTAGACTTTTAGAAGTGCATTTGTTCATTTATCGTTTTATTGTAACTTTGTCTATCTTCATTCCTTATCCTTCATCTAATGCTATATGTATGATTTTGTTAATGCATTTATTTCATTTTAACCACAAACCAACTCAGTCCTGTGTCTAAACGAAGGGTGTACTTACCCCCAAGTAAGTTAATAAGCTGTGGTGTGGTTGTGTATCTTTACAGGAGCAATGAACCTTTTGATTCCTCTGAGCTATCCAAGAGAGGGCTGGACACATCAGAGCACATGGTTTTAGGGCAATTCGGGACTGAAAGTATGTTGGGGTCATCTTGCCAGTCATAACGAAGGTGGGTGGAAGCCAGAGTGTGACTGGTGTATTGCTGGCAGGCTGCTGGGGTCAGAGTCTGTTGGACGTGGGTTACAGCTATACACAGACACTCAGGGCATGACCTGCATGCTGGGAAGCTAGTTTTGAGTGGCCCAAGTTGGAAGCTACAGCAGCAAAGCAGTGTGAGGCACCTTGGGTTACAGGGTAGGCAGTGACACAGCCAGGCTGGACAGCCCCTTGCTCCAAACTCCATCACATTAAGTGCACAACCGGTTGAAAGACTGTAGTCAAAGAGTAGTTATCAATGGCTCACTGTCAAACTGGGAGGTCTCACAGAGTCCACCCTGAGTCCATTAGTCTTCAACAGTTTAATTGATGACTACGATAATGAAGTGGAGAGTATGCTTATGAAATTTGAAGATGATGCCAAGCTGAGAGAGGTTGCTAGCACTTTGGAGGACAGCATCAGAATTCAAAACGACCTTGAAACATTGGAGAATTGGTCTAAAATCACAAGTTGAAATTCAATAAGGACAAGTGCAAAGTACTACACGAAAGAAGGACAAATTAAATGCTCAGCTACACAATTGAGAATAACTGGCTAGGCATTAGGACTGCAGAAAAGGACCAGGGGATTATAATGGATCCACAGATTGAATATGAATCAACGATGTGATGCAGTTGTGAAAAAGGCTAATATCACTCTGGGATGTGTTAACAGGCGTGTCCTGTATAAGACACAGAAGATAGTTGCTCCACTCTATTTGTCACCAGTGAGGTCTCAGCTGGAGTCCTGTGTCCAGTTCTGGATGCCACACTATAGAGATGTGGGCCAATTGAAGAAAGGCCACAGGAGAGCAACACATTGATGAAAAGTTTAGAGAACCTGACCTATGAGGAAAGGATAAAAAACTGGGCATGTTTAGTCTTGAGGAAAAAATGACTAAGGAGAACCTAATAACAGTCTTCAAATATGTTAAGGGCTGTTATCAAGTGGATGCTGATTGATTGTTCTCCACCTCCACTGAAAGAAAGATGAGAAGAAATGGGTTTAATGTGCAGCAAGAGAGATTTTGGTTAGCTATTAGGAAAACCTTTCTAACCATAAAGATAGTCGAGCACAGGAATAGGCTTCCAAGGGAGGTTGTTGAAATCCCCATCACTGGAGGTTTTTAAGAACGGGTTAGACAAACACCTGTCAGGGATGGTTTGGGAATACTCAGTCCTGCCTGTGCACGGAGGATTGGACTAGATGATCTATTGAGGTGCCTTCTAGCCCTACAGATCTATGATTCTGTGATGATTGAATAGGTCATGAACTCCTCTTTCCAGCTGTGCTTCTCCAGAGGCAGGGCTAGGGGACTGCCCCAGCCCATGAAGTAACTGTTCTGTGACTTAAAAGGAAAGATCAGTCCTTGCGGTTATCAATTTGGTCCCTTTCATGAACACCAGATTCTTTACAAATGGTTAAAAAAAAGAGAGAGAGAGAGAGAGAGAGAAAGGTTAAACAATTGGAAATATTTTGTGATTGTCCAGTGTTTAGACAGCACATTTCTTTTTCTGATTTTAAAACCGACATTAAAGCCAGATGGAAACTTCTTTGCAACCTCTGACACTGGGCTGCTATGTTGTTTGCATCATCTGTCATTCTCACCAGACTACACTCCAGGTCTTAATCTGAGATCCAGTGCCAGGCAGAGTGTGCTGAGAATAGTCTGTTTTTAGGTACTGCATTCCAGTGCCTGAGGATGCACACATCCCTGCTGTCATATTTGCCTTCACAGACAGTGAAGAAATGTATTTACACATGCACATGCCTTCCTGATTGATGCAATTCCCCAAATACAGTGATGGCACTCGAGGCTTTTTACAAAACTATTTGTTTCTAGCTACTGGTTCCATGTATGAATGGAGACACGAACAATAGTAGTAGCACATCTCCTCCACTGTCTGACTCACTACAGGCATCATCAGGAAACGTGGTGATGCTGATACTGCTGTTTCTGTGCAGCAGAATGTCAAGTATAATTTTGCACCCCCACACACTATGCAGCATTCAGAAAGGGGGGCAGCGTGATGGCTAATGAGATGTCTCTCTCTCTCTCTCTCTTTTTACATGTTTGAGGGCTATTATTATTACGTACTTAGTGAGCCCAAAAGAGGTCAGGACCCTCTTGTTCTAGGTCAGGTGTGGGCAAACTATGGCCCGCGGGCCGGATCCAGCCTGCGGGACCATCCCATCTGGACCCCGGCCAGGGAGGCTGCCCCCACCCCTGCCCCGGAGCTGTGCCATGTGGGCAGCACTCCGGGAGCTGGGGTTGAGCGCACCCCCCTCCCAGAGCCGTGCCGCGGGAGCAGCACTCTGGGGAGCTGAGGCGGCGCACTCCCTGCCTTCCCCCAGAGCCCCGCCAAGCAACTATGGTAAGAGGGTGGAGGGAGGTTGGCGGGGCTCTGGAGGGGGCAGTCAGGGAGCAGGGTAGGTTGGATAGGAGTGGGGTTCTGGGGTGGTGGCTAGGGGGTGGGAGGGTGGATAAGGATCAGGGCAATCAGGGGACAGGGAGCAGGGGAATTGGGTAGGGGGTGGAGTCCTTGGGGGTGGTTAGGGGTCTCTGGAAGGGGCAATCAGGGGACAAGGTGGGGGGTGGATGGGTCAGGGATTCTGAGGGGGCAGTCAGGGGGCAGAAAGTGGGAGGGGGCCAGATTGGGGGCAGGGCCTTCCCTACCTGGCCCTCTATATAATTTTGTAAACCCAATGTGGCTGTTGGGCCAAAAAATATTTGCCCACCCCTGTTCTAGGCACTGTGCACACACCATGTTCCTGTCCCAAAGAGCTTACCATCTACATCAATAAAACAAAGGGTGAAATTAGAAATAGAGTCACAGAGAAGTGAAGTGACTTGTTCAAAGTCACACAGCAGGTCAGTGGAAGAACTAGGAATAGAACCAAGGTCTTTCTATGCCAGCCACTACCCACGAGGGTAGACCACACTGCCTCCCAAGCTAGGATCTATTATTAAAGTTATGAGTGCAGCATCCTTTGTTACACAATCATGACTAGTAGATGCAGGCGTGATCGATGTAGGCTACCAGAATTTTCTTTCAGTTAAATAAAAAGTATGAGGACAGAAACATGAAAGCAGCAAGAGCTCTTGATAGTGAACTAGTTCATAACTATGTCATCATAACTTGTGGCATGGTGGGTTATTGCACTAGCTTGTTGCATATGAGGTTAAATCCTGTTTTGGCTCATGAGGGCAAATGAATTTAGTGGGTCTTTTCTCACTCTTTCTTTATCTGTATCACAAAACTTGTGCACAGTTCAGCACACTTGTCATTTGTTGTTCATGAAAGACAGAACTTGAGTGATAGAGAATTTTTCAGTCAAAACTGAGGCTGATTGTCATAGTATTGTAAGAACCAGAACTGGATGAGATGTTAAATCAAGGTTATTTACTGTGCCTCTCCAGTGGCTGCCCAGTTAAAAGTTAAAGATGCCGGGGCATTTTGTAAGAGAGTGGAAAACATGCTGGAGAACCAACCAACATGCCACGTCTCAACAAAAAAGGTTATAAACCCAGAATCAGGCAATGGGTGAGTGAAATAGTGTGTACTCCCCACACTGGCCCTGAAAGAGCTGAATTAGGCCAGGTGGCCTCAAACAGCCAATTAAGTTGCTACAGGTGTGATTTAGTTGTGTGCAGGCACTAATTAGGAGGATGTTCACCTGTGAAGGTATAGGAGGGGCTTCTATAAAGCCAGGAAGCTGGCAACAATGTTTTATAGTCTCTTTCTTGGAAGGGAAGCATGGGAATGCATGAGAAAGGGTTTATCTGGGAAGCCTAAGAGACTGGGGTCTGACTAGGAAGACTTGGGATAAAGCTTAAAGAATCATGGTAGGAAGTAATTCAGAGAAGAGAGCAGTGGGGTTGGTGAAGGCTGCAGACCTTTAGAGTAGAGGGTGGGCCTGGGTTCCCTTATCACCACTGCAGAGTGGTATTACTTGGGGCAGTGCATGGGAAGAGTACCTGAGTCATAGGACTGCCTGATGTGGCTTACAGGGAGAGATTTTGAAAAATTCCCCCAGAAAGGGAAATTGTAGCATGACTTAGCTATAGAGTCAGAATAGTTGCTAAACAGTCCATTTTGGTATCATTGCTCTACAGAGGGCTTTGGGATACTGGGACTATAATATAGGCTCTACAAAGCCTAGCACTAAAAATCGGGGCATTCTAATTCCCTATAATAGAACCTCTTTTTCACAGCTTTGCCATTGTGCTGTGGAGCTTTAATTAAAGCAAAGGGTTTGTGCTAGTCCTCAGCCTGGCACCAGGCTCCTCAGTTTCCCAGGCAATGGAAATTCAGAACACCACGAAGAAAAAGTTCCCAAGATTAAAAGTCCATAAAACCACCTCTAAACACACAGACAACAATCTCCGCCTGGTGTTTGCTCGGAAGCAGGTTTTCTGTCCAGACCCAGGCTGGCCCCTTTCTGCAGTTCAGGGAGAAGACAAACTCTCTAGCCATTCCCATAGCCAAGAGGTGAGCTAAAGGACTTGCTGCTTCTCTATGTGCTCAGAAGATAACTGCAAGGGCAAATCCTTAGCTCACTGAGTATAAAAGTGACATTCTTCATCCTGGAAAGGCTGAAACAGTAGAACTTGTTTTATATGCAGTGTACTTCAGGCCAAAAAAGTATCCAAAATTCTTAGGGGTTCTCAACCTTTTTCTTTCTAAGGCTGATCAGCGTGCTATAAAAACTCCATGGCTCTCCTGTGCCCAAACTACTGCTTTTCTGTTTATAAAAGCCAGGGCTGGCATTAGGGGGTAGCAAGCAAGGCAATGGCCTGGGGCCAATGTTCCCTCTAATTTTTGACAGACCATGTGTGCAAAAAATTTCTTCTGTGCAAATTTTTGTGCATGAGGTGTTTCGCCGGGTGTGTGGAGTTTAGGATCTGTGTGCGTGTGCACACGTGCACAGCTTAGGGGGAACAGTGCCTGGGGCCCCATGCCACAGTGCACTCCCCCCTCAAAGCTAAGTTGCTCAGGCTTTGGCTTCTGCTCTGGGTGGCAGGGCTCAGGGCCCCAGGCTTCAGCACCATGGCAGTGGAGTTCTGGCTTTCTGTCCCTGCAAGTCTAATGCTGGCCCTGCTTTAGGACTCCCTGAAACCTGCTCACGGCCCTCCAGGGGGCCCCAAACCCCTGGCTGAGAACCACTGCTTTAGACAAATACAAGAAAGGCACTTCATGTAGCTTACTAGGGGGCAGCTACCTTCAGCTGGTGTAAATCAGTATTACTCTGACTTTCAAAGAGCTACTCCATTTTACACCAACTGAGGATCTTCTATAAGAATGGATGTGCTGGCACAAGCAGGAGCACAGAACAGCCCACAATGGGGCAGCAAGTATCAATGCAACATCATGATGCCATTTGTTCATGCTGTCACCTAGCACTCACACAAAGGGGTGGGATCTTAGCTCTCGATAGAAATAGGTGGCAACATTTCTCAGTTGAGCCCACAGCAGCCCCTGATATTCTTGTTGGGATCTTCCCCCCATGCCTTTCTTTTCAACCTGCTGTTCCAGTGGTGGGCCCCCATCTCGGCTCTGCTAACATAACTCAATCTTGACTGGCAGAATTCAATGCTATGCCAGTCCTAGAACTCCCTACAACAGCTTCCCTCCTGATCTCCAGTTCCAGTGGTGATTCTACATAAGCAGACTCCACACAGGGTGAATGAGGATCCTAAAGCTTGGATAGGAACCCACATCTTGAAAGGTGACAGGCTAGGTTGGTAATGCATTAAGCCACTCCATACTCCAGCTCTCCATTTGCATTGCATCCAATGCTCAGCATTTGCCCCTAGATAGGAGGAGACACAGAGCTAGTTAATTTGTATTTGATTCAGATCCGCCAAGTGACAACTCTCCCAGAATAGCCAGATAATAGCTTCTTTTTGCTAAGGCTGAGCCAACAAACTCCATTCAGAGAATGTGCTGGTCCATTGCCATCAGAAAATGTGAGGATCGTTGCCATCTCTGTCTGGCATTTGGATCTTGTGCCAGTTCTCAAGGGTGGAGTGGGGGGAAGGGGAGCTACAGGGAACAATTCTACATAGGACAGGAGTCCCTTTTAGCAGAAGCTTGCTTAAAAGAAATATTTGTACTAGTTCCTCTGCCAAACATAACCCAGACAAGGTGAGATCCTTGAGACCTAACAGCCACGGTTATAATAAACTGTAAAATGTAACAAATTGCAATCCTTAAGAGCTACCCATTAAAATTCATGATAAAGCAGCTGGATCTTAAAGAAACAGGGAAAATCCCTTTGTTAATGTGGATCAAATAACCCAGTAACTCTCCAGCTCCTCCCACCTGAGGAACTCAGAGCATCAGTTAGTTAAACTTCACAAACTGCTTATGAGGTAGGGATGTATTATTGTGCCCATTTTTCCTGGAAGGGAAAAATTGAAGCACAGAGAGGAGAAGTGCCTCCAAAGGCACACAGTCAAAGAATGGCCTCGTTCTGATCTCATGTTGGTGAACATCGGGAATTTACACCACCACTCAAGTCAAAAGAGACACAAAAGTGTAAAACCAGCAGTGAACAACAAGAATCAGGCCTTACATGGCCAAGCCTGTAACTGCGCACACTGAAATGGCAGATTCTGACAACATATATGCATGGTTACCTGATTTGCACATGCAGTTATGGTAATTATGCTTGTAAATTAAAATATTCATGGAGGGAGCTTGTCCAGGAGCAGACTCACCAGAAAAATAGAGGTCATGATGTTTGATAAGAAAAACCCAAGTCACATTATTTGTTGTGGCAGTCATGGCTCTGACAACCATGCAGCATTGATTACCATCAGATAGCTCAAGCCTTCATCCAAGAACCCAGGTTTCCTGAGGTGAAAGGACAATGCAAAAAGCTAACACACCCTATTGTAGTCACTCACCCTCCTCTATTTCCTGGTATCCTTTCAAATTGGTCTTTTGAGCTGTGGTTACAGCCTGTGCTTTGCCTTTAGCATGCCTTTCTATGCCAGGCCCTATATCAATATGTTGTTGAGGAATTGTATGAAGTACAAAGCTCTAATAATAACCCATGCTTTGTGCGTATGTGATCTCTGTGATTTACTGAGGGGAGAGGGAGTTGAATATTTCCACACCTCTAAAAGCAGGTCGCTAGGTTACAGAGAATTCTGGAGACTTTCCAAGGAGCTGAATGAAATGGCTTTGCTTGCATACACCTTTATAGGAAAGGAAAATCACTTGCCCCCTGAGCATGACACTGCAGGGGTTTTCACTCCTTTTTTTTAAACCTCTAAGTTATTCTGGTTTCCTAGTGGACTTGCATTTTCCAGGTTCTAGACTTCTACATGGTACCTCCATCTCCAAAACACAGAATGGCCTGGAAGGTTGAGTCTTCCTGTTTACCAGCAAAGAAAGCCCTTCCTGACCAACTCCTGCCCCGCCCTCCCATCCAAAGCAATTAACAGCCATAATTGTTTTTCCAGGCACCAACCTAAAGAAAACATTTTCCTCTTGCTGAAGACATGAAAGGCGGGAGCTGTTGGCCAGGACACAGAGTGTGAGAAAGTGCTTGGATCAGTTCCATGGTTTTGGACATAAACTGTCTCTCTCTCTCTATGGAAATAGCCATCTATGGTGTGATTTTGCACCATTGTTTCCAATTTTTTCTTTGATCTGGTCCTGTTCACAGTGCAGAAACAAATAAATATGCCTCCTTCCCTCCCAACAACAGGCTGAGCTGAGAAAGCAGAGCATGTGATGCAGTCTGGATTGGCAGCGCTATCCCGCGATACAGCTGACAAAATCAGCTCCCATTTTCCTTTCTGAATCTGGGAAAACAGATTCTCCTAAGTGTCAACTAAATAAGGAAGAAGCAATCTTCTTCTCACTTGTCCCTGTGCTCATGCAGGGATGACTCTGACCCTATAGCCCTGATCCTGCAAGATGACAAGAATTGTCAACTCCTACAGACTGCAGGAGGGACTCAAGATTGTGGCCTCAGGGGTTTTAGCTAGTAGTGAACAAAATGGCCACCCCACACCCACTGTAAGGCCAAGAGTAGCACACAGCCAATTCTTATGATTTTATTGTGTGTCTCCTATTTGTTTTTCCCTGAAAGCCCAAGTCTCGAAAACAAGTGATCACATGAGAATCTCAGCTCTCATTTTTAAAAACATTGCATTTCTAGCCCTCGTGGGTGGGGAGAGACGCTTGAAAATGTGACCCAGAGGCTCAGAAACCAGTAAGCAAATATAAAGTGTGTAACATTTGTTACATATGCTACAAAGAGCAGTGTAGCAGGGGTAGCTTGTGTGGCAGCCTGGGCTAGCTTCCTGAGTACAAACCCTCCTGTCCTCCCTGGTTACATACCTCTGCAGCAAGCCTGAGCTGCTGCCCATGCTACCTCCAGCTACACTGCTAGCTTTAGCGAACTAGCTCTGCTCAAGCTAGCATGTCTCTATCTACCCAAGCTGGGAAGCATGCTCCCATCTGCAGTGTAGACATACCCTTAATGTATCAAGGGGAATATTTTCTTCAGGATATTCCAAACTGTATGATATAGCACAGCTTAGGTGTATCGATCCCCTGCTTTCTTTCCACTGCATCTGTGATCTCTCTCCCCACTATGTGTAATTGATCTCAATCAATGTGTGACACAAGAGAGCTCTGGAAAATGTACACTGGAAGAGCCAGGATGAACGTTAAACATTGCCCTGGGGGGAAAACACCGCCTGCCCACAGCTCTGTGTAGAGTCCACCCTAGCGTCCACAGCCAGCCATTACCAGTCCCGGCAGAAGTCAATGAGATGGTGTGGTGCCAAGTTTTAGTCCTTTCACCATCCTTCTGCGTATCAGCTACTCCAAATCTTCAGGTGCACTTGAGATCTGCAATATCACAACAAGGAGCAACAAAAGTCCAATCACCATATACTGGAAACAGCCCCGTGTACTGGTTACAGCAAGTGGACTAGGAGTCAAAGGTCTGCATTCTATTTCTGGTGCTTCCACTGCCGTATCCTTTCAGCAAGTCACTTCGAAAATTTTTGACTAACAGATGCTGAAAGTTAGGCACCTAGATCCATATTTAGGCACCTAATGCATATAACGAGATGTCCAAAGGTGCTGAGCCCCCACGACATCCACTGAATCGATTGGGAGCTGCAGATGCCCAGCATCTCTGAAAATCTGGTCACTTAATTCAGTGCCTAAATAGGGGTTTAGGTCCTTTACCTCCAGCACCCGTGATTGAAGATGTCTGTCTTAACCTCCGCGTGTCTCAATTTCCCCAGCTGGTAATGGGGATAATATTATTACTTGCAATGTATGGAAAATTCTCTTAAAATTGTAAGCTGTCACATTAAATACTCTGGAGTTTTCTGGTTCATTTTGTAGGCTAGAGTTCATGTTCTCTCTATAATAAACACAGAGAACATGAAAAGGTGGAAGCTGCCATACCAACTCTAAAAGGCAATTAATTAAGATGAGCTATTGTCAGCAGAAGAAAACTTTTGTAGTAGTAATCGGGATGGTCCATTTCAGACAGGTGTGAGTAACACTAGGGGGATAGTTAACATGGGGAAATAGAGTCAATTTGTGTAATGAGCCAACCGCTCCCAGTCTTTATTCAAGCCTAAATTAATGGTATCCAGTTTGCAGATTAATTCCAGTTCAGCAGTTTCTCGCTGGAGTCTGTTTTTGAAGGTTTTTTGTTGAAGTATTGCCACTTTTAAGTCTGTTACTGAGTGACCCGAGAGGTTGAAGTGTTCTTCTACTGGTTTTTGAATGTTATGTTTCCTGATGTCAGATGTGTCTGTCTCTGTTAGGTATTGTGACGGAGTCAGACCAGAAGGATATAGGAGAGTGCTGGAAGGCAGGTATATTAGTCTCAGGATGTGCAGGTCCTTGTTCCCTGGATAGCCAAACAAAGGCTACTCCAGACCAATCAAGACACCTGGGGCCAATTAAGAACCTTCTAGAAAGGAGTAGAAATAGCTAGCCTAATTGGGACACCTGAAGCCAATCAGGGACTGGCTGAATCCAGATAAAAACCTCCCAGTTAGTCAAGTGGGCTGTGGGTGTCAGGAGCTGTGGAAGGAGGTTGTGCTGTTGGTGAGACTGAGTGGTGGACAACATATCATCCAGAAGGAAGGAGGCCCTGAGGTAAGGATGAAGTGGAGTTTGAAGAAGCAGGGACTGCTGTGGGGAAGTATCCCAGGGAATTGTATTGTGTTTTGTGGATAAAAGGTCAGCCATCTTAGCTGATACTATTAGGGTCCCTGGGCTGGAGCCCGGAGTAGAAGGCGGGCCCGGGCTCCCCCCTGCTCTTTCCACCTTCCATACTGGCCTGTGATGAAGGTAACTCACTAGGTGGTGACTCTTGCCAATTATACTGAGAAAGGGAGGTCACTCTGGGGCCTAGATGAGTTTCTGAGGCCCCTAAATCTGCCAGGAAACGCAGGACCCACGAATACAAACTTGGAGCTTTGTCACAGTATGTAGACACCATGGTGCTTCTTAAACTGGCTGCAACTTATGAAACATTGCATGTGTCCCCTCTGTTCCTGTAAGTGAGCAGGAGATGTATGAGAGACCTGTTGTCCAAGCCAAGAATCAATTGGAGAACTGGTTGTATTTGTGCAGATGGGGACTGGAAGCATGGCAAAGGTCACAATGCGGGAGCTAAGGGAAGGGAAAGATGGGTTAGAGGGAAGGAGCCAGTTGGGTTTGGAAGAACATGAGAGGAGAGGAATAGATTCAGCTACAATTCTGATAAGGCCTTCAAAGAGGCAAGTTATTTCCAACTCTCTGGGGCTTTGTCTGTCACTGATGATCACTCAACACAGACAGCTTTGCAATTACATTTTTAGAGGCAGACTGAGGAATACACAATCATTTCAAAGGCTGATAGAGGCAGTCCTTCCAAGTCCATAAATTACTGCTAATCTTGCTGTCTTTCAGTCCCTCCTTTGTTCTTGGTTAGAATAGAAGATATATTTATATTCAAAGTAGTCATGGAAATGAGGCATCACAATCAGTTTCCTGTTTCTTTCACAAACCCCCAAAACACTTTATGACCCACAGTATATCGATTCACAGGCTCCTCCCCAATGCAGAAACCAGCAGGGGTCCATGTTTTCCAAAACCCCAGACTCTCGCTCTCTTCTCACTGGAGATGTCAATAAGTACGTGAGTGATTGATTGTCTCAAAGATTATCTATAACTCTGGTTATATAACAAGTTCACTTGATCGGTGGCAGGACAGAAAGTTGTTTGTCTGAAGTAGAAATGACTGATTCTAAGAGTCTGAATAGAAATGCAAGGCTCTTCTACTGCATGTCCATGAAGTCAAGTGCTAGAACTCTGCATGAAGGTGCAGTTATTTTTGCAGACTCACTCTGATGTCAGAACAGGGGAGTCCTATTAGTTCCCACCCAGGAATAGAAAAGAGCCTGAGCCTGTCTCTAACACACAGAGAACTCGGGGGCAGGGGGAAGAAATCATAGAGCCAGATTCAGGGGGAAGCTTAGCCTGAGCTTTTAAATGATGTTGCTGTTTAAGTTAACAATAAAAGTGGGGTAAGATTGGCCTTTTTACTGCATGGATGAGGGGTGCTTGGTTCAGGATGGGAATGCCATCTGCTTATGATCTCCTCCGTGCACCTTCATCATTTCAGCTTCTCCCTTTTTGCATGCAGGTAGCAAGTGTGAAAAATCAGGACGGGGGTGGGGGTAATAGGTGCCGGTATAAGAAAAAGCCCCCAAAATCGTGACTGTCCTTATAAAATCAGGACATCTGGTCACCCTATCACTAGTGTTCAGTTTTGCATGATCTCAGGTGAAGCCAGCTACTCTGGAACACACTAGGTTCAGCTTTCCAGCCCACCTGCTACTTATTAAATAAAGTGGGAGGCGGTCCTTTGGAGCCCATCCCATTTCTTTCTTCTTCCATAAGGTGATACCAACACCTCCTAAAACCTTCTCCAGCCAAACAAGCTCATAGCATACTTTTGTCAGTATTTCATAAAGCTCTCGATCCTTAACTACAGCATGCATTGGAAAAGTACTTTGGCAGGCACTGTCTGAATGTCTTACAAGGGTCTCAGTTTAGCAGAGTCTCCAGGGCTCTTTCCAGGTCAGGAACTAATGACCATCTATAGTCACTGGCTTTAGAGGATCTGCTGTGTAAATGCAAAACGATAATTTCCTCCTGGACTTGTTGAATCTTCATGTTAAAGGTACACAGACTTGAGGGCTGAATTAATGAAAGAGTCCTTAGATCAAAGATTAGATTGATAGCTTCTCAAAATATGTAAAAGTGCACAATAACATGATAGTTATTGTCATGACCTTTAGGGGGTTTCTAAATCTCTCTTGGTCCCTGGCTCTCATGCTCCATGACCTGGTACCAGATTTAAGAAACATCACCAGAAATCATGTATAGTCGAATTTGGTGTTACTGAAGCATCTTCTAGAGATCATGACCATGACCTCTAAGCAAAGCATCTGCTGTAACATGCCCTGGTCCCTTTGAATGATGCAACATTTAGCATCAAAACCCATTAGCCAGTTGTTACAGGTACAGCAGGTCCTACAACCACTCTGATTTTGCTCCAACTTTTTCTGAATATGATTGGGATGCATCAGCCCCTTGGGTGATGCAGCTACTGTTCCAGTATCTTCAATTTCAGTCCATTTCATATTCTCAGGATACTAAATCACTGTAGGTTTATTCCATTTGTTCTAATTCATGAGGCAGATCCTGTTCTTGATGCGTCTGCTAAAACAGTTACTGGTAACGCTTGCTGAAAAACAGGAGGGAATGAATGAAAAGTTTTATTCCTCCTCCCCCCCACACACAAACACTGAAATTCAAAACTTGACCAATTTTTGTCAAACAGAAAAGAAATAGAGAAAATATCTTGGGAATCTGAAGAGGAAAATAAAACTCTGGACTTGATTGTTAACCAAATGGGTAAACAACCAAAATGTGTCCTTGACAGGAAGATCTGGAAACAGAACCATCAGGAGGCACTTTTCTGGAATGGAAGAAACAACCCTGAAAGAAAAATAGAATTGCAAAAGAAAGAGCTGGCAACAAAGCTACTAAATATAGCCTGTGATACTCTTTAGCTTCTCCTGAGAAATATGATACTGAATCCAAAATGCCATATCTAGCTCTAAATTTATTATGTCCAGAGTTTTATTTAATTAATCCTTTGCAAACCCTAAAAAAAAAAATCAAACTTATGAGTTAAACAAGGACTGATTTCCCTACATTCCCAGTAATGCCCAGAGCAGAATGTACTGGCAGAGTTCAGTGATTCAGAAAGATAAGCAGTAGATGATTAAGGTGTCATCTGAGTGTTTCCACAAATGGAACAACACCTGAGGCTTTGCATATTAGCAATTCCCTGGAATGCTATGAAATATGATTTTCAAATCTATTTTCTGCCTGATAATTAATCTCAGGGAGCCAAGTAACTTTGTAATATTTTGGTTGTCATGAAACCAAGGGATTGATTGCACTGACTAGACATGTACTTAGTAAGTGGCCTGCACTGTGGAGCTTTCTCCACACGTCCCTATCAACGTTCCTCGTTCCTTACAATGCCAGTCCTGGCTTGTCATGCCATTCTGCCATTGTGCCACAGAGCTGCAGGTCAGGGCTTAGGTGTATTGGCAAAATTATAGGGGAGGAGGGCTATTCATGCCTCAAGCCTTCACAATGTTCTGCCAATGCATCCATTATAGCAGCCCTGCTAATCCAGCCCTGGGAAAGGATAGACAGTCATGTTGAACTGTGTAGTAGTTGTGTGATGTGGGTAAATGCCCACAAGGGACTAGTATGTGACTCTGTTAAATTCCTGGACACGTGACCTAAAAGGATTTCCAGAGGTGTAGCATTCAGTAGCACCACTTCCCCACCAGTGAACCTAGGAGCAAGCTTCAAATCTTTGACATTTTACTTATACATTTCAAATACACCACCATCCTAGGATTGCTTATTCAATACAACCTATTGGGTCATGTTTTTTTAAAAAAGACCTCAATCCAGACTCTAATTTTCAGTTGTGAGGGAAAACGACAGACATCTATTTGTCTGTTCACACCCATGTTAGTTCTGTAGTTAAATGCTACCATGTGCAATTGCAATTGACTACAAGTCTGATTCTGTGTTCACAGCTAATTCTAGGAGCAAAATTAGAGGCTGGGATTTTTGTTTTCTTGCTTGTTTTTAAATTCCCTCAGTGTTTAAGCTTCAAACAGAAATATTAAATGTTTACTCTGTTCTTATGACAGGACTTTTGGATGAGAACTGGTTCTGCAAGCTCCTACTCTGCTAGCCTTACATCTGATCCCCCTTTCTAGCTAGCTGGCCACTGGCAGCAGAAGGCTTCAAAATGCTGAGAGCAATTAAAGAGATGTTTTTCTCAAATATCTCCATTTTATAGCTTCTGGGAAGGGTTTCTTGCTATGTGCTTTTCTCACCATGTTGAGCTAAAGCCAGTGAAGAAGTAGGTCTGCCTGCAGTCTCCATAAAATGCTCAGAAGTTACATATGGGAACCATGGCTTTGCAACAGGAGTAATCAGATGTTCCCTCCTATTGGATCTGTGCTTTGAAGTTTCTTTTGTAAGATCACATATTAATGGGCAAAGTGAGTGATGCAATTTGAATAACTTCCTTGATATTTTTTTCTGATCAGTGAAAATCATGTATAAGTTGTTTGCTTAAGAAATTCCCATAAAATTCTTAAATTCACAAGTTATTTGAGGAAATAAAAGTGTATTCCTATGTATCTGACCAGCGCCTAGCACGATGGGACCCCAAATCCAACTGGGGCTTCTGAATGCTATCACAATACAAAAATATAATTAACACTAAATCCTGACTTTCTGCCAGCAATCTGCAAACTGGATAGTTACTTTAGTGCATCTTAGCTAACTGATGCTCTGCAAGAACTTCCAGATGCTTAGGGAGGCTAACACATTCTGAAGTCTGTGCTGCCGTGGCTTCATTGCAATTGGTCCTCACGGTAGCTATATCAAAGCTAACTTAGGTATGGCTACATGCACTGCAATCATACTTCCAACTGCATTGTAGGCGTATCCAAGCCTTAGGGCTTGTCTCTCCAGGACCTCTCAGGAAAGTTAAGGCAAATCAACTAAAGATGTGAAGTTAATGCATGTAAATTAAAGCACTGAAATCTTCTGGGCTGGGCTAAAGTTCTTAAAGCATCCCCATTCAACTGCCTTGAGGTATGTGAAATATGGAAAAACCTCAATAATATAGGATTCTATAGTTAAAGGTGCTATCAATGGCTTTCCATGGCATTCCCTGTCAATAGCCAGACATTCAAAACTCACATGCAGTACAAATGTGCAATACAAAATCTCTGGCTAGAATTGCTCTTTGATGCAGGCGGGAATCAGCAATGGTGCAAAGGATCTTTAAGAAGCTTTCAAGATTCAAAGACCTTTTCAAATACTGTGATTCAACAGAGACAGGAATAAAGCTGAAAATAAAAATTTGTTTCAACTGCTTATTTCCCTGAATGAGTTGTTGATTTTTAATATTACTAATAATATATATAATATGTATGCTTTTCTGGGTTAGGGAAGAAAGATCACAAGCTATAGTTAACTGATTTCTCCCTGGAAAAGTAATTCCCAACCCAGGATATATAGGAGATTATCCCTTATGAAAAATATTGAAGGTAACCTGCAAAGGGGAAAAAACTGGGCCATAAAAGGTTGATACTTTTGTTTTTGCTTTTAAGTTCTGCTTATTTTTTACCTTTTAGAAATAGCAGAAATGTCAAGTCCGGCTTCCCTGATTTTGCTGCAGACCATATGGAGTTCTCTCATTGAAGGAATACAGCATGTTGTATCTTAACAGATTTTTTCTTCCAACCACTTATACACTGAGTTAAAAAGGTGTGTGTACAAAGTCTGAATAAAAATCATCTCCTTTTCAGTTAATTTCACTTATTTGGTATCTTTTATGTGATAATTCTCTTCCACTGAGTCTTCCTGGAAAAACAGGGTCCTGCATTTCTAATGTAAAAAACTCTCAGAAAAAAATAATTCAGCTAATCACATTTCAGGCCTTCTCCTTTTTTCCTTTTCACAGCACCTTTCTCTAGGGATACAGTATATGCACTCTGCATACCTTGTATATTTTTTTGTTATTGTCAGAGCCTGGAGTCCTAACTCCTAATAGGCTAAATCTGGAGCGCTCACAACCCCCAATGGCATCAAAAGGAGAGTCATCAATTTTAAGGCCAAAAGGGACTGTCATGATCATCTAGTTCTAGTCTGATGTCCTGGAAAACAGAAGCCACAAAATTTCCCCTAGTACTGCATGCATCCAGCCTACAATTTCTGCCTGAGCGAGGGTGCACCTTTTAGAAATATGTTCAGTCTTGATTTAAAGACTTCAAGTCACGGTATGCCATTCTTTTCTTCACTCCCCTACCTACCCAAGGTGGGGAATCCACCATATTGCTAGTTAAGTTGTTCCAATAGTTAATTACCCTCAATGATAAAAAATTGCACCTTCTTTCTAGTCTGAATTTATCTAGTTTCTTCACCTTCCAGCCTTTGGATCTTGTTATGACGTTTTCTGCTAGACTGAAGACCCCTTTACTGTCTGAATTCTCCTTCTAGGTAATTGTAGACTGTGATCATATCACCTCTTAACCTTCTCTTTGACAAACAAAATAGGGTGTGGCCTATTGACCTCAAAGAGAGCTTTGTTTGAGTATGAACTAAGACCTGCCTATGACTCTCAGGATGTGGCTTTTCTTCTTCTTTCTTCTTTCTCCTTCTTCTTCATTATTTAAATTATTTATTACAAGCCTTTCTAAAGCAACCACCAAACCAGCACTTGGGATCCTTTCCCCACATTTTCATGTTTAAAGAATACCCTTCATGACTTCTCCTTACCTCTTCTCTCAAACCCTCCCCTGGCTCCTCTGTTTTCTGCAAGGTCCTGTAAGACCAACAGGGAGCAACAACTTTCTAAATAAAACAGTGTAAGAAAAGTACTTTCCATTTAGCTTTCTCACCACTAACCAATGGGGAGAACAGCTGAGTACTAACAGTTTCTGTGCTCCCACAAAGCAGCCCAGGAGATTTCTCAAAATTCATTCCAGTTGGAGAGGAGAAAAAGTTCCCCAAAGGCTTTTTCCTTGGGAGATTTTCATGATTTTTTTCTGACTCACAATTCTGCCTCATCCTGACAGCCACCTGAAAGTAGCTGCTAACCCTTTTCAAACTACTCTTTAAAAGCTTCTGAGAACCCACAGGAAATAGCCATCTGAATCCATATTTATAACTTTGGACACTCAAGTTTCAGAATTTTGGCCATAACCTCTGAAAGTCTAATTCTTCCCTACTGTAAAATGGGGCTATAGTGATAGGACATACTTACTACTTCATGGAAGATGAAAAACGCCATTCAAGTCTGAAATTACTGACCCTCCTGCAGCTATTGGCCTTTTGGATAGAAGGTGAGATAAGGGGTTTCACTGAGCAACATCTAATTATGAGAGTTTTAGATCAATACATTTTTCCTGGTGAAACAAACAAAATAGCAGCAGACTTCTGCAAGTTAGATGCCTGATTCACCAACGACAGTTGCTCTCTCTTGAAGAAAGGAGCTGGAGAATAAAGTGACAATGGAAAAAAATTATGAGAAATGAATGATTCATCCCTTTGAATATATGCAATTAGATCACAAGGCACTGGGAATCATCATCAGCTATCTTGTCCCCTTCATAAGCAAATGCAAGCAAAGGACCAGTTGGAAGTAGAAGTGGATCTGAAAGAAATGAATCTGGCAAGAGACAAATTGGAATGGATGGGCCAACTTTGTCTAATTTCGACCCACCCCATGTTGGGCAAGCTGGATTCAAATATAGCTCAGCACACTATCCTCCGAGGAGCGTCTGTTGTAAAAGAAGCATCAAGGGGGATAGATCCAGTGTAAAACTAGCGTGAATCTTTATGTACATGATTAGGAAATACCATTCTGTTCTTCACTACCTTAGCTGTTCCAGCTTCCTGGATAATGAACGTTAACCAGATGAGGCAATGCCAAGCTGGTATTCTGGCACTGCTGAGCCACGGATAGTGTTAAAGACAATTGAATTCATTGTTATGAGAACACTATCCTGTAAAGGATTGTGAATGCTGATGTCCCAGCTGACATGACCGCAAATATATGACCATGTTTAATCCACTTGCAAGCATGCTGTCATCTTTAACATATGCTGTAAGCAACCTATTCTATTGAGTACTTGAGTGTGCATTATCTTATTTAAAACGTTATTGTATGTGTGGTGTAACTGCCATGTTTTCAATAAAAACCTCCCTAAATGGAATCTTACTATCTTGGGAAACATGTTACCCTTGTCCTCAGCAACCAGAGTCTGCATTCAGCATTGCTTCGAGCCACTCTCAGCACAGACAGGAGAGATTTTATCCTCTGCATTAAAACTAAAAATAGAGCCAAAGTAAGTTTTTTTCATTAGAATGATAACATCAGCAAGGTCCAGGGAGATGTGTTTGTAACTTCTAGGCTCCATTCCCCCTTTATTGTTTTTGAAGGAAGTGTTCACCGCCTAGTAGCCTTTTGTCTTAGGCAGGCAGATCAATGTTACCAGGATTGTGTTTGTGTAAATAAACTGCTGTCTATTCAAAAAGTTTCAGCACCAACCCTTATCAGATTTAACTCAACCATGGCGGCTGCCCTGGAGATGTAGAGTTATGTGCTTGGTGCTAGCCCACGGGAGACCTTGGTTCAAATCCCACTGCCTCTGTTTATTTCTCTCCATAGACTGGTTTGCAGGGAGACAGCACGCCCCGCCTTGGAGGGACACAGCATCTCATGTTTCTCAATGAGCATCCCCTTCTGGCTCATTAAAGAATCAGAGCTGATAGCTTCCAAAGAGAAACTTATCCAGACGACCTGAGTCAAAAGCATGTGTGAGATGCAAAGGCATGATTACCTCCCAGAAGAGAACTTGTGGGCTCCAGGTCCTTGTACAGTGCCACCTTCCAGCTGGTGAGGAGTGGAACTAAACAGGGCTGAAGAGAGGTTTGGGGGATCAGCCGTCCTGAAGGGGGAAGAGCTATAGCAATCCAAGGTGCCTGCAGAGGAAATGGTTCCTGGGGATCCATCCCAGGATAAGCCATAGAGGTTACGACCTTCCCAGGTTGTCCTCCTCTCTGGGTATGTTTGGTAGAGTGGCAGAGTTAATCAGAAAGGGTAACAATCATTAGTACAGTAATTACTGGGACCCAGAAAGCACTAGCACGGGGAATCGTTAACCTGATTTTCAGAGATGCTGGGCACCAACCACTCCTAAAGACAACCAGGAGAAAACCAGGCCATCTGTAACAAACATCATTACTACTGAAGATAAATGCCACAGTGTGGTACCTGCACTGGTTGAAACATCATTGGGTGGCCTCTGTGCCAGCAATGACACTGATGTACGGCGAGAGATGATTTCTACCCAGAGATGGTTTCATGCTCCCCAGGAAGCCGCATTTCTCTCTTCTGAGTACAAACGACCTCTGCCAACCAGTCCTCAGGAAACTACAGAGATGTGGTTGTTTTTTCCTGAACCAGTTGCTCACATCTGGTTGCCTTGTCACCAGGCTAGACAGAAGCACCAGGCAGCTGCAAGTGCAAACTGGAGCAACTCTGATCCTAGCCCCTTTTCGCTGCTGCCTCTTGCTAATTTGCTTTCTCCCACAGTTACCAAATAAGTCACACATTGCCCTGGCATGTGTTCCAGTGTGAAGGTGATACATGTTGCTTGTCATTCTTGTTTAAATTATGGGAGCCAGGCCCAGGCCAGAAATAGGCCAAGATGTACATACAAGCCAAGTTCCCTTCCCCTAATACACCATTGGCTGGCTGGGAGATTGTTTGTACAGTATTGCTGCAAACAGTCATCTTTCTACTCAACAGCCTTATCACACCAGCACTCCTGTCCACTGAACAATGGCAGTTTCATTTAATGAACCTGCAGACTTTAAACTATACCCTCCTAACCTGGTGTGACTCACAGAGGCAGCTGCAGAGGGGATGGACATCATCACTCGCCTCATGCTGTTTGAGTGTATATTAAATAAAACAGCAGCTCACAAAAGAGAAGCACGAGTTAATGTCAAGTATCATAGATGTTTCTGCCCTGCTCATTGTACGTGGGTTCACAAGCATCCGCAGTGCTGCCCTCTGTGCCATGGATCTCCTCACTGAAGTACCAAAGCTCCAGAAAGAGAGATTCTTCCTCACCTTCCAGAGCACGGAGAGGAGTATCTCGATAGAAAGAAGGGAGGCACCAGGCTGTAGAAATCCCCTCCCCCCTTAGGCTGGATGGTATCATTGCCCTGCACTGCTGTGCAGAAGGAAGAGAGAGTGCAAAGAGCCTTCCCATGCTCTTGCACAGATCATGTTTGGGAGGGATGGAAAAAACACAGACCTTGTCTACACTGAGGATTTGCCCCAATTCTTGCCATGAGCAGCCAGCCACTCATGTCCTTACACAGGCTAACCTGCAATTTGGCTCTGCTTAAGACAAAGGCAAACTGCATCAATGCAAAGTGCAATGCAGAGCAGCTTATTCTATCGACACCGGAGGTTTGTACTTGTGCAGCAGACCAGTGGCTAAAATCCCCAGCACGGCCCCATTAGCTCACTCAGGGCCCAAGGTAAGGCTGTTCCCTACAGCTCATTGCAGTGTACACCAGGACTGACTGGACAATGCGTAAACGTCCTTCACACTCTGAGACGTACAGGGGGAGGGTCAGATGGGTCACAGGCACCGATTCTCAGCTGAAAACCAGCAAACATGTTAGAAGGTTCTGTCCTTTTGCTCCACTCAAACCCTTTTTCTTTTTGGTTACAAAATCCTGTTGCAGGGACGTATGCTGAACGAGACGCAGTGGGAATCAGTAGGCAGCACAGTCTTTATATCTGCCAGCAATTCTGTAATACATTCAGGTTTCATGAAAGAAGCAGGTGTTCTGGATGTGATGATGTTAGAGGAAGATTATTAGCCTACTTTTCAACAGATGGTAGAAACTCTTTCTCTCTTCAGCGCACACACTGTGAATCTGGCCAGCCTCCAATTCCCATATTCAGTTGAATTGTATTTACCTTGGCAACACCTGTGGGATCCATTACCTCTCTCACCTGACTGTCTCCTTCAAGAAGGTCACCATCTGCGGAGAGCATGGAATGTCTAGGGGTTGAAAATTGAAGACACAAGAGAAACCACTTTGCGCTACTTGGAAAATACTAGGCAGAAGATGGGAGGTAGGAAGGCTCCTTGAAGATTAGTGCCCTAGAACAGGGAAGAATAACCAATTCCATGCTTCTGTCAAGATTTCTAACAGCAGGTGACAGAATGGGGATGGGGAAAGGGAACTGTAAAGTAGGCAAGAGAAAGTGAGCAATCTTATGGGGTTAATACGAATTCTGAGTCCTATATCTACCATGGTCTTTGGGTCCAAATGTCGCACAGGGATCAATCCTGCCTCCACTGAACTTGGTGGGCACTTTGCCAGGCTTCATTGTGTTAGTTTCAATAAATTTTATTCGAAGAAAGTAATACTTTATAAGCCCATTAAAGATGCACTAGTTGAGAAATTATCCCTGAGCGTTTACTCACATTGACAGTATGGAGCCCTTGGCCTTGTGCCTAACAACACACTAGATGTGAATTAATTAAGGGATAATCTTTACTGGTCTGTAGTATATAAAGCAATAAACCTCTGCTGGGAGTTGATTCATAACCAGAGTGACGCTGAGGCATTACATTGATCTGTTTACCACATGTATATTACAGAGCACTGGAGATTATGGGAACTGGGCAACAATTTACCCTGAAAATGAAAGACGCATTTTTATCTTCTGATTTCAAGGCCTGAAGTAAATGTGCTGTGTACGGTGTTCTAGATCAGAGTTTCTCAACTTTTCTGATACCAGGGATTGGCTTGCTGCCTTCCTAAACTGTGTCAGGGAGATATCAGGGACTGGTGCCAGTCCAAGGAGAAACACTCTTCTAGATAACCATTAAGATATTAGTACTTTCAGGAGTGACTCCTTAAGTGAACTGTCAATGGAGAGTCTTGATCCTGTTGACTTGAAAGCTCTGCAGATGGTTACTGATTAGTGCGTGGAGCAGATCTATGTCATAGCAAGCATTAAATAAATGTCTCCTTCTTTCTGGGACTGGATGTACAGGCCTCTTGTTGCTCCCCGGAGGGAGCCCTGAAGCTTTGCCATACCTCACCCCTTTGATTTTTCTAGGAGGAGGCCATGCCAAACTAGACAACTGCTTAGGAAGGCTGAGGCATCAACTCCCAGACAGAATTCAAAGGCAGCTCAAAGAGACTGTACCAGCTGGGAGCTAAATGAATGCAGCTGAGCCAATTTAGGCCTAACACATTAAAAGAAGGATGCAGCAGCTGAAGGTAAAAGAGAACAGGAGGTTGTGTAGGCCACAAGCAAGGGTAGAGCTCTGTGGGGAGACTTGAATGGCTGGTGTTTGGAGTCTGGGCTATTTTGAATTTTCTGCATGCCCGGCAAGCATATGCAACCAGCAACTTCTGTCAAACTGGTGTCAATTTGTGTTAAATCAAAATCACTGCAATAAAACCCTCCATAAAGAGTGAACTTGTCTCTCATCTCCGCGACAATTGTAATCAAAGAAAAGGTGGGAATTCTCTGCTGGATTTCATAATATTGCTAAGACATAAGTTCACAGCATGCTTGCTCACTCTTTCCTGGGATTTCTAAAATCATTACATCCTAGTAAGAGATACCAAAACATAGTAAGAGAACCAAAAAACCATAGTCACCGTGGCTAAACAACAAAGTAAAAGAGGCAGTGAGAGACAAAAAAGCATCCTTTAAAAAGTAGAATTTAAATCCTGGAGAGGAAAATAAACTCTGGCAAATGAAGTATAAAATATAATTAGGAAGGCTAAAAAAGAATTTGAAGAACGACTAACCAAAGATTCAAAAAGTAATAATATATTTATTTATTTATTTATTTACTTTTGCTAAGTACCTCACAAGCAGGGAGCCTGCTAGACAGCCAGTGGGGCACTGGATGGTCGAGATGCTAACGGAGTACTCAAGGATGATAAGGCCACTGTGGAGAAACTAAATGTACTTAGATTTACTAGTAATAAAAGTACTTAGAGCCTAGTATTAGAGGGGTAGCCGTATTAGTCTGGATCTGCAAAAGCGACAAAGAGTCTTGCAGCACCTTATAGACTAACAGATTTTAGGGATCATGAGCTTTCGTGGGCTAAGACCCACTTCATCAGAAGACCCATGAAAGCTCATGATCCCTAAAATCTGTTAGTCTATAAGGTGCTGCAAGACTCTTTGTCGCTTTTGCAGTACTTAGAGTGTAAGCTCTTTGTTCTGTGTTTGTTCAGCACCTAGCACAATGGGGTCCTGTCCATGGCTGGGGCTCCTCGGCACTATTGCAATATAAATAAATAATTATTAACAATAGTAACTGGCCTCAGTTTCCTTCATATTTCTACTTTCAGAAAGTCAATCAAATAATTTCTAAATGAGTAGCACAAACATCAACTTTATCTTTTTTCTCTTGTTGATCTTCAATAAAGTGTAGCAATGGTCACTGCAAGGCTAGGCCACCTTCTCCGCATTAAAGAAGAGGAAAATGAGGAACGAGGAAGGAACATAATACGTGCTTACCAGCTAGAATAGAGAGAAGTGTAGTCAGCAGCCACTGGTACCAAAATGAATACCCAGGGCACCAGCTGCTTGGGCCTGTCAGACATAGGGGGAGAACATCTTGCCACGTTCTGCCAGTTTCTGTGCTCCATCTTACTATGTAAATAGTATCATAGTTATTAGGGCCACAAGGGACCACTGTGATCATTGACTCTGATCTCCTGCATAATACAGGCCTTTTAATTTTCCCCAGTGATTTCTGCATCAGGCTCATGGCAGAGCAGCTTGGATGAAAGAAACACCTGCTACCTTCACACATTCACAGGAAACATCCACCTCTCTAGAATCTGAGTGTTTGGAAGTTGGGGAGAGGGGAACTGCTGCTGTTTTAAACCAAGGACATGATGGTATGTTCCCAAGAATGTTCTCCTGACACATCGTTGACTTTTTGTGCTCAGGTCCCTGATCCCTCGCTTTAGTTCCTGACAAATAACAAGTGTATTTACTGGAAAAGTATGTTATTTATCCTGAGATAATCTGGCACAGTGCTTCTCCGAAGCTCTCCAGTCACAATCAAATGGAACTAAAAGCATCCTTTCCTTTACATGGCACTTTGTACCAATGGCTAAATTAGATGCACCTGCTTCTGATCAAGCAAATTAAGCACCGAGTTATTTTAAAGCTTTTTTTCAGAACACGAAGAACTTGCTGAATACCCGTCACCAGGAAACAGCAAGTTTTTGTTGTTTTTTTTTAAACAGGGTGTTCAAGTTAATTAACCACAACATGATGAGTTGAACCAAGCTCCCCCCAGCTTGTAGTGGGGGAGCTTTTGGAAACAGTGTTCTTCAAGCTATGGAAGTTGACACAGTAGCCATGGCCAACACAGTCTACTGCCAGAATAACTGTTGATTGTCTCATTTGGTCCATTGCCTGGGGCACCTCCATCGCTACCCAGTATACTTCACTGCCTGGCCGGTGCATGTGGTCTCACAGTCACAAACACACCCCAAGTTGGTACCCTGTCATCAAGCATGTATTTATTCTTTCCTTGCAAAGTGTCACAGTATACTGAGGACTTCCAGCAAGGAGAGGTTTCCCCGTAGTCTTCACCCCTCACCCCAGGCTCACCTTCCAGGCATAACTCTGAGCTTCCTCTTTCTTCCTGCTCCTTCCACTTATATCCTCTCAATTACATCATGAGCCCCAGAAATGACCGCCAAGGTGCTCATAATCTCCCAAGAGAAAGTATTTAATGGCTGATAGCTGACCAGGGAGCTACTAATAGTGCCCTGTCCCACCCATCTATACTTACAGTGGCGTGTAGAGTACAGACACTGCATGCCCAGCTAGTGTGGGTGTAACTACCTGTGCAACAGGGGAGACATGGCTTAGGCAAGTGGAGTAGAATAGAGTGCCCTACACATCTGAACCCTTAGGATACATAACCTAGCTGGGCTGTCTACATGCCCAAGCAGTGCCACCCAGGTCGATACAGCTATTTTTAGCAATGTCATGTCCTGCTGCCTCTCTGCTGCCATAGCCTTTCACTGCAGCATGTAGCTACACACATAGTGCTTGTACTCTGCACATTGCCATAAGCGTAGACAAAATAGCCACCATTTGCTTGCATTGCCCTGTCTGTCTGTATCCATTGGCTGTCTCTTTCCTTATACTTAGACTGCAAGCTCTTTGGGGCAGGTATCATCTTTTTGTTCTGTGTTTGTACAGCGCCTAGCACAGTGGGGTCCTGGTCCATTAAACGGGCTACCAGGTGCTATGGTGATACAAATAAAATAATACTAGCAAGGGGGAGGTTGAACAAGGTGGCTGAAATGATGAGTTTGTTTCCTTTCCCCTCCACCCAAAATGCATATGATTGTAACATAAGTTTGCCGTAGAGAAGAGGATCGCCTTCCCAAGAACATCAGTTGCTGAATATCAGACCCAATGGACCAATCATCTGATCTGTTATGGCAAGTCTTTATAACCAATCTCTTGGGACTTCTCTGGAATTTGGAGACATTTTGGATGGAAGTGAAGATGTTGGCTCCTATCACTTTCTCATCTATTTTTATTTTCCAAAATAAAATGTAACACTATATGACACAATAATATTAACATAACATCCAAACTGCATTAACACAAAACATAATTTTCCTACAATGTATTGTGATAGAGGAGGGTCAGGGAGCTGCAGTAGAGTGCTTGAGGGGAGATATGTAAGCTCAGAGCTAATTGAGGCATGGCTGCCTGTGGACTAGGGAAGCTGGCAGCAGGTTGATTGGAACACCTACAATCAATTAAGGCCCTATTAGCAGCCTGATAAAACCCCCTGCTTCAGGTAGACAGGGGAGGAGGAAAGGAGTTGGAGCAGAGAGCAGTTTGGAGGAGTTGGAGCAGAGAGCAGTTTTCAGCAGTTTGGAGGAGTTTGAGCAGAGAGCAGTTTGAAGGAGTTGGATCAGTGAGCAGTTTGGAGGAATTGGAGCAGTGAGCAGTTTGGAGGAGAGTTTGGAACCAAGAAGACCCAGACCTTAGGTAAAGAGACACCTGGCTTGTGTAGAGAGAGGGCAGGAAGCCCCACAAGCTGAAGGGTAGGAGAGAGAAGTAGCCCAGGGGAAGGAATAGCTAATTCAGGGGGTTTACCGCTATCCTCAAGGCCCTGGGCTGGGACCCGGAGTAGAGGGCGGGCCCGGGTCCCTCTCTCTCCACTCCCCCTCCTCTAGAATACTAGTGGAGCAGTTAATACCCTATTCAGGGCCAAGAAATGGTGCCCTGAGCCCTTCACAAGAAGAGAGAGTGCGGGACCCACCATAATAGTGCCAGCAATTTTCCACACGTGGTGTCAGAGGTGGGATCCACGTGCTGGGGACTTAAACCAGGGTTAGCCAAAACCTTTCTGTCCCTAAGATGGACAACATGGTCAAAGCCCTAATACAAGCCACTGCAGCCCAGCAGGAGGCTACCCAGGTCCAAGCAACTGCCCAACAGGAGGCAATATGTGTGCAGCAAGAGACTAATCATCTATTGATGACTTAGGCTTCCCAGGACCAAGCCCTGCTGCAGAAATTAATGAACCAGGTGAAGGCCCTTACAGAGAGGAGCCACGGGTGTGATGGGACACAGACCATACGAGCCAGCTACTGTCTGCAGAAAATGACCAAGGAGGATGATGTGGATGCATACCTCCTGGATTTTGAGAGGACAGCCCTGCGAAAGGCCTGGCCCCGAGGCCAGTGGTCAGGCATTCTTGCCCCATTTTTGTGTGGGGAAGCCCAGAAGGCCTAGTATGATATGACCGCAGAGGAGGCGGCAGATTACCCCCAACTGAAGGCGGAGATCCTGACCAGGGCAGGGGTAACGACAGCCCTGTGAGCCCGGAGGTTCCCTGAGTGGCAGTACTGCGGAGACAAGACACTACGCTCACAACTATTTGATCTAATTCACCTAGCCTGCAAGTGGTTACGTCCGGAGGCTCTCAGCTCAGAGAAAATGATGGAGCTCCTGGTGTTAGACCATTATACGAGGGGACTACCCTGAGGCCTATGAGTCTGGGTAGGCCAGAATGACCCCTCCACCTATGATGAACTGATCACCCTTGTTGAGAGACAACTGGCAGCCCATGAACTGTACGAAACCCCGGGCAGTGGAACATGGCTTTTCAGGAAACCAGTCCCAACCCTGAGGACCCGGATCACTGAGAACTCCAAGAAAACCATAACCGAAAGAACAGGCCCCAAGGAGCAGCCTGAGGCACCAAGAGGACATGAGGGTCCAGGGACGGAGAACTGCGGGAGCGAGTCAGAGGGTCTAAGATAGAGGGCAACCTCCAGGATGAGATATCGCAGCTATGAGTGCAGAGAGTTGGGGCATATAGCAGCCCAGGGCCCCAATAGGGAGGAGCCCATGCAATGTAATCTGAGAGATCCCATGGACCAATGTGGCCTAATCAGCCTGGTGGGGGTCGCAACAGCAACAGTCCTCCCTTTTGGACTCCATGGGACCCCCCGACTTTCCAACGGTTGATGGACAGATTACTTAGACCCTATACCAAGTATGCTGCTGCCTATTTAGATGATGTGGTAATCCAAAGTCCTGACTGGGAGACGCACTTGGGGAAAGTGGAAGCAGTACTGGATACTCTTAGACAGGCTGGTCTCACTGCTAACCCATCCAAATGTTCAATAGGGTTAGCTGAGGCCAAATACCTTGGCTATGTAGTCGGTAGGGGCCTGGTGAAGCCCCAGTGGAACAAAGTAAAGACAATACAGGATTGGCCCTGCCCGATCCACAAGAAGCAAGTCAAAGCATTCTTAGGGATAGTGGGGTACTATCGCCGGTTCATCCCTCACTTCACCACAAGGGCAGCGCCTCTAACAGACCTGATAACAGCTTGGGGCCCAGAAACAGTTAAGTGGACTGAGGTGGCGGAAGATGCTTTCACCGACCTAAGGACTGCCTTTTGTAGCCATCCAATGCTCATAGCCCCAGATTTCAAAAAGGAATTCATCCTACAAACAGCTGCCTTGGAGGTAGGATTTGGGGCCATCCTTTCGCAGATGGTGGGGGATGAGGAGCACCCAATCCTTTACCTCAGTGGAAAGCTCCTGCCCAGGGAACGACGGTATGCCGTAGTAGAAAAAGAATGCCTAGCAGTTAAGTGGGCCATGGAGATTCTATGGCACTACCTGCTTGGGCAGTGGTTCACCCTAGTAACAAACCGTGCCCCACTCCAATGGATGCACACAAACAAAGAGAGGAATGCACGAGTGACAAGATGGTTTCTATCCCTGCAACCTTTCAATTTCCACATTCAGCATAAGGCCGGAAGCCAACACGGCAATGCTGACACCCTGTCACAACAACACTGTCTCTCATCCCAAGAAGCTCAGTCCCATGGTGTTGAGCAGGGGGGAGGGATATGTGATAGAGGAGGGTCAGGGAGCTGCAGTAGAGTGCTTGAGGGGAGATATGTAAGCTCAGAGCTAATTGAGGCGTGGCTGCCTGTGGACTAGAGAAGCTGGCAGCAGGTTGATTGGAACACCTGCAATCAATTAAGGCCCTGTTAGGAACCTAATAAAACCCCCTGCTTCAGGTAGACAGGGGAGGAGGAAAGGAGTTGGAGCAGAGAGCAGTTTGCAGCAGTTTGGAGGAGTTTGAGCAGAGAGCAGTTTGGAGAAGTTGGATCAGTGAGCAGTTTGGAGGAGAGTTTGGAACCAAGAAGACCCAGACCTTAGGTAAAGAGACACCTGGCTTGTGTAGAGAGAGGGCAGGAAGCCCCACAAGCTGAAGGGTAGGAGAGGGAAGTAGCCCAGGGGAAGGAATAGCTAATTCAGGGGGTTTACCGCTATCCTCAAGGCCCCTGGGCTGGGACCTGGAGTAGAGAGCAGGCCCGGGTCCCTCTCTCTCTCCACTCTCCCTCCTCTAGGATACTAGTGGGGCAGTTAATACCCTGTTCAGGGGCCAGAAATGGTGCCCTGAGCCCCTCACAAGAGGAGAGAGTGCGGGACCCACCATAATAGTGCCGGCAATTTGCCACAGTATGTATACATGACTTTCTTACCAAAGGGAAACACTAAGGCAGTTTGCAGAAGTACAATATACTCAGTCATAGAGTTGACTGAATCATTCTTTTCAAGCAATCTTTGTGAATTTTGGCAGTTTTTCACCAAATAATTATTCACTATAACTTCTGTTCAATATCTAGCCAGCTTTGTAGATGGTTAAACAATACCGTGCAAATAACATTCATTGCAAATATTGTTGGCTTTTTTTCATCAAATAGTGTATGGTGTAAATATTTCATTATTCAACCAGCTCTAATCAGTGTCTACATTGGTTGCCAACCAAAAGTACCCAGATGCTTTCTGAAATAACACAGCTCATCCCTATATTTAGAAGAATAATTGTGCTTTTTCCAGATCTAACTGTGTGGAATCTATTGGCCGATGCTGGCTTTTTAATGTCACTCATTATAACATACAAAACAGTACATGTATTCTCAGACACCTTGAAGAGACTGGACCATGTATATTTATTTTCATTCTTCCCGCTATTCATATGGAAAGCTCTCTCTTGTTTCAGATCTGTCGAACCAATATGCCATTCTGTAACTTTTCAAGTTCTTGATGTTTTCTGCCATTTGTGGTATATTCAAGCCCTTATGTTTACTTTAAGTAGAAATTAGTCCAAAGATGTATTTAAAGTTATCAAATTCTGAGATCCACTCAAATAAACAATTTTGTGTCCAGAATAACAAGAATTCATAGTCATACTGCTTTTATTCTAAAATTCATGGCTATTGGGTTGATCTCCTGTTGTATGCTCCTCAGCTCTAACACTTATCAGCTTTAATTGTAATCTTTATCTTTGTAAGTGGTATTCCATATGTTTGCATGCTCTCACTTTGGTGTCTGTTGCTTGTTTGGTTTGGTTGGGATCAGATTGGACTCAGGATAAGATAACTCAAAAATTAAAGCCAGGGTCACATGTGGGGAACACAATATGGAATGACGTTTGCAGAGAGAATTGAGTTGGGATCTCTTGCCCAAATCACTTCAGGTTGCACTGGATTGTTCCCAATCAAATGTACAGCCTGGAATTATGAACCAGAAAAAACTGATTCTGAATTTCTGGGGGAAGCAGATTTGCTCAGCCTAGCTATGTCACGCAAATTTGTTTTGTTGTTGTTTTTCTTTCCACTTTTTGCAAAATCACTACATTGTTCTGCCAGGGGATTCTGATTTATTTTATGAGCAATTTGGAGGAAAGATCACAGTGGCTCAATCCTGCTATCATTTATATGAATGGGGAAAGTCCCACTGGTTCTAAAGGCAACCGGATATGCCCTTCTTTGTCTTTTCACATGCACATTTACAGTGCCCTACAAACAATAAATAATTATTTATGAGGCTCTAAGGATCCACCAACTTAAGCCCAATCTTACATTCACTCGCATTGGGAATTAAGTTTTTCCTTTAACCTAGTATGCAACCAACCAAAGTAATAATGTCCATAAATTATAGTTCACGTAGTTGTTTTCTGCCAGTGATTCCTTTAAAAGCACTGAATACAGCATGATTCAAATGACAAAATGCCTTGGCAAAACAAATCATGTAAATAGGTGGGCTGGCTTCTCTTTAGTTTTCTAAAACCTGAGTGGGGAGAGGGGAGAGATCTTGCTGCATTCAATGAAGTATTTCCTCTCTGCTACCTTCTCTATTACTGCTGGGCTGTGTTGTATTAACAGTGCTGTTTCCAAACTGATGAGAAATGCAGGTACTGCAATGACACGTCTCATTTTTCAGGTATTTGACAAGACAAAATAATGGGAAAAGAGGAAGAACTAGCTGTTTGGTAAAATATTTTATTTGATCTAATCTATTATAACCAAGAATCTAAAAGAATACAAAACCAGGAGATCAATTTACTTCCTTGGAGGTTGCTGCCCAGCTAAAACCTATGAAGAATTAGTTTTTGTTATATTACTGTCTCCCTCTGTTACCACTTTCAACTTTTCAACCAAAAGGTTAGAAGAAATTTTTGTTTCAGAATTTTTCTTAGAGATAAAAATACTAAATACATCTCTCTTGAAGTTCCAGTAGTTTCCGTAGGCTCACACCAGGGATGAGTTCAGCACATTGTTGTTAAGCTAATAAAAAGAAAGTCTAATAGTACCACCCACACTTGAATGGTATTTACATTCATGCTGCATTTCTTGTATGGGAAGACAAATTATCTATCCACAGCAAAGATACAGGACTAAGCGAAGTTCCTTCTAAATTTCCGCCCATGCACTAATTTAATGCATGAGCGATAAAGTTCCCAGGCTGTCAGGGAACTTTCTCCACCAAGAGGCAGAGCCAAGCTCATGAGTTTATTATAAGCTATTTTCCCAGTCAAGCTTGCTCCTAGTAGTAAATGGAGATAGCACTGCATGAATGGTCACCTCTCCTTTCCTCTCAGCTGATGCATATTCTGCTGCCAAGATCTCTCCAGGGTACTAGGGTGTGACATGTCTTCATTAAGCAAGGCCAGACCCATACCTGATCTAATTACACAAAGCCACAAAACAGAGAGAGAGAACCGGGGAGCCTCTTTGAGAGAGAGGCCTGAAGTCAGGGTCTGCAGCACCAAACCATCTTACAAATTGCTTGACAATATTTGCCTGGTGAAGAAAAAAATATTATAATAATCCTGCTTTAAAGCTAACTGCTCTTGTAGATTTCCTCTTCGTTGTCTTTTCCATCAAACACACTGAGCCAAATTTCTCTGTCACACCAGTGTAAATCTGGAATGATTTGTTAGATTTATTCCAGATTTCAGGGGGTGTAACTGAGAGAAGAATTTGCCCTACTCTCTCCTTGCCTTAGATGCCTCCTTATTGATCCAGTAAGTTGAGAGATCTCAACTTCTTGAGACTTCAGATGCTGAAAATCTGGATTCCCTTGGAGTGATTTATTCACTCTCTAGTAAAGAGATCTAATTAAGCATTAGTTTAAGGCAGTTTCCCCGTAACTGCATTGCTACTAAGGGAAATTATGTCAGACAAGAGTGCTAAATGTAGCAGCAGGGGGTCCATAAAGCTGTCTCATGGGTCTAATTGTATTTGTGGCAATCAATCATCACCAGAATATCGCTAGCTTTTATATTGCCTTCCAATCACAGTCATACGGCACAAAAGAAGATATGTGTGTGGCTCTATACAGAACACTGAAGTATAAGGAAAGGAATGCTAGTTACATGAATGGGAGTTTCCATAAATTATACTACAATAGAGTTCCTCCCTGTATCTGAGAACATTAAAGGACTAAAGCATTGATTGTGGTATCTATTTTTGTGTCTTCTTGAAAGCCAGGCATTCTCCAAGTGGATTTGGCTAGTAATCAGCATCCCTTGTGCATCCTGCGATAGAACTGTGGACAGCTTTCTACCAGGAGAAACAAGAAACTCCATACCCATTTATAATCTAGAAAGGAGGGTGTGATGGGATCCCTGGGGTACAATGTGGAACTGCTGTGCCCCCTTAACTCTCCAGCCGGGGCTGTCTCTCACAACGCTATGCCAATGACAAACAGCAAGCTGCTCCAGGTGCTGTGATTACTCAGCTAAATTGCATGAAGGCTCTCCAACTATTCCTGAATTATAGAGAGAGGCACCAGCAAATCACTCCAGACCCCAGCCTTGCGCTCCAGAAATATACTGTCTTACACTGCTCAAGACTTCTTTGGACTCTGCAAGCTCATTAATTAGTTTGCCACTCCAATAAAGGTAGTGGATATACAACAATCCTTGTTAACCTGATCTGAGATTCTCTAAGCACTTTAACCAAAAACACACTGTTTTAGGTAAAATATAAAACAAATTAACTAATGACAGGAAGATAGATTTTAAGTGATTATAAGTGATAGGCATAGAGTAATCAAAGTTGATTACATAAGATCTAAAAATAAGATCACAGTCAAATTCTAACTTTCACAGACTAAGCAAGATTTGAATCAATCAACTTTTGTCACCCTAACAAATGTTACATACAGCTCACAGTTCTTAATATACAGACTGAATTCACTTTCAGCCTGGGAGTCAGGACCGATCTTCCCAGTTCAAAATTTTTGTCTTTCAAATGATCTTCCAGGGGTTGAAATGGGGGAGGAGAGAGGCCAAGTGATGATGTCACTGTCTCTCTTTTATACTTTGTTCCAGCTGCTATAGAGATCCTTGCTGTCACATGGGGGTTAGGCAGCGCCCTTTGCATATGTGCCCTCTGAGGAGTCACTGGGAGAGTGGATTCTTCTTGATGGGCCATCAACACCTGTCTGGTCAGTGATAGTTGCTCCTTTGTTGCCACTGTAAGGCTACCAGTGGGCTTCTCACAACTTGACAACATATTTCAGTAACTCACACACAGCAATACTTTGTAACTTCAAATACAATGATAGTACATACACATCAACAGAATATTAATGTTCAACAGATCAAACCTTTTTAAATGATACCTCACAAGGCTTACTTTGTACAAACATATTCTAATCACATCACAGGGGTGAATATGAGGGTGCTATTTTGAGATACAGAGAGTTTAGCTCAGTTTCCAGAAGTATTCTAGGATCTAAATTCAGAGGTTGCTGAGGGGGATTTTGAGTATCTCTGTTTTGAGGCAAGAAATTTTGCCTCAGTAGAATGAAATGTACTTTGCATCAGCACACTGAACAGCATCTTAAAGGGACATGCTCCAGATCAAAATAATTCCCTTTTCAAGATTGAATTCTATTATCAGTGTTCACTAATAGCACTTGAGAGTTATGAAATAGGAAGAATTTTCTGAATCTTGATTACTTTTCACTCTTTCTGCTGTCTGTTTATATTTTATGTTACATCTTGGATAATGAAAGATGGATCGATTGCTTTCCCCATTGTTTTTGGTTCATTTTTCTTTCTGGTTGATGCTCCAAAGAGTGCAGACACAGTAGGGGGAGAGTTAATCCAAATATTAACAATTACACACTTTCTTAAAGTCATACAACAACATTGCCAGCATTAAAATATAGACTTGGGTCATACAGTACTGTGCCTTGTAACTATTACATCATAACATTCCTGCTCACACATGCAGCCTATGTTCATGTTGTGTTCAGGCAGAAAATCATGGCAGGGCAAGGATGATACTGTCTAATATAACCACACCCAGCATGACTTTTGAGTATGGTATGACACCAAAAGCCATGAGCTTCCAGTTGTTCCAGGTGTGGTGATATCACATACACTGTCACCCACCACACCCTAGTATAATACAAGTCTTTTGTTCAACTCTTCTTGACTTGGGAAAAAGGGAATCATTGTTACCCATCATAACAAATGTCTTAGACATGTGTCATGGAACATAACTATCACCGGTTTCTTCATAAATACATGTTATTAAAATTACAATAGATGTCTCTTTCTCTCCATGTATATATTTCCTTTTCCTTTCTCATTGCGTGGGAAAAGGGAAAGTATCCATCATTACATTAGATTGTATTAAAAACAAATGCAAGGGACATAGTGTTTCACACTCCAAGGCATAAGCCAACCATTAACTGATGGTAATTAGAAAAATAAAATGTATCTTCTTGGCAGGTTATTCCATTATTGTCCATTGCACCTTCCACTGGTGCATCTGTTAGCAGCCACAATCAGGGATAAGAGACTGGATTGGATGGACCACTCGTCGGCTCCAGTGTTATGATTCTCTTCCCTACATTCTTCTGCTCTCCCCTCTTCTGCCCTGACTCACTATGGTCTCTCCCTCTTTTCTATCTCTCTCCTCTTTGCACCTTTTACCCGGGGGACATGATGGGGAAAATCCACAACTGGGCAAACCCCAAAAAAGGACATTGCAAGCACAATTGATCAGGAGCATGGAAGAAGCCCCATGATCTTGATAGGAACTGATGTCAAAGTGCACTGTATTGAGTCTGATGGGCATCTGATGTTTTCACTGTTGGGTGGGGGATCTTTGTTTTCTCTGTCATCTGCCTTGGTGGTGCAGAAAGTTTGCTCGTTGCTCTTTGCGCTTTCTCAGCTGTTTCCCTAATGCTGGCTGCCAGTTTGCCAGTAAAACAGTATGTCAACAAGTAACGTTGTTTTTTCCTATTTACGAGCAAGGAATAGAGTTCTTAATGGTGTTTCCATCGAGGCAGAGATACAATCCATCTTGGACAGACTTCAAAAGGATAACAGCCTGATTTAGGCTAATAAAGAGCAGCATTCAGCTAATGAGATTTGGACTGGCTTGTTTATGCTGTTCTTGCTGGATGAGATGCTTCAGGGTAGAAGCAATGATATTTCTAGGACTTGGGGGGATAGCAGATTAATTTCCCTGTGGTCTGGAAGGCACTGACCTGATTTTCCCTCATCTGCCCTCCAATTGTAGGTACATACTGAAGGAATGTTTAATTTAATGAACTGTGTGTGCTCCACTCTCCTCCCCTCGTTCTTGGAATTACTCCTAGATATAACTGGGGATAACCACTGTCCCTGTTGCTAATGCGTTCCACTCATACTGCCCCAGAGAAACACCTTGGCCATGGAAATCAGAGTTCTTCCATGGCAGGGGGCTGCTCCCTTATTTGCTACTTCAGTGGTCTGGAGTCTAGACACACTTCTGGGGCAGAGGTAAAATCCATGAGGAGAGTGAGGAGGCGGCAGATGGTATATCCAACCTGAGATTTCACTATGGCTGACGCCAATAAGTGAAAGGTGTTTTCACCTGTGCCCCTCCTCCCAGCATTTCCTAAGCTGCTGCAAAGTTGAAAGGAGGCTACATATGGTCACTTATGCTGTCTAATAATATGACCACATTTCCTACTGATAAGATTAGAAATTGACTGTACATTGTGTTCTCCTCTGGGACTCATTAGTTATTAATCCCTTTGAAAATATTGTCTTTGCAGCACAGCATGAAGGGAGGTTCTTTACAAAGTACGGTAGAAATAATACTTTATAGCAGAACTGTACTTACATACACTTCCCTGTCCCTCCCCCAACTCTGCCACCATTATCACCACTCAAGCAAACCGTATTAAATCAGCAGCTTATCTGTCCAGAGCCTTTTTCAATTGTCTGATATTTTCATTTCTTTAAATGAAGAACAAGCAACTTCTTTAATAGCAGGTCTGATCTCCCCACTTCTCTACCATTCCAACCTTTTGAATTCTTCACATCCCTATAGTAACCCACTGACGCTGCCATGCATTCTGGAGGCAGCCATAGAAAGGTTGGTTACTCCTGAAGGGAGTTGTTTGAGGCGCTGATGTCACAGATTTCCCCAGAATTCCTTCACAGAAGAAGATAACAGATAGAAGCTGAAAAAGGAAAGAGTTGTTTCCCAGACTGGAGTCACGTCGTTCGCTCGGATGCTGTGTTTGCTTGGGAGAGCTACCAGCAATTGACTTAAATGAAATTGGCATGAAGGGGCCCTCAAAAAACCAGTGTGGAGTCTTGGGGGAGGGATTTGTGGGCTGACAGCCCCACCCCTCAAGAACAATCTCAAACACGTTCAGCTCCCAGGTTCAGGTTCTGTTTGTCAGGGTCTGTGTCTCTGGCTACATTCCAAAAACCACTCTGTCCACATCTGATTAGCTGGTGACCCCTCAGCTCAAGAGACCTGGTTCAGCCTAGTCTTAATGGACAGTTTACTGCATCAGAAACTCATGGCCAGTGGTAGGGTTTGGCAGCAAATTTTTTGCTTTTATTATACCCCATGCAGGTTCCGGGGTGACTGAGGAGGCAATATGTGCTGTTCAGCTTCCGGGGTTGATCAATAATCTCCCTAGACTTCAGAGATATTACTGAGGAACCTAGGAAGCTGAGTAGCACATACCGTCTCCTCAGCTGCCCCGGAACCTGCATGAGGCATATCAAAAACAGCTTCGAAGAGACGCTTTACCTGGGACAGCTTTGTCTCAGGAGCAGGATGGGACGCAAGGATAAGGCTGGCCCAGGGCTCCTCCAGGCAGATGCAGGGGAGCTCAGGGCTTTAGCCAGCCTGTGGGTCCTCTGGCCGAGTTGGGGTGCTCTGGCAGCCTGGGGTTCCTGTGGCTGAGGGCGAGGGGCGAGGAGAGCTTATGACTCTGTCCACAGAGGGGAAGGGGGTCGTAGGCAGAAGGGACAAAGCCAGGGACTAGCCTCCCCAAAGTGGGTTCCACCTGCTACCCAGGCATGGCATGTTTTGGTGCAAATGGGTCTCTGCTCCAAATTGGGCACGGACTGGAACAGTTGAGGGGGTGTAACATGCAGGACTGAAGCACTTTGGCAAATGTATGTGGAAGCCCAGGACTGCACTAGTGTAAGTTCTTGTATGTGAGATGTGAGCAATGCTGACAGAGCTCTGGTTGTGGGGCTGTCAGGATTGGGGTATCAGGGGACTTGAGGGTTGGGATAGTTGGGTGGTGGGCATGCGAAGCTTGTACAGCACCTCTCCTCCATGGACTTGTCTCTAAATAGGATGCTCAGCCTCTCACTTTCGTGAGCACCAAATTCCAACAAATGAATATTGTTAAAGCATCTGCTAGGTCTATACTCCATGTAGCACAGAGCTATGGAATCACAGGGTTTAAGGCCTGAAGGAACCACTAGATCATGTTCCTGCAATAATATACCTTCCCTTCCTCAGAGTCTGTCCATTCCGGTCCTGTCCTCTCAGGCCGTCATATCAGATCCCCATAACGTGATCTGACACATGTATTCCCACTAGGCTAGCCAGGTTCAGACTGTATGGAACTTGCTCACCTGCAGATGCTTTTTTGTTCTCACTTTCCTGTTCAAGTGCATGCTTCCAACAAGTAGCTCACCATGGATGGTCCCCGTGGAGTACCTGCCCTAGCACTGTGATTAATTATTGTGTATTGCGGACCACTAGGAAGATGTGCCAGATATTTGCTGGATTCCCTTTATCAGCTTCTCTGACATTAGACAACAGAAAATAAAATAAAAGGAGAAAGAAACCCAACAATAAACAAAACTTCCCTGGTATGGAGCCAGGCAAGCAAGTTCACCCTGGAAGACTCCTGAACCAGCCCAGTGGTTTCCTAGTAAAGGTATATTTAACATGGGTACATCCAGCATCCCTTTGTCTTCCTTCCAGGGTTGTGGTTTATTGTGTAACTGCAGTGCTACAATCCTATCTACCTCATAGAGCTATGGGCTGGGCGTAGAAGAGTGTCTCTTGGGGAGGCAGCTAAGCAGTTAGAGTCAGGAGAAGAGAAGACACTGTTGTCAAGTGGATAGGAAGGGCTGAAGGATAAAGGAGGTCAGTTCAGAGCCCAGGCTCATCTCCTAACCCATCTCCATCACACATATGGAAGCTCCGAACAGTTACTCTTATCTTCTGGGGAAATAAACTGCAAAGGCAGATCAAAGCAAAGGCAACAGCATTACAAAGGAGAAATGCTGCAGAGCCTTGGCAAAGGGACCAGAGGCCATGTTAAGAATGGAGCAACTTCAAATTGTCCCTGCTCTTAGTGAGAGCTTTCTAAAGCCACAGCAAAGATAGGCAGTCACAGATCACCCACAACAGTTTTATCACAGTAAAAAAAGGCAGAGCTTCTAAGGGCACTGTAGAATGCTGTGACAAATCAATACCAGGATACCAGCATGTCAAAATACTAGGACTGGGCTGGTCAGAATATTTCCCCCCAAATTCTTTTTTGATTAAAAAAAATGTATTTTGACTAAACAAATTTTTATGAAGTGTCTGTTTTCTGCAGAAAATTCTGAGTTTTCATAAAATGGAAACATTTCAGTTGAATGAAAGTCAGAAAAAATTGGGGGGTTTTTGGTGGGAAAATTTTAGTTTTTTGACAAAAGAGCAGAATTTTCCATGGAATATGTCAACAAATCAGGTTTTTTTTCTTTTTCATCAAAAAAAAAAACATCCCGTTTTCTGACTAGTTCTAACAAATATGCTCTCACACACATTCTCTTTCTGACACACAAACACAACCGTTGCACATCAGTCCTTCCCACACACATCAGTGGATTCTTCTCTGCACTGTAAATACCGTCACTTGTTCAACATGCACCTGTCTATTGGTTATATGACAGCTACTCTGTGCACGCACCCCACACAAATAATTTGTATACATACAGCAACATCCTCCACATGATGCATCACTGTACACGTTGAGCACAGAGAGAGAACACAGATGTTTGTCGAGCTGGGTACAATGAGTTTCATGTAATCAGGAAGAGGAAGAGACATTGGGGGATGCAGCTCTTGTTTCAGCATCCAGTCTTGCTTCCTGAAGATAATTCAGATAATGGAGATTTCTGGCACATCCTAGAGATACACAGTTAATCAGCATGGAATACAATCAGCCCAGCACTCAATAAATGTTCATTTCATGCTATCCAGGGCAAGGTACCTAGCAGCATATCCTGACACAGATTTCAACATAGAGCACTGGCATTCTCTGGACATGTTATTCCTTGACTTGAGCAAAGCAGTGGACATGTTATTCCTTGATTTTAGCAAATCTTTGATATGTTCTCCCACAGTATTCTTGCCAGCAAGTTAAAGTAGTATGGGCTGGATGAATGAACTATTAGATGGATAGAAAGCTGGCTGGATTGTCAGACTCAGCAGGTAGTGATCAATGGCTCCATGTCTAGTGGTAGCCGGTATCAAATGGAGTGCCCCAAGGGTTGGTCCTGGGGCCAGTTTTGTTCAATATCTTCATTAATGATCTGGAGTATGGCGTGGACTGCACCCTCAGCAAGTTTGCAGATGACACTAAACTGGGAGGTGTGGTACATACGCTGGAGGGTAGGGATACGATACAGAGGGACCTAGACAAATTAGAGGATTGGGCCAAAAGAAAACTGATGAGGTTCAATAAGAACAAGTGCGGAGTCCTGCATTTAGGACTGAAGAATCCCATGCATTGCTACAGACTGAATGGCTAGGCAGCAGTACTGCAGAAAAGACCTAGAGGTTACAGCGAATGATAAGCTGGATATGAGTCAACAGTGTGTCCTTGCTGCCAAGAAGGCTAATGGCATTTTGGATAGTATAAGTAGGGACATTGTCAGCAGATCAAGGGATGTGATCATTCCCCTCTATTTGGCATTGGTGAGACCTCATCTGGAGTACTGTGTCCAGTTTTGGGCCCCACACTACAAGAAGGATATGGAAAAATTGGAAAGAGTCCAGTGGAGGGCAACAAAAATGATTAAGGGGTGAAGCACATGACTTATGAGGAGAGGTTGAGAGAAGTGGGATTGTTTAGTCTGCAGAAGAGAAGAGTGAGGGGGAATTTGATGGCAGCCTTCAGCTACCTAAAGGTGGGGGGTTCCAAAGAGGATGGATCTAGACTGTTCTCAGTGGTACAGGTCTCAATGGTCTCAAGTTGCAGTGGGGGAGATTTAAGTTGGATATTAGGAAAAACTATTTCACTAGAAGGGTGGTGAAGCACTGGAATGGGTTACCTAGGGAGGTGGTGGAATTTACTTCCTTAGAGGTTTTTAAGATCAGGCTTCACAAAGCCCTGGCTGGGATGATTTAGTTGGGGTTGGGTCTTGCTTTGAGCAGGGGGTTGGACTAGATGACCTCCTGAGGTCCCTTCCAACCCTGATATTCTATGATTCTATCCAGAAGCAAAGGTGTTAACACCCTCAGGCATCCTATACCCAGTATATAACAGCAGAAAAAGGTAAAAATCTGTATCAGCAGCCCTGTTGTGCTTATCAGGCCTGAGTAAGGACTGGTTCTAACTGCTGCCATTGCTCAGTTACAGTTCGATGGGTTTGTCTCACAGTTAAAACAATGACAAGGCTCTTGGTAGTTCATCGTGGGGCCCATGAAACATCATCAGGTGATGTGCTGGGATCTGGTGACACTGAATTGCAAGGCAACAATGCTGTATTATGATTCAGTGCTATTGTATGGCAAGGGAACAACGGTGTGCAACAGAATGGTACCCAGCATTGCCAGGGAGCGATGCTGCACTGGGAGGCGACATGGCCTTGCAAAACAAAGTGTCGCAAGACAGCTGTGCTGCAGTGTGATGTGACAGCAATGGGGATACGCTGGCCCATAATGTGGTGATGCTGTACTGTCAGCCAGTGACCTCGCCAGGCCACAGTGTGGTAACCTTGTAGCACATGATGGCGTCATGCCAGTGTAAGTGTCACAAGATGGGGATGCAATGACTATGCCTTTGGCTGCAACAGCAGTGCCCTTGGGCTTCTTAGGTGGGACAAATTTGGTCGGGTATTCAGTTTAAAGTGATACTTGCATCTAGTGATGGATCAGGTCCAAAACATGTCATCCCGAAAACCTGCAGGGCAGGGTGGAGGGAACATGGTGAGAAGTTTTCATATCAGAAGCACAGGACTAGGAATCACACCTGCTAGTAGAGACAGGCACTTCCCTTCCCTCCCATGGCAGTTCAGGGCTACCATATAGGGTGTTGGGGATGGCTGCGACCTTTCGTAGAGCATGTCCGAGCAGGGGAGCTTTATTATTGCATAGTAGTTAGAGCATTAAGGCAGATTAAGCTGTCACAGTGACAAAGCCTATCTCAGTAGCAGTGCTGCTAGTGCTCTGGCGAGGCAGGGACAGATATAATGAGTAGATTATCCTGTTCTGGCAAATTGGAATAAAAGAAAAGGACCTTAATCACATTTGAATACATCTGCATTAGCTGAGCGAGGAAATCGTGTGCCCCGGCACTGAGGCATCTCATCAGATGCCGAGAAACACGCCAGGAGCTTGGAGCAAGCCTTGTCAGGGGAGATGAGCCGTTTTTAACCGGGAGTCCCTGAGATCCTGCTACATGCCAGTCAAGCTCTGGAGGGATGTAAACATGGGCTGGTGCCCGGGAAGTTCTGAATGCAGCATTCTGCAGAGCACCATTGCCTATCCCAGGGAACCGGGAGAGGAGGACTGCAGGCAGCTCAGTCGATCTTTCTGTGTCCTCCGGCAGCTTAGGGAGCTCACAAAGGAAAGGCAGCTGTTCTGGCAAGTTCTTGAGGCTGGCTTGGCACAGGGAAGCAGCTGACTGCTTGCAAGCAGCCCCAAGAGCCCGGTGCATGCCCACAGAGACCTGCAACTCAGAGGCTGATCACAAGCATCAGCTGCACTTCTGATTGTGGCTCTTAATGTTGCTGATGTGGCACTGTACAGTGATGTCAGGAGTGTGCTCCAGGTTGGCTATGTACTTTCTGAAAATGTGGGAAGCATCCCCTCACCCTAATTACCTGCCCAGTGATTCAGCCGCTCAATTGATTTACTCTAGTTCTAAAGGCCTCACCTTCTCTGTCAGCACACAGGCCAGCTGGTCAGGAGAGCCAGCTGCTGTCTAAACCTCCCCTGTTGTCCCTCACCAGCAGGAATGGTGACTCAGCATTCCTGGAATAACAGCCTCTGATCATTGGAAAACAAACACCTCTGTATTTGTTCTCTGTGTTTGTGCTTCCACCTGCTTAGTCCCCTCTTTGTTTCCAGGAGCCATTTATGAGTCCAGGAAAAAAAAAAGGTGAAATCCTATCTCTTCATGGTACTTCTATCATCCACAAGCCCTTTTCTCCCACCGCACAGCCCTGAGAACTGCTCCTCAGCTTCAGAGGGCGTTACTTCTGTTCTGCAGTGAAGGAATAGGGCCCAGGACCGGAGCTATGCAAGGATCCGATCTCAAGTTATTTAGGACCCGTAAATTGTTCTCATAGGCACTGAGATGTACTGAAAAGTACCCACAAATACATGAACCATAAATAATAAAACTTATGTAGGCTATCTATCTAATCTATCTACCTATCTCCATCCACTCCCTTTATCTATCTATCTATCATCTATCTATTTATCTATCTATCTATCTATCTATCTAGTACTTTAACTGTGGTAGCTGACGGCTTTTGTAGTACCTGTGTGCTTAATATCCGCACTGTGACTGTTGGTCTCCAAGAAGTACTAATGGCATGTGACACTCCCATCTCATTGGGCTGGGACATGCTACTCCTCCTTCCTCACGCACAGGAGCACTGACACGTTCCTGATATACACTGCTCCATCTCAAATTGAATTTGGAATGAAAACAAACCTCTGAAGGGAGTATGTTCCCTCTGAGCCTCACAACAGACACACATGTCCACATGCATACACTGCATATCTATTAGTCTATAAGGTGCTACAAGACTCTTTGTCGCTTATGCATCCACAGGGGCTCCATGTGGGGAGATCTCTAAATAGTGCATTACATACCTATCTAGTGGTTTGTAACCTCTGCTCTGTACATCATGGCCCAGACAATTTGCTGCACCAGGTCTCCTCTGCACAACAGAGATGGGACATGGGAGGAACAACAGGGAGTCACTTGAAGCTTCCTGATCCTCTATGACTCTATTTTATGCTCACTGTGGCCCCAATGTAGTTTAGAGCAGCGTAGGAACTGCTCTAAACTCCACCAGCAGGTAACAGCTCCCAAGTAGCTGTCTCCCAGCTGAGCATAGAGTCATAGATTTTAAAACCAGATTGGGGGACCCCCTGAATCTGACCTCCTGAATATCACAGGCCACCACACTCCACCCAATATCCACACACTAACAACCCAGCAACTGAAAGTAGACCAAAGAGTTACAGCTCACAGGACTCTAGACTATTATGTGCCACAGGCAGAGAACAGGAGGGACAGATTCACCAATGCCCGAGGCCCCCGCACTGGCAGGGAAATGATTGAGACATACCCAGATAATCAGGACAAGTGGCCTGCACCCACATACACAGAATGCAGGCCATCCTGTTCACCTGCATCTCCCCACTGTGCTGTGTCGGGAGGTGCCGAGGAGCGAGCCATGCTGTCTGTATGCCTGCTGGGGAAATGTGGCTGGTCTCTTCCTCTCTTTGGGCTGTTCTAACAGCCCAAGGGGAGCAGAGCAGGGGCCAGGATCTGGTTCTCTTTGACTTTTCTTCCAAGATCTTTCCATCTCCCTCAACGATTCTGCCCTGCGGACCTGTTCCAATCCCGGGGCCACCCATGCACAGACGTGCTTATGTGCCTCAACCTCAGATTAGAGCTGGATGACATTTTTCACCCAAAACATTGTTCCAGCAAAGAACACGGCTTTGGCGACACTGAAACATTTTGCTTTGTTGTGTTGATTTTGCCAAAACCGTTCAGTCAACACAAAACAAAAACACTTAAAAAAATTATGAAAAAATCCAAATGTTCTGTAGTGAGGTGGCTACCCGCTCTCAGATAGAAGGGGTTAAAACAACCCAGGAATGGCTTGTGGCTAGGAGCAAGCGAGCTCCCAGGCTGATTAGAAGCAGGCTCAGCTGAGTGACCATGCCCCAAACAGACCAGCAGACCCTTATAAAAGAGCTGAGAAGCAGGGGCCTGAGAGATGCAGTCTCCTTCTCTAGCTGAGGAGGCAGACAGGCCTGGCTGCAGGGGAAGCCTAAGGTACTCAGAGTAGAGCAGGGCTGGGGGGAGACAAGAGGAGCTGCGGGAGCTCTGGCCTAGAGCCCCTCAGGCTGCAGGGCCTAGGGGACTGGCCCAACAAGGGGTACTAGGGTTGCAGGGGGCAGCCCATGAGTAGGTGTAGAGGCAGCAGGCCAACCCCCCTTGCCAGTGATGAATGGCAATGATACTGCAGTCTGCCCCAGAGAATGGGGGCAAGTGGTGATTGGCAGTTGCCTAGACTGAGGCAAGGTGGGGATAGCGGGTGGGGGTTCCCCAAGTGGGGGAGGACCTGGAGACTGTGGGGGTACTGCAGAGGTGCAGCACCCCAGGGAAGAGGGTACCAGGGTCCAGGGGGGGACACGGGGCCGGTACAAGTGGGACTGCAGACTGCAGAGGACACTCCGGACACTGATGAGAGCTAATTCCCAGACGGACCAGCGGGAGGCGCCACAGGGTGAGTTGCCACTTTGCTACAGTTTCATTTTGCTATTTTCTAAACAAAAGCAGGAAATGACTTTTTTATTTTAAAATTTCCATTTAATTTTATTTCTGGAAAAAAATGTTAAAATTCTCAAAACAGAAACAACCATTTCACTTGACCTCAAAATGATTTTTTGGCCGACTTCCCAATTCACGGAAAGATTTGTTTAAAACAGATTTTTTCTTGTGGTTTTTCAGAATTGCCAGTGAAGGGAAAACCTAATGTCAACAGCTCTAGCAATGCATGTTACTATTACTGTAACTATTGCTGTTACTATTCTAATAGTAGTCCCTTCTGCTTTGCAGCACCCCCAATTAGTCTAGTGCTGGGGTCTCTTTGGTGCATCAGTCCTGCTAAAGTCTGTGTTGATTACACATGATCCAAACAAATATGTCCACAATATCAACCACACTTGTGAACTTATCTCCCAGTCTGTCATGCTGTCACTGACAGCTCCTCAGAAGCATCACTTCTGGTATCTCAGAGAAGCAAGAACAACAATACTGAGTAACTGCTGGTCTGAGGATTTATGAGGCAACATTCCTGAAATGTCAAGTGACACGAAAACAGCATTATCTGTTCTTAACTTCCCCAGAAAATGCCAGAGGAGTTACTGTTAAAGAACCAAGTTATTATTACTGGATTATTTGCTCCATCGCTGGTCCCTTGTTCAAATCTGTGTGTGAGCAGAGCTCTGAGCCACAAAAGAGGTCAGCCCGTTTGCGGGTGGGCTTATATCAATCAAAGTTCTAGACTCACTGATTAAGGTAAACAGTTTGCTTCACATTTTTCCATTTATGGGGAAAAAGTACCCAAAAGGCAACTCAGTTCTCTGCTCTGAGCTGAATGGAAAAAAATAATAACTTACATTGTTCTAGCTGCTGTCGTCCCATAGGCTCCCAAAGCACACGATACGTTAGATTCATGCACAGGGATTACTTCACCCGCTTCTGAAATACAACCATATCTGTGTCAAAAAAACAGCCGTGTACAGTACCACTGCACTACAGGAAGTGAATAGTACTGGACCCAACAGAAAATGCAGTTAGTATTTTAGGGAAGAAGAATGTAATTTGCCCACTTGGAATTTAGGCAGGTACTGAAACTAACACCACGGCTCTTGTGAAAAATTCAATGGGATCTTTCCTGGATACTACTAGTTAGGAGCTGGTGAGTCTTCTTGTTGCCAAATGAGCACTGCACTTCATACAATATATCACTTTTTAAGACTCTTCTGGGGCACTGGTTCTGTATTATTCAGGAGGGAAAACACCCTGTATTGAAAATACATTTCCTTCAGAAAAGGGCTAGTTGTGCCATCAAATTTTTCCGATCTTGGTTTCTGTACTATGGGCTTAAAAAAAACACCTGAACCCAGCTAATAAAAAAAAAAAAAAAAAAAAAAAGCAATACAAGTTTTTCAGGCATACACACAGTCCCTGTTGATTCCCATTTATGCTGAGCATGTCTCAGAACATCAGAATGACAGAAGGGTTCCGAATAAACAAAGTGAGGGAAGGAATCTCAATCTGGCTTTTTGAGAGTGGATTTTATATGACGCGGGTTACATAGAACAAAACTACAGATGTCACTGTTTATTACTAATGCTCTAGGAAGGGAAATATCCTCTGATGATGGCTCAGCATCTTGTGTATGGAATCAGTGTGTGGAGTACAGAATTTAATGTCACACGGGCAATCTCTGCACCAAGACTTTCTTCCATAACTTCCTGTCCCTTCTGGGTTCAACATGGACTCAGTGATTTGCAAACAGTGTCCAGAAAAAGAACCTCATATTATGTTTGGGTCCTGGAATGGTCACATATGAATTAATTTAATGGATGTGTGTCTGAATTGTTAGTGCTGGGGAAAAGTGCTATATTGATTGCTCTAGAAAATAACGAAAGTCCTCACAGAGCTGGTGCAGCAAAGGTAGCAACTGTTTTGTGTGCCTTGATAATTAATGTCCTAAAGCAGTGGTCACCAACTGGTCGATCATGATCAGTTGGTCAATCCTGGAGCCTCTGACAATCGATCGCAATCTCTGGCTGCTAAAAGTCCAGCAGTGCAGTGGGGCTAAGGCAGCCTCCCTGCCTGTCCCAGCCCTATGCTGCTCCCAGAAGTGGCCAGCACACCCCTGGGGCCCCTGGAGGTGGTGGGGAGACAGGGGTCTCCACCCCACTGCTCCTGTCTGCAAGCACTGCCTCTGCAGCTCCCATTGACTGGAAACAGGGAACTGCGACCAATGGGAGCTGTGAGGGCGGTGCCCGCAGGGAGGGGCAGTATGTGGACCCATGTGCCCCCCCCCACAGAGGGCTTAGAGATGTGCAGGCCACTTCTGGGAGTGGTGTAGGGCTGAGACAGGCAAGGAGTCTGCCTTACCTCAGGCAGCTCCCCATTGGCAGCGCAGTGGGGCTAAGTGCCACCCAGTGGGAGCCCGCACCCCTCCCACATCCCAAACCCCTGCCCTAGCATAGAGCCCCCTCCTGCACCCAACCTCCTTCCCAGAGCTCACACCCCTCAACCCCTCCTGCACCTGAGCCCCCTCCCACACTCTGAACCCCTCAGCCCCAGTGCAGAGCTCACCCCTGCTTCCTGCACCCCAATCCCCTGCTCATATAAAGTGAATGAGGGTCGGGAAGAGCAAGCGATGGAGGGAGGACGGTGGGGCCTTGGAGAAGGGGGAGGGTAGATCCTGGGTTGCATTTAAATTCAAAAAGGATATTGTACCTAAAACGTTTGGAGACCACTGCCCTAAAGCATCCACCTCTAGGGGCAAAAGGGTATTTCAGTTTCAGTGGCCCATTCGCTCCTTGACCTTTGTGCTCAGACTGCAAATAAAGGCCAGCTGCGTGGTGGTGTTTTTATAATGGAGATTCTGGGAGGGGGATTAGCTCCACCATGCCACACAGGCTAGCAAATGACTAGCAGGGACTCACGGCCCTTGCCCGCTGCTTGGCTGTGCCAGGGCAGTGCAATGTGCATTCTGTTAGGGGCTGTCCATAAATTACTTAACACGTTACGGGGGTGGGTAAGTCCTTCATTTTGCAGGTTTGCTTCTGTGTTATAAAGTGTTACAAAGAATGGGTAAGTCATGGAAATCACCAAAAAATGTGTTATGTAATTTACAGACAGCCCCTTATTTCAAACCTTAGTGTGAAGGGGTTAAGGGCAACTACTGTTTGGGACTAAGTCGGAGGAGTCTGCAGAGAGAACGGAACTGAACTAAAGCCACTCCAGCTATGAGAGAAGAGGACAGCCCAGATGCTAGTGATGGGTAAAGCCTGAAAATGGCTGGGATTCGTCTTTGGTTTTGGTAAACACCCAGAAATCTGGATGCTACACCCAACACCTGAATTACCTCAGTCAAATGTTTCCCGGGTATAAAATAGGATGAAGGTGATTTTGGCCCCTTGAGTTTGGAAACCTGCTTGCTATTATGAGTTCAGATTTTCCCAGTATTACTTCCAGAACCACAGCTTAAACCCACTGGGGGGCAACTGGAGGCAACTGAGAGTGGCAAATAATGGAAAAGGTTGGTCAAATATTTGAGGACTTTCCCAGACCATGAGCTTAGTCCTAGAAGTGAGCAAACATGTCATTTCATGGGTGGCTAGTGCAGGAAAGCTCATGGCAATGATGTGATGGAAGACTCTCTCAAGAGCTGGTGGGAATTTGTAGGAGCCCCTTCTAAAATTTCCACCAACAAATTGAAAGGAGGGTTGGCATGATTTCCCTTTCTCTGGAGTTACCCTCTCCCTGGAAACTTCACTTTGGAAGGACATAACTTAACAGGAGAGCCATATTTCTGAAGAGGAATTTTTTTCTCTTGCTAGGCTCTTGATTGCACTAAAGGCCAAAAAATTTTTAAAATGGGGTGGATCACCCCTCCTCTCAAGTACCTTCATGCCACCCTGATTTCCAGATCATCCCATTGAATGCAGTGCTGTGTTATCAATATACTCAGCATGTGTTTCAGAAACAAAGTATAAACATTTCCAAAGGGCACTTTACGAACTGTTTGCCCCAGTCTCCACTCTCCTCGGTCATTGCTCCAAGAAAACGGTTATTATTAAAAACAGATTCTCTCAGCCCCTGTAGGCAAACACATTTATCACAAGATAATGGGGGTTGGCAGGGGCGGTGCAAGGATATTTTGCACCCTAGGCGAAACTTCCACCTTATGTCCCCTCCTAGAGCATCGCTCATTATAAACTTTCAAAATACTTTCAAAAAGAAAACCCTTTTTAGTCACGTATACTTTTTTCCTTCCTTCTTTCATATCAAAATCTGCTACATTTTATTCTACCTTTGGAATATCCAATTATTGCTATTAATAAAATTTATAAAATTTGAATGGCAGATATTCCGTCATGCAACAACTGAAAATATCAATATGACAAATTTCAACAACCTACACATGCATATTTTCACATAAACATATGCACTCAGATACTTAACATGCACACACAATTGACACAAAATATTAGTGGAATGACGCAGCAGCACTTGCCAGAGTCTTAAATCTGAAAAAATTCAACAAAAATAATTAGCCTTAGTTGACAACCTCTGAAAACTAGTAAACTTAGCATTATAAACAGCCAGTCAGAACGGGTAACAGCTGCGTGCAATAAGAAAAATGACGTCATTGCCACTTTGTACTGTAGTGAAGCAGTACGCTTGTGCCCTCAACGCAGAGCTGGCATAGGCTATAGCTGTAATGTACAAGAGAATAAGAAGTTAAAATGCACATTCAATGACATTTTTCTTTATTCATTCATTTTTCAGCAATAGTGTAAAAAAAATTTGGGGCACCACTTTTTGGCGCCCCCAAATCTTGGCTCCCTAGGCAGCCGCCTAATTGGCCTAGTAGTTACACAGGCCCTGGGGGTTGGACTAGGTGACCTTCTTAGGTCCCTTTCAACCCTGATAGTCTATGATTCTATGATAAGGGATTCAAAATTGTGGAAGTGCCTTAGAAATATCAGTCGTGCATGACAGGATAATGGGCCTGATTCTAATCTCACTAGCAGTGGTGTCAGAATTCCACTGATGTCACTGTGTCTACACTGCAAGACCCACAGCTGGCCCGAATCAGCTGACTTAGGCTTGTGGAGCTCAGGCTGTGAGGCTATAAAACAGCAGTGTAGTTGTTTGGGCATAGGCGGGACCCTGGGCCCTGAGACCCCTCGAAGTGGGAAGGTTTCAAAACCTGGGCACCAGCCCAAACCCAAACATCTACACTGACATTTCTAGCCCTGCAGCCTGAGCCCCAGTCAGCTGACCCAGGCTTTGAGACTTGATGCAGCAGGGTTTTTTTTCAATCACAGAGTAGATGTACTCTGGGGTGCCCAGATAAACTGATGTGAGTCAGAAACAGACCTCCTTAGGCTCCCCAAACTGATTTTTTCCCATACACACCGGATGCCCTTGGCTATTTGTGTTGGTTTCCCTTAATCCTGTGGTGCAGGTTTGAATGTTTTTAAAGTCACCTGTCTGCATCTCTCGGGCCAGGTCTACATGGGGGGGGGGGGGCAGGGGTTGATCTAAGATATGCAACTTCAGCTACGCGACTAGCATAGCTGAAGTCGACGTATCTTAGGTCGACTTATCAGAGTGTCCTCATGGCAGTGAGTTGACCGCTGCCGCTCCCCCATTGACTCCGTTTTCGCCTCTCGCAGCGGTGGAGTTCTGGAGTCGACGGGGAGAGTGCTCGGGGATTGATTGATCGTGTCTACACTAGACACAATAAATCGATCACTGATAGACTGATCACTACCTACCACTCCGGCGGGTAGTGTAGACTTGGCCTTAGTTATTAATGTGTCACTTGTGTATCAGGCTGAAGTGGGGCAGGAAGAAATGCCCTGGGTTTTAGAGGATTTCCTCCTCAATCCCAGCCTCAACATACAATGAAGGATTTTGTCAGTACAATTCTCAAGCAGTTGAACGTGAAGTACATACCAGATGGCAACAGTAAAGGTCTGGAGGCAGTTTAACGCTGTCCCACTTCTCACTTGCTGTGGGATAGAACCAGGCAAAGCCACCCCAAAGCAGGCTTTAAGCACTGGTGAAACATTGCTTCAGAGCTCAAGGGATAGCCCATGCCCTGCTATGTCGTATGCTGGAGATGAAGCTGGTGAGAGAACATTCCATTACTTCATCCACCCTGGAAATATGACCAAGAAGGGCAGCTTCTCTTCCGTCCAATTCACAGTTGCTGTTCTGGAAGCTGTGACATGACCATACAGATTCTTACTGACACTCAGATTCTTACTGACACTACCTTTGCAGGCCTCTGCAAGTCTCGATTTATGAAGTCACTGTGACCCCTAGAGGCGGAAGCTGAACTCTTTTGCAATTGCTATACAGTCTCTAATCTCTGAGTTCTTGTAACGCCTCTTTCCCCCTCCCTGGAGAGAAGCGTCAGATTTATAGTAAATCTGAGTTTGAAAGCAGTGGCCTACACAATCCTCAGGAGGGTGGAATTCTCTGAACCCTCTGAGCTCTTTTTTGTGTTTACAGAACTCCTTTGAGTTCATGGACTTTTTCACCCTGTGATTTAAACTCATGTGTGTTTTGGTTTTTAGAGGGCAAGTCAATATTTTGTTTAACTGTTTTTCTAGCTGAAGGGAAGCCTGTGTTATGTAGAAGAAAAGGAAGAACCCCTTCCACCCTGCCAAATGTAGGCTTGCGCAGTGGTTGCCCTCTATACAATATCTATCTTTATGGGAATTTTCTCTCCCTCCCTACTCCACTTTCCACATTTTCCCCATAGTGGTTTTTCACTTTGCTCTCTTTTCTGCAAGTATTTTTGACCGGAATTTTTCCTGTCTCTCCCTCCTTTCTTCATCTCCAGTCTCTTCTAAGTGAACCGCAAAACCAATCACATTCAAATATAAGTCAAACTTTTGAACCCACACTGGCTGAGTAGATTTATTGTTAGCTGGGACAAAATCACATGTCCCTATGTAAAGCTTGGGTTAGAGATAGGGATTAAGGATTAAAGTAAAGTTGTGGTGGTTTTAGAGATCCCACACTTGCATGACCACATCCAGAAGTGGAATATACTCATGTAAATGTAACTCACACTTCTCCTGAAGGTGGAGTTCAGTCCCCTCTGTGGCACCGAGACCACTTTGAGATTTACTCTACAGCCTTAGCTAAGGGCCAGTTGGCTTTTAGCTCATGCAGTAGAAGCTCACGCACTAAGCTCTATAGATCCGCAGTTTGATCCGGCCTGCTGAGGACCAGGGAAATGTGATCTCGATGAAATTACTATAAAATGGGTGCATAACTGGTTAAAAAAAATTTTTGAATGGTTCGCTGTTAAACTGAGACGATGTATCAAATGGGGTCCTACAAGGGTCTGTCCTGCATCTTGTACTATTTAATATTTTAATTTAATGACTTGGATGATGGAGTGGAGAGCATGCTTATAAAATCTGAAAGCACCAGCAAGCTCAGAGGGATTGTAAGACCTTTGGAGGATAGGGTTGGAAATTAAAACAATCTTAATAAATTGGAAAATTGGTCTGAAGTCAACAAAATGAAATTCAGCAAAGACAAGTGCAAAGCATTGCACTTAGGAAGGAAAACTCAAGTACACAAATACAAAGTGGGAAGTAACTGGCTAGATAGCAGTACCACAGAAAAGGACCTGGGGGTTACAATGAATCACAAATTGAATATGAGTCATCAGTGTGATACTATTGTGAAAAAGGCAAATGTCATTCTGGGATGTATTGACAGGAGTATTCAGTAAGAAGCTGAATATAATTTTTCTACTCTACTCAGCACTAGTAAATGGCACTATTTTTAATCCCACTCTCATCCCGCCTTGCAATACATACTCCTCCTCCCACTATTATGGCAGCAGGACCTATGGGATCGTGGGATCTCTGCCCCCCGCAGGGCTCCACATTAGTCCCAAGCAGGGCTCTAGACTCAGCTGGAGGGCTGTGCCCATTTAAGAAAGTTGTGAACAAATTGGAGATTCCAGAAAAGAGCTATAAAAATAAGAGGTTCACATAACATGACCTATGAGGAAAGGTTGAAAGAACAGGGTATGTTTAGTCTAAAGAAGAGACTCTGTTCAGATCCATGGTGCTCCATCACAGCTGTTTGCTTCTGCACGACTTCATGGTGTCCCATTCCAGGGCCATGCGCTCCATTTTGAGAATGCTCCAGAAAACCTCCACTCCACAACTCTGCCTTCATGGCCCTCTGTTATGATTAGCTGAATGCTTCCTGGAAAGATAAGCTCTCCTTTTTTTTTTTTTTCTTTTCTTTTTTCTGAGATCTGACAGCCTCTTTGCAGTCAATAAGTCCCCTCTTCACGCAGTTACAAGTGCTAAGGGAAATCATAAAAAGCACAAGTACTTATTGTCCCACTGCTGGTTGTCTCCATGCCAACAGGGATGAAATATTTCTTTTCCCACAATTTTGGAATGCCAGTCTCAGCATCTCTACCCGTTCTGGGGTCCCCTTTGAGTTGGCAAAATGTTTTCAAACTTGTTTCCCAATACTGCAAGCCCCATGCTTTACATTTAGTAGGTAGGTATATGGCTGGTTTTTAAGGCAGCTTGAGACTGATAGGATGGTTGCTTGGAAGCATTATGTCCTTTGTTAAACTTTGTTTGCTTGTGGGCTGTAGGGTGAGTGACTAGATACATCTTTTCTGGCTTTTGGGGTCAGGACAAGGAAGCAGGTTAGTTATTGCATGAGCACCTATGCAAACCATCTTTACCCTGGATGACATCATACTGAGGAGAGTCACTAGAAGACAGGGAAGAGATCTCTTCCAATGGGAAAATACACTGCTATTTAAATGGAGGGTTTCTCCTGAATTGGTGCAAAATCAGAAGAGAACCACTGGCTATAGGAGCAGCTCCAACAGAGCTGCTGTGCCATGCAACATTCAAGCAAACATAGAGCACTTTCTGTGCCTGAAGTTCTCTTTCATAACTCCTACAGATCAGCTTAAAGTGCGCTGCAAAATTAATAGAATCCTGTTTTAATTAATCTATTTCCAAATGCATTTGAGGGCCTTACAGCACCTCAGCATTTTAAATGTCTCCATAGCCGAATTTGGGGCATTTACCTCACCAACTCTATAAAGTTCAGTAACAGCTGAGTGCACTAATGAAACTGTGAATCACTGTAGCGTCTCTAATTATTTTTTTAAATCTCTGTGAGGCTACGGTAAAGATGTTTTATATGCAGTGTGCTTCCTTTTTTTTTTTTTTTTTTTTTGACTCTGGGTTGCTGACATCCTGAGCAAAGGGTGGGGGAGGGGGTGAATGAAGAGCAAGCAGAAAAAAACTTAGCAAGGGATGGGGCTTTCAGGGGCACAAGAAGAGTGCTGAGTGGTTATGAGATTAGATACAGTAGAGAATGTAAAAATTAAAGCTTTACATCTTTGATGCAAATGCCATGTACAGCATGCTAGGCAGGAAGGGGTTAAATTCTGAGCAGGTAGAGAAAGTGCCAAGATCCATCCAGCATGGCACTGGAAAGCCCATACCCAGAAAAAATAGCTTAAATCCCTCTAAGCAGTTGTATTGTAATGCAGCACATAATACTACCTGGCTCAGCTCCTCCACAGTGATTGCAGTCAGGGGTGATGGAAGAATGCTCCACCACAGCTGTTTCTGTATGGGTGTCTGCACTGGGTTCTTGTGTGCTGTCCACATCAAGTGGGTCACACAGTTCCTGGCTGCCCTCACACATGACCTCCTAGTCAGACAGCCTAGCACACAAGGGATCAAAGGAGCAGTCGTGGTTTGTTGGGTGCTTGTCATATTCGGTGTGGTGCTATCCACCACAGTAACTTTAGGCTCGGTGGTGGCACTGCTGAGTGGCCCAGTACTTTATAACATAGGTAAGTAGCAGAGGCATATGTGAAGGTCTAGTTCATGCCACTTGTCTTCAGGTACTTATTCCAGAGGAACTTTTGCTTTGACTCAGCACTGGAACCAGCCCTGGGAGTGCCCCCTCTCCTTCATTTGCTCTGACAGTGCTCTGTAGATGTCTGCGTTCAGGTGACCTGGACATGCATGTCTCCAAAGTGGGAAATCATGTCTAGGACCGCTGCAGGAGCCCATAAAGAAGCACAGTGGGTACAGCTGCTATAATGGGTATGTGAATTCACCACTGCCTGGTATCTTAAAGGGGCATTTCCTGGCTGCCCAACAACATTTCAACAGAGAGTTTATATCCCGGCAAGATGATCCTGGAGCAGTGGAGGGCCCAGGTATCAAGAAAGTTCGTTCCAGGTGTGAAGCAATGCAGCCTGGGATACCAGCTAGAGGAATGCCAGCAGCTTAGTAGGTAGGAATTGGTCCACACAAACCTTAGAGCACTGGTTCTTAACCAGGGGGTATGTGTACCTCTGGGGGTATGCAGAGGTCTTCCAAGGGATACCTCAACTCATCTAGATTTTTGCCTAAATTTATAACAGGCTACATAAAAAGTGCTAGAGAAGTCAGTACAAACTAAAAATTTTGTACAGACAATGACAGTATTTGTACTGCTCTATAGGCTATAAACTGAAATGTAAGTACAATATTTATATTCTAATTGATTTATTTGATAATTATATGGTATAAATAAAAAAGTAAACAATTTTTCAGTAACAGTCCGCTGTGACACTTTTGTATTTGTCTGTTTCTGTAAGTAAGTAGTTTAAGTGAGGTGAAACTTGGGGGTACAAGACAAATCAGACTCTTGAAAGGGATATAGTAGTCTGGAAAGATTGAGAGCCATCGCCTTAGGGTGAACTGACTAATTGCGAAGTGGAGTTGTTCCTGTTTCAAGAAGGATTACTAACTGTGACCTAAGAGGGCAAATAAACTGCTATGAAAACAGCATTCGTCTGAACACAAGGAAGTTTAAAGGGAGTGAATTACAGTTAGTGTGATGTAATACCCCATGTAGACCAGGTCTTAGCACTGCATATACAAACACAAAATAGGGGACTGGCTAGCAAACAGGAGTCTTGCCTAAGGAGCCAAATTCTCCAGAGCAGTGAAGTATCATGAAGGCCTAGAGACATATCTGCTCACCCCCTAAAGGTGGGTCCGGCAAAGTTGGGTACACAAGCAGGCAATGTGGAGGAAGCCTACACTTCAATTGTCCTTGCATGTCTTGAGGCCTGATCCTGCTTGTACAGATCAGATAGCAATGATATTTGTTCATCGATGACCTTGGCTTATTTCTACGTGGTGACTATTAAGAGCTCCAGTGCATGACAGCAAGTTTTAATGGTCCTATATAACCCAGGAATTTAGCTGACTATTCTTGAGCACCAGCTACCGGCACCTTATCTATAAAACATTTACACATATACCGCTGTAGAGCACTCATGCAACATCTTTCTTCCTACAAAAGAACTGGAATATTTTCAATTAACTATACAGTCGTTGAAATGACAGGGCAACTTGACTGCTCTTTCTTGTTGTGTGGTTCCATCCAGAGCCCCTTCCTTCTGCTGCTGTTTGCCCTCAGTTGATATCTGTGCAGCTAGATTTTTTGGCATCCCCTTTGCCAACTCCCAAGGGCCACCAGCAGGTGAACTTCTTTGGCAGTCACTGACAAATTCCTCATCTTCATCCATGTGAAGAATTACCTGGGTCAGAACAATCACTCCCTGGCTACTCCTTTGCAGCAGTAGAGTTATCTTTGTATTTCTGACATTTATTATGTAGCCTGCAACTAGAGGGCAGGGGCATATATGCAAAGAGTAGCGCCAACGGGTGACAGATATTCCAGTGGTGTTCCAACCTGGTGAGCCGTCCCGTCACCCTGGTTCTCATTTCTACCTGAGAACAGAATTCTTCCTCCTCCTCCCACACACCTCAGTTGGGATCCCCCAACACAAGCTGTGAAAAACAGTGTACAGCTCAGGGGAGTGAGAAAATCCCTTCTCTTTGCAGGATCCGGACCCCTTTCTATCTCATCACATCTGACCTGTGTAATCTCTGTCTTGCCGCCCAACGCCACCCAATACAGAGTTTGTTAGCCTTCAAAGTGCCTCTGGCAGCTTTTCAATAAGTAGATTTAATTTATTTTGGCGCCTCGTCAACGTTCTGGAATTGGAGAAATGCCGCTTCTGCTCTTCGCTTGCCCACCAGCGACATCCTGTTCATCTCACCATCAGTCACAGGATCTGGGCCATAAGCTTTGCTCACTCAGTTTCTTTCATTTATTGTCATTTTTCTTACAAAGAGGGAGGAGGGGAGAAAAAAAGGGATGGATGCAGGTAAGTCATCTGCACTGAAGAGACTGAGCTCAGAGCCAATGCAAAATGAAAAAATAACTGAATTCTCTGGCTTGGGCTGGGGCCTGAGAACTTCTGTAAAAAAGAAAATTCATTTAGGCTGCTAAAGGGAAGAAAATACATGAGCTAAAGTAGGTGTTTTGGAGCCTGTCAGGGCTGGATTAGGAGGCATAGCATCTGATTGCTGGTAGCTGGAGGTATTATGCTTGCTTGGGGCAGAAAGGCAAAAATGCCTCCTGGGGGCTCAGAAGCAGAACCTCTCCCTCATGGGAAGAAAATATAAGGGGAAAAGATGTTCAGGAGAGCTGGCATTTTCTCGAGAAGGTACAATATGCCTGTCCCCGGTATTGACCACAAGTGTACAGTAGAGAAGGAGACCGGACTCTGCCCTAACTCACTTGGTCTCCTTTGTAGCACACAGTGCTATTGGGCATGCTATCCCAATCTCCTTTCCACGCAGACAGCAATGTGGTTGCCTCCTGCACAAATGCACTGAAGGGGAAGAAACTGAATCCAAATAGGAAGAACTCAATAAAAGAAGAGGGATGGGAACAGGAAAAGACAGTTCTCAAACGAGCCCCACTAACCTAGTAGTTCCTGTGTGCAGTATTTCAGTTCTATATTCCAAAGGAAACAGCCGCTCTCTGATTTGCACATTCTGTCAGGGCTCACGAGATTACTGAGCTTGTTGTATCAGTACCAGTAGCAATTCCATTTGTTCTGCTCCTTTCCCAAATTTAGTGGGTAATAATTTTTGTGATTAACAATATGCCAAAGATGAATTTCTTCTGAGCAGCAGATCAATTCCTTAGCTCCCCAACAATACCCAGGGATAAAGGTTTGGCTTTCAATAGCAAGGATTTTGAGCTTCAGTGCATATGTTAGTGCAGAATGCTCATCTGGAGTATTCAGGAGATTAAAACTGGAGATAGGAAAACTAGCTGACCCAGGAGGACTTTTGAGAAATCAGGGAATTATAGAAAATATATATTAGATTTAATGATCCAAATGAAAGGAAGGAGGCAGAACAGCAGAATTGGGAAAATGGACTTCAAAAAAGCAGACTTTAGCAACTACAGAGCACTGATAGGTAAGGTCTCATGGAAAGAAAATCTAAGAGAAAAGGATGTTCAGGACAGCTGGCAGTTTCTCAGGCACACCTGCTTATTGTCCTGGTGCAAAGGAAAGATAGAGCCATATTGTTCTTTTATTAGTTTTTCTATCAGGAGCTCCTTAATGACCTGGAAATATACCAACACGGAAACATGGACAAATTGCTAAGGAGGAGTGCAAAGGAACAGCACAAGCGTGTAGGGCCAAAATCACAATGGCTAAGGCACAATATGAGTTACACCTAGCATGGGGCCATAAACGGCAATAAGAAGAGGTTCTGTGTATATATTGTGACGTACAGAAGGAAGGAGGCCCTGAGGTAAGGGTGAAGTGGAGTTTGAAGAAGCGGACACTGCTGTGGGGAAGTAGCCCAGGGAATTGTATTGTGTTTTGTGCCTAAAAGGTCAGCCATCTTAGCTGATACTATTAGGGTCCCTGGGCTGGAGTCCGGAGTAGAGGGCGGGCCCGGGCTCCCCCCTTTCTGTCTCCTCTAATTACTTACTGAGGAAGGGAGGTCACTCTGGGGCCTGGATGAGTTTGAGGCCCCTAGATCTGCCAGGAAGCGCAGGACCCACAAATACAGACTCGGAACTTTGTCACAATATATATATTAGGATCAAGAAAAAAAAGGAAAGTGGAAGTCCTCTGTTTAATGGGGAAGGAGAGCTAATAACTGATGACATCAAGACTGCTGAGGTGTGCGACTTTGCTTCAGTTTTTACTGAAAAGGTTAATGGTGTTCAGATGCTCTACACAATTGATATTAACTACAATGGAGAAGGAATGAAAGCTGAAATAAGGAAAGATCAGGTTAAGGACTATTTAGATAATATTCAAAGTCTACAAGGCCTGATGAAATTCATCCTAGTACTTAAGGAACTAGCTGAAACAATCTCAGAACCATTAACAATTATCATCGAGAACTCATGGAGGATGGGTGACTTCTCAGAGGACTGGAGAAAGGTCCTATGTTTGTCTTTCTTTAAAAAGGGGAACAAAGAGGACCCAGTTATAGATCAGTCAGTCTAATGTCAATACCTGGAAAAATACCGACACAAACTCTTAATCAATTTGTGAGCACCTAGAGGATAATAGGATTATAAGGAATAGCCAGCATCGATTTGTCAAGAACAAATCATGCCAAACTAGACAGTTATGATCATCCCTATCCACTAGGCCAAACCAAACCTTACTGGCCTAGTGGATAGGGATGAAGCAGTAGACATGATATATCTTGATTTTAGTATGGCTTTTGACACAGTCCCATGTGACATTCTTACAAGGCAACAAGATAAAATTACTATAAGGTGGGTTCACATCTGGTTGAAAGACTAGTCAGAGAGTAATTATCAGTGTTTCATTGGCAGATTGCAAGGGTGTATTTAGTGGGATCCCTCAAGGGTCAATCCTGTATCTGGTATTAGTCATTAGTGAAAATATTGACTTGGATAATGGAATGAAGAGTCTGGTTATAAAATGTGAGGATGATCACAAGCTGGGAGGGTTGCAAGCACTCTGGAGGACAGGATTAACATGACAAACACCTGTCAGGGATAGTCTAGGTTTACTTGGTCCTGCCACAGTGCAGAGAAGCTGGACTTGATGACTTCTCAAGGTCCCTACCAGCTTTACATTTTTATGATTCTATAGTCTTACTGCATATTTCTGTGGTTTTACTGCAAATATAGAACACAGAACAAGCTTATCTTTGGAAATGTCTGAATGTTTTGAAATCAGCCTTTGCACTTAATCATGCTTACTCATAACTTTTAAAATGCAGGTCAGGAAGCAAATGAAGCAATGCCTTAATTTGCAGATCTGATTATTATTAATAGTTTCATTTGCATAAATCTCTTCCCCAAGTTATGAAGCTTCATTATGTGAGGGGATAAGGACAACTTAAAGCCCTAATAGAAGGGTGTGAGGACCCTGGGGATGAGAGTTAAAGGCCAAAGTCCAGGTGTAAGGACTGGAACTGGTATTTGCTGGTCTACTATTACCATGGAAGAGGTGAGACTAAAACATGACCTGGCTGGAGGGCTGAGTCACAAGAAGGGAGACCACCACAGGACTAGTGACTGTTGGCAGGATGGGCTACAAAGGAATGAGCTGCTGCACCATGCCCAGCCACAAGGCAGCGCACCAGCAACTAGACCACTCCTCTGCAAGATGCAGCATTGCAAGGCAAGCTTTTTATATAACCATAGCAATGGCCTTTTCCTGTTGCTAAGATGTCTTGTGTCTTTAGTTGCTTTGGCTCCTTGACAGAGGCCATGTTATATAAAGTGCTTGGCTCTTCAAGCAAGATTGTTTAAGGAGATTATTATGCGTTTGATGTTTATAGGACAAACAACTGAAAGAGTAGGAGGTATAAGGTTCTGAGCATGGAAGTAAATATTTTAGACATTAACACATTCCAAATATATAAATAGGCTCTGGTTTTACTGCGCTTCCCGCTGAAAGATGCCACAACAGATACTCCATGAATGGCTGATTGATGCTTGACCTTTCAAACAATGCTGGCAGGGAATTCACAGCACAAGGTGTGGCATTTTCTTGGCAGGTAGCTCACTTTTAGTACTAGGAAGTTAGCAAGTCGGAGAAATCATATGGCAAACAATAATCAGAGAGAGACAGGTTTATAGAGCTCCCCTCTGCCTGAGCAGGTGCACGGCAAAGCTCCCAGTTGAGATAGGAATTGAAGGCTGCCTATCTTTTAGACTTTGTTCTCCAGGGCAAAGTTGTCATGTCATTGTATTGTGATGCAAATGTCATCATATTGCAACATTGTATCATGACAGTCCTGCAGTCAGGACTATAAAGGTCCTGTATGTCCTCCCAGAACTGGGCTTGTCTGGTGGAAATCCAAATAAAATGGTTGACAGACCCATGATACAACATTTTTTAAACATGCACTTCAGGATCATGACTTAGATCCTGAGACATCAAACATTACTCATGCATGTAGTCCAAAGGATTCAACTGATACTTTAAGGGAACTTTTTCCATGAGTCAGAAGTAAAGGAGTGGGCTGTCTGATGGTAGCCTCTTTGGGGCCTGGGGTATGTCTACTTTTTCACAGGCTGTATCCTGAGAAGTGCAGAGTATGAGAGTTCTTGGGGTATCCAGGACTATTAGTCACCTTGTCACCCCATCTGCCTCCAACAACAGGGAGACTAGCTTGTGATTAACTGGATGTCAATTCCCTGACATCACCAGCCTGTGAGTCACTTATACACTCTCCATTAAGCTAGGCAATCCTTACTTTGTTTCGCAGGTTAACAATAGGTTCACCCCAGTCCCTGAGCCCCTTTGAAGCATTCCTGTGTAGTGGTCAGCCTCTTCTCCACTGGACACTCACAGAAACATCTGGTCTGCTGTCCCCAAGCTGGTATACACACCAGCTTGCGTGATTCAGCTCATGATCAGCGCCTAGCTTAATACCAGAGCACTGAGATATATTTATAGTGAAAACAATATATTTATTATCAATGATTCAAGAGACAATGAGTAAGGATAATGGAAACTAAAAGGTGTAACACATAACAAAATAATTAGCATGCTTTCTAGAGACTAAACTTAAACTTCCAGGCTAGCCTCCTGTCTAAAGAAGTGTTCTCACCCAAAATCTTTTGAGGCGTCTTCCAGCAAGACAGGCAGAGCTTCTTTTTTAATTAATGTAAACACCCCATCCTTTTACTTCCTAGGTGCAGGATAAAGGGGTGTCTCTATGCCTTCTACTTGTAACACCAGTGAAAATTTTTCATAATTTTGACATTTTAAAAAAGTCTAACAGATCTAGTTTATATCATCTCTTTAATTTTGTAAATATCCTATTTAATATAATGTGTTCCCATTATATTGAGGTTTATTTTAAGCCTTTTTGCCCTCCATGATATCTTGTGGAAGTGAGTTCTTCAAGTTAATTATGCACTGTGTAAAAAGTATTTCCTATCATGTGTTTCAAACTTCTTGCCTTTCAATTTCTTTTCTTTGACTTCTATAAATAAAGGATAAATTAGGGCACCCAATTTATCTTCCCTGAGTTAATTATTTTGTATGCTTCTATCATATTTCCTCTTATTTGTCTCCTTTCTAAAAGAAGCCATCCAATCCCTTCAGACTTTTTGTACATGGAAACTTCCTCAACACCTCTAATCATTTTCAAAGCCTGAGTCTCCTTCTACTTCTACCACATTGTTTATTTTGAGATAGAGTAACCAGAACTGAACACAGTATTCCAGCTAATGGTGATCCATTGATTTACAACAATGGTGCTGTTATATTTTCTGTCTCATTCTTTAGACATCCAAAATTTAGTTTGCTTTTTTGACTGCTGCTACACATTGAGCAATGACTTTCATTTCATGTTGAAATAAACTGGTTAGTCCCTAAGGTGCCACAAGTATTCCTCGTCTTATTTTCATTTAATTGTCCATAATGATGCCCAGGTTTTCCCCCTGGGTAGCCACTGTTAATTTAAAACTCTGCAAGGTATACGAGTAATTCAAACTATTCCTTCCAATGTGAGATTTGCCTAGTATTTGTCATATACAATCATACCGTCTATTCATCTAGCCTTAAGTCCTTCTGAGTATCTTACTGTCTCTTCTAGTTTTGAATAACCTAAATATTTATGTGAAAGTCCAAATAATTTACATCAACTAGTTTTCCTTTATCAAGTCTTTTATTGCCCTGATCAAGGAATGCTAGTAGATAAGAGGGGCATGATTTTCCTTCACAGAAGCAATAATAACTTTTTCTATTGTGCCATATTCATATAGGTCTCTTATAATATTTGTTCAACCTATTTTGCTGGCATTGAAATAAAGTTCATTGGTCTAGCTTCCAGGAACACCCATAAGTATGTTTCTTTAAGATAGGTACAGCATTTGAGATCCCCTATTCCTCTGGGGTACTAAATGGCTTTAGTGCCTGTCGAGGCTGAATCCCCACTCTGTCACTTTGAGTACAGAAGGTAGGGTCCTGCAAGGATTTTAAAAATTAATACTTGCCAGTCTAGGCTTGTTTTAAACTTCCAAGATTACAGGTTTTCTCTGACTTTGGCTTGGTAAACACTGCCACCACCCAAATGCAAAAAAAAAAAAAACCCTTTTGAACCCAGGAAGGAACACTTAGGAATTCCTCCCTGTGGGGTACGCTCAAGCCCTTTCACTCCCCCTCTTAGAACACCAAAAGTCCAATCCCGTTCTTTAAAAATGTAAATTTTATTAGAAACAAAAAGGAAGAAAATACATTTGGAACTTAGGCTTTTGCTAAATTTTATAAGAGCAATTCCAAAAATTAAGCACCAAAATAGCTCCCTCGGGGGTTCAGCTTAAAGGTTACAAGCAAACAAAAGCATCTGGGGTTAGCACAGAGAAGATCCACAAGCCTAAATAAATAAATAAACCTGATTGCATCTATTTAAACATTTTCTGCCTTCTAACTATTTCTTCTTGGTATGGAAGATAATTTTTCATACTTGGTTCAAACCTTACTCAATATTCCTTCTTATAGCATTTCTGCTCCATGTCCCTGCAGCTCAGAGAGAACAATCGCAGACACAAAGGGAAAGCTTCCTTCCTGTGGCAAGTCCTGTCCCGCAGCACCCCTCTGTGGCAGGGGTGGGGTGTGGCAGTGGACCTCAGCCACTCTCTCTCTAATCCTCCAATCGCGGGGCAATATGGCCTAAGGGCCAGAGTCTATGCCATCTCGGGGTGGTGTGGCCCAATGGTCGGAGTCTATACCTCTTCCCTCGGTCCCGAGGGGGCATGGCCCAATGGCCAGAGCCTATACAGTTCCCTGCTGCTGTCGGGGTAAGGTGGCCCAATGGCCCGAGTCTATACGATTGCTCCCCGCTCTCAGGGCAGCACGGCCCAATGGTCAGAGTCAATACAGTGGCTCCCCGCTCTCGGGGCAGCGTGGCCCAATGGCCAGAGTCTACACAGTTGTTCCTCACTTTTGGGGCAGCGTGGCCCAATGGCCAGAGTCTATACAGTCCCCTCGCAGGCGGGGTAGTGCGACCTAGTGGCTGCAAGGGTAGGGGGACCCAGGCCCGCCCACTCCACCAGGTCCTGACCCAGGGCTCACCTGTTGGCAGGGCTTCCCCTGCCCCTAGCTCAGTGGGGATCCACCTGCAACATGCCAAGCATGTGTGTGTCTTTAAAAGTTCCCTGGGTCACTTCCTACCCACACTGCCTTGCCTTCGGTGTCCAGGGGTCCTCCGGTGCGCTCCCCTTCAGGGCCGATGTCTAGCTGGGACTCAAGCAGCGCCTCGGCTGGGCTGGGCTGGCCTCTGGAACCCCGGCTCCTGGCTGTCCCTCCACAGGAGCTGCTAGCATGCATCCTTCCCCTCCAGTGGTCAGCCCCCAATGAGCAGCTCTGCAGGCTTTTATACTGGATCTCCAGTTGGAGCGTGCCCAGCAGAACTTCCGGGGCGGGGCTTCCTCTGCTCCAAGGGAAGGGTTAACCCCTGCGGTACCAGTGTGGGGCCGCTCAGCCCCACCACACTTCCCAATTTTAAAAAGTTTTGACCTTCCCATTGGCTCTTTGGTCAGGTGTCCTTTTCTTTACCTGGGGGACTTTTTTAATCCTTTACAGGTAAAACAAGCAGAGAATAGCTACCAAGAGGGATTTGATAGCTAACTGGCTGGCTGGTGTCGATCAAAGGAAGCTACCCGCCTCCACACACACACTTTTCATTTATCACAGTGCCTGTTTTTGTTAACAGTTCAGTAACTTCATTGTTATGCACTTTAGGGACCCTAGGATGAAAACTATCCAGTGACAGCAACTTGTTAGTCTTTAGTTTGAGATTGGGTGTTATTCTAAAAGATATGCTCTAGCCCAACCAGAAGTTACAGAATTGATGCAGGAAACACTTAGTGAAATTCTGTGGCCTGTGTTATGCAGGACAATATATTAGATTATCATAATGGTCCCTTTTGGCCTTCAAAATGTATGAATGGAGAATTAATGTTATTCCTTCAGAACTCTTGAATGAACATCCTCTGCTCTCGATGACTTCTTGCTCTTTAATCAGCAAGCCAGTGGAAATACTCATGTGTTTAAAGTTAGGCTGAGGCTTAAGTCCCTTGCTGAACTGAGGTCTAATATATAAACACGTTACAACACCTCCCCTTAGACACCTCTATTTCTGACAGAGCTCGTCTTTATTATCTGAAAAGAGGTAATTACCAGATAGGTTATGGTATAGTTATTTCCCCAACATCCTATGTGTGAAGACTGATGCAATTAAATACATAATCAAATTTCCATCTTACATTTAATCTGCCCACTGCCACAGTATGTGCGTCATTCTGTTAGGTTCATGGGGACTGGATTTCCACTGCTCTGGCTGGAATAACTCCTGGAACTTCACCATTTAACCACACTGGTTTATTCTCCCTGGCCTGCTACTTCCCTTTTGCTTACTGCTATAGGTGATTGATTATTATGGGATGCCCAACGCACCTAGGTATAAAGATTTCCATTTCTCACTCTTGACTGCAGGCTCTTTTTGAACATATTTCCTCATTTGTCTAAAATCTCCCTAGCTAAAGTTTAGAGCCCCAGTGCTAATATACAGTATTCCTCCTTCTCAGATGGTTAACTTAATTATACAGTGCTCTCTATTTTTAGACGCTCAGCCTCATTAAACAATGTAGTAATTTCTCATTATTGCGTGCTGATAGGTTAGCAAAAGGACTCAGCAGCATTTCAGTTGGTCATGAAAGCCGATAGCCAGAAGGGCTTTCTTATGTAAACGTACCAAAGAGCTTGTCTTCCTGCAGGAATTATAGACCGTTGTCATGCTATTGCATCAGCAGAGAGGTTCAGCTTACTGCCGCTTGCATCCTTCCTTGGACAGTATCCTTTCCCTTATTTCCTTGTTCGTCTCATCGAATTTGAAAGATTTTGGCTGTGAGCTGCTCCTAAACAGGAGAATTTTTTGGTACTATGTGACTGTAGTGTACAGTTATTGAACCAACTAAGTGGTATATTATGCCTTTAAATCGATGGAGTTGTGCCGGAAATGGACTTGGGCCCCATATGTTTTGGAGCATTGCTTATCTGTACGGTGCCCTGCACTACAACACTGTAGAAATCAAACTGTTATTAGATGCCAATTCTGGTAACAGTTCATTGTAATATTTTGGGGAGGGGGAGAGTTGCATGCTCAGTGACAAAGAAAATAACCTGTGTTTGTGTTTGACTTTTGTTTCATGCCATTTCTGCATTGCCTTTAAAATGCGGTAATTATCTGCATTATAATGAACTAGCTAATGCACATGTGTAAGCACTGACCTCTGCAAACTGGATTTAGAGCAGAAACCCTGTTATATAGACCCAATCCTGCCAAAAGCTAGTGAAAGATTCTCTTTTAGTCCAGGTGGTAGGGGCATGTGCTTATGATAGGAGGAAGATCTGAGTTCTGTCCACACTGAAGTTCCGATCACTCAGGGTAAATAACATAGTGATGACCTGAAGTCCTAGGGGCTTTGTTACAGTGTGCACAATCAAAATGAATAAATGCAAAGCTCAAAGGAAAGGTGAACATAAAATGTACAGCTATAGTAAAGCTCCCACAGGAACAGGACAGAGTCTGATGTAAATGCATGAGTGAGGCATTAACATAAAAGGAACCCTCCTCTATCCAAAAAAAATTCTATGCCAAGGGGCTGATGCAGGGCTAACCAAGCCAACCCACCTCCTGCTGAGAAGTTTCCTCCACTAGGGGAAATCCTCAACGGGTGTCTTAAGGTAGTTTTCAGTCCCCTTGGCACCACTAGAGCATCTCAAAGGGGACTTTGTCCAGCTCCTCAGCCCTTCCTAGAAGTTTTAGTTTGCAAGAGGAGGAATGATTGTTTTACGATGTGCTAAATATTTGTGGCACGTTTTAAACAGCTTCTTAAATTCCTCCAAGAAAGTGCTGTCTGTTGGTCTGGCAGTGTCTTTGCCCAGTTTGTGTCAAAGCTGCTTGAAACGGCATTGTTTGCAGCAGGAATGTTTGATTTGGGCTAGAAGGTGTGTTTGAGCTGTAATAGTCTCCAGAGCTCCTTATGAAATGGAAGCAACTTGTAAATAGCCATCAGCTATTCAATCAATATGAATCCCTGTGTTGGCCTAAACTCCTAAGGCCTTGTCTTCACTGCTAAGCAAAGTGTTTTTTTTTTTTTTTTACCTCAGGATAACTAAGGCATGTGAGCTGAGCTATCTTGAAGTAAGATACAGTGAAGACAAGACATTTTACTTTTACTACAAGGTAAACTTCTGAAGTCAATTCCTGGGAGGGGTTTAGCACTCTCTACTTCGTAGTTTACATTGCTTTTAAGGACAGTTCACAACGCTTCTTTGTGCATTAAGGGATGAGCAGGCACCCCTTTAGATCTGCTTAATTACATGATTAACTTTAATTCAACAAATGAAAGCAACCCCAAGTGGTGAGAAATCAATAGCAGCAATCCAGCCAGCCTAGAACACAGCACGAGAAGCTCTTCACCACAAGTCTGTCTTCAAGGTAATTGATAACAAGCTATAGACTAGTAGTATGTCTTCACTACCCACCGGATCAGTGCGTAGTGATCGATCTTTTGGTGATCGATTTATTGTGTCTCGTTAAGACGCAATAAATCGATTGCCAACAGCGCCCCCCATTGACTCTGAAACTCCAGCTTGCCAAGAGGCGCAAACTGGAGTTGACAGGGGAGCGCGCTGCTGACCGCTGCCACAATGAGGACGGCAGGTAAGTCGGCCGAAGATAGGCCGACTTCAGCTACGTTATTCACCGACCATGAGGGAGAATACTGGCCAGGACCAAATGAATAATAACACCAGAGGAGAGCTTTTGAGATGTGTGCAGAGTCCAGGCAAAACCTGTTGGATTTCCCAGGGCTAATGACAAAATGTGTTATGTATGCTCCTTGCTGAGTCTGTGGCTTAAATGAGTGTGAGGGAAAAGCCACTCAGCATTACTTAGAGGGGAAAAAAAAACCCTAGCCATAAGACTTTCAAGAAAGAAGAAAACCGTGCTGGGTATGTTAGGAATTGGATAGCATTGCTCCATCTTCTAGGGAAAGCACAGAGATCCTGATACATCTGCTATGTCTCAACATGTGTGCACCAAATGGATAACCTAGCAGAGGTCAAGCACCCTCTTTCTCTGGTGTACAGATGACCTGCTTGCTTTGTCATGAGGCAGAAAGACAGAACTGTGAGATACCATTGAAGGGTATTGCCAGGCAGGAAGCCCAGGTCTATAGCGAATCAGGAAGGATAGCAGTCAATGCCAAGAAAAGAGCGATGGCAGAAATGCAAATGATCTTTGTGAAATGTGGGAGATACAACAGGGAACTTAGAGCAAGGCCCCTTCTGCTATTTGAGCTCAGTTGTGTTTCACTGGTTTCACAGAAAGCAGTTCAGCCCATTGACTGCTCTTTAACTAGATCACTGGTGAATTCATTCAAAAGCTTCATGGACCAAATCATTTGTACTGAACACAACAGTTTTTATCACGTCTTTCCATCCCTTTTGATCATTTCCAGCAAATCTCAATGGATAATTGAATCATCCACTTAAAGGGAAGGGCAAAACTTCTCCCTGAGGTGGAAGGAAAAAGAGCTTAAGGAAAACCCAGAACAATTGAGGATGCTAAACCATACATGTTGCGCTACTGAGAAGATGTGGCTTTATCAGGCTGTGAGACTTCCCCACTCATGGTGTGGGTGTGGATAACCTGAGCAGCACCTGGGAATCAGTCTAAGGGATCAGAATGGACTTCGCAGAAACAAGCTACCCACAGATGCTCCCAAAGGGCTAGCCCTCATTATTTAACCTTTCAGGGCCTGCGGTTATGTGACACAAGTCCAACCAAGTGCCACCTGTAATGTCTTAGGGATAAATGTTACACCCAAGAGAATGGTGCGCAAGCGAATAAGCGCTGCCCCGGGCTGTCCATTTTTATCCCAGCACGCCAAGATTTCTGGCCATGCATTTGCCTTTTAATTCTTTGAAGCTTATGTTCCTTTTCAATCTTTAGCTAACATCCTCTCCTTCTCCGGGGCCAAGACTCAGTGCGCTATTGTCAGCTGATCGAAGGGGTGGGCGATGTTAATCATTCAAAATCCTGGATTCGTTTCCCTCACTAGGCAAGTGGTGGAACCATGTAAAGCATCACAAATCTGATCCCGTAGCGGTGAGAGCTGTAGTCAGCACTCTTGGTTTCCATTCCTGGTACTACCACTGACTGATGTGTGAACTTAGCTAAGTCACTGGGATATCCTGGGCCTCCATTTGCCTGTCTGTGAAACAGGAAACTGATGCCCAGCTGCGAGGGGATGGTGAAGTTTAATTCACTAGTATTTGTCAAGCATTTTGAGATCCAGCTGGATGGAAAGTGCACAGTGGTATTCGTATTAATAATTGGGGCCATCTTCTACTGGGGGACTTACATCCTGCTAGGATGACCAGACAGCAAATGTGAAAAATCAGGACAGGGAATTGGGGGGGTAAAAGGAGCCTATATAAGAGAGAGACCCAAAAATCAGGACTGTCTCTATAAAATCAGAATATCTGGGCACCCTACATCTTGCCTTGCAGGTGAATTGATGCAATGATCTAAGCTGGTCTTTTCCTTCTCTACCTCCTATGACCCATGCACATTCCTTTGCTCCTCTCTTTGCCATGTCTGAGCCTCACTGGGGCTGGCTGAGAAAAATCCCAGGAATGGAGAAAAATTGAACTGCCTTTGAAGCCACTCTGAAAGCTCCAACTTGTAAGCACAGAACCACGTCTTGTTTACCGCACCTCACTGCAGAGGCTGTCACGCTGCAATGGAGAGTAGAGTTTTGCATCACCCACCATCCTCACAGCCATCTCCGCCCCCAGGATCCATGCCAATCAAGCTGTCTCATGCTGCAGTTAGCTGATAGTGATAATAATAATAGCGTTTCTGCCTGTCACACTAGCAATAATAATTACCAAAGCATTATCAGCTTCTATGCTTTATCGGTTTGTTTCTGTGCTCTGCCTAAGTTTGGGAGGAGGCAGCTTTCCAATAGACAAACTTCATGGAACACTGTCTGCTGTTTCACTGAGATTGTCTCTCTGTCCTGCACTTTTTCAGTGTCTGTCACTTCTATCTCTGCCAATGACTCTCTGCTCCCACTACCATCCCTAGTTTGTATGAGAGGCCAAATTCATCACTGCTGTAACTATGTTCATTATGGTGGCATTACGCCTGTGTAGCTTTTAAACAGTGCTATAGTTTTCACAGAACTTCTCATAACTTATCTGGAGGCAAAAAATGATTTTTCCAAATAAAAGCTTCCCAAAGGAAGAAAAATTCTGCCCTTTCTACACATTTTTGTTTCTCCTCATCTCTCCCCTTTCTTTTCCCACTCCCCTCCTCCTGTCTATCTCAGGTTGCACATTGAAAACAGATTGGGTAGTTGGGGCCTAACCTCCCTGAGAGTCCCATTAATCTGGCGAGGATTTGACACATTAAACCACCAGCTAACAGCTAACAGCGCATTCCCTAGCTCTCAGGGTGCTCAGCGTACTGTATCAACTGTTCCAGTTTAATTAGCCAGTTATAATTAGAGCCTACTAGGCAGGCACAACACCCAGCTCTATAATTCAGAGCTCCACCAAGAAAGAGTAAGTAAAAAGAAAGCAACCTTAATGACACAGGGAGTCCAGACACCTGAAAATCTGCAATGGCAATATATGCACCACAGGTTTTATTGCAACGTATAATTCAGCAAAGAACTAAATCCAATAGCACCTGACAAGGGTTTGCAGGCACCTCTTCCAGCAATTTTCATTGCAACCTTTTTCCTTGAAGGTTAGCATGTCCCTGAACTGCTGTTTAGTCACTCGTCTTACCACTTCCTCTGGCAATGGGGCTCTATACATTGGGCATGGGTTAGGACTCGGGAGCCCTGGGTCTATTCAGGGTCTGCCACTAGGTGACTCTCAGGCAAGTCACTTCCCCTCCCTATTCCTCAGTTTCCCCATGTGTAAAATAGGGATAAAGATATTGACCTCCCTTGTAAAGGACAGGGAGAAGTGCACTGAGTTAGGTAATTACTATCTTCACACATGCCCTCTGCCGAATTGATCATCTCCTGCTTGGGTCATCATCACAGTGGTTTTTGCTCATGTTACTGGGGGTGGAGGGGTGGGATTTCTGCTTTCCAGTCTTCGTGCAAACAGCCTTAGTAATAAGAGATCATGGGGGTGAGAAATACAGCAGATAGTTACTGTAGAAACAGCAGGACTTTCTAAAGGTTTGTAAGGGTGCTGTGTGAGCCATCAGCAGCTCTAATTAAGGCAGCTTCTTCCAAACTCTCCCAAATAGAGCAGCATGTAGTAAATAGTCTTACAAGGAGATGTGAACTGACAAAAAGGCACCATTAATTCACTGGTGCTGACACCTAAAGAATGTACCATTCTGTGCTAGCACAGGCTAATCAATGTGAGAACACAGAGACTGCTCTTCTGTATTAGATCACTCCTCCATGTAATCCACTGTCTGGGACAATGGCCAGTACAAGCTGCTTGACAGAAAATCTAAGATCCCAGAAATGGAGAATTATGGAGTAACCGGCCCACATGAGGAGTTTCTTTCCAAGGCCTGTCATTTAGAGGCTGGAATACATATGCTCTTTTAAGCCTTTATCCTTATAAATGCTTAGTCCTTTTTTTAATTATCATATATTCTCTTGGACTCAGTGATACCTTGTGCAGTGAAAACAACAAGGAGTTCTTGTGGCACTTTAGGGACTAACAAATTTATATGGGCATAAACTTTTGTGGGCTATAATCCACTAATTTTATGCCCAAATAAATTTGTTAGTCCCTAAAGTGCCACAAGGACTCCTCGTTGTTTTTGCTGATACAGACTACCACTGAAACTTGTGCAATTAGTTTTACAGGTTAATTGTGTTCTGTGCAAAACAATTCCTGTTATCTGCTTAAATTTGTTGCCTTTCATTTCACTGAATATCTCCTCATTTTTGTATTATGAGAGCAAAAATAGGAGCATACTCTATATCTCCATCCCATCCATTCTTTTGTATGTCATGTCCCTTCTTCATCTCCTCTCTGGAATCCCACTCTTTTCAGTCTCCTTATATGGAAGTCTCACCAAGCCTCTAATGATTTTTATCACCATTTGTGAATCACCTCTATTGTGATGGTACCAAATAAGTCGTTTCCATCTCTCATTTTAATACTCCCGCAGGAGAGACTGACCATTAAGCTTCATCATTCCTACAGCCCTTTTATTTCACCAGTATTTAGGGAGATAGCTTATGGGACAACTTCAGTCCTTGGATGCATATGAATGGCGTCTATTTAATTCAGTTTAAACCATGTCTGCATTCTTAAGGAGAATGTAACCCTGGGCAAGGGTCAGAATTAAATACTTTCAAACTAGGACCATGCTAGTGAACTTTCAGCAGCACAGCTGTACCGGATGCAGCTGGGCCACTGTTAAGATAACTCATGTAGCCACTCTATGCAGATAGGAGAGAGCTCTCCCAGCAACATAATAAAACCACTTAAACGAGCACCCATTGGTAGGTCGGTGGGAGAAGCTCTCCTGCCACCTCAGCATTGTGTACACAAGCATTTATGCCAACAAAACTTACATCGATCAGGGTGGTGTTTCTTTCACACTCCTGAGCAATGCAAGTTTTGTGACATACGTGGTAGTGTAGACATGGCCTAAACAATGTGCTTTCAAAGGAACACTAAGTCAATTTAATCTCATTCTTGTCAATTTCATGATTAGATACTCTTTAATTAGAAGCATTATCCTCCCCTCCCACAGTTGTTTTATCTTATAAATACCAGCAGATTATTGGAAGCTTCTTTATTAAGGCTTACTAGTTGCAGTATAGTATAAATACATTTCTGTGGGATAAACCTCAACTCAATAGTGTCTTTGAAAGAGATTATTTCAGTAATTCAAAAAAAATCCATTGAGGTTTAACGACAGTTAAACTCTGTTAGTATTTAAATAACATGTATTCAAAAGGACCTGATAAGCTTTTTCTAAAGCTTGGGAAGAGTCATAGAATATTGGATCAAGTTCAAGGTCCCTCATCCTTATCTTCAAGACATTCAATGTCTAGGGTCCAGGATATGTAAAAGTTCACCTCGAGCTCCATGATGAAGACCATGATCAACAGTTCTGCTCTTCTGGTAGAATGGAACTCTCTCCTATAGGAAGAAAGCTGGTCTGGCAATGAACTCTCATAGGAGAGAAGGAACATCACAAACCTCACTGGCTTCCACTCCGAGTCCAAAGACAGACTTTACTTCAACTTGCCTTCTCTGGTATCAACACACTGCAGCATCTACATAAAGACCATACAAAAACCCTGCCAATCAGCAGTCAGGATTTAGGATGTGGAGAGTTCCCAGGAAGAACTCAGCACCACACCAGGATCCTTTTCAGGCCCTTCCATCAGGAAACAGTTTGTTTCTTTAACTGTAAAACTTATCTGCCCACCCTGGGCTACAGCTCCCAGTGCCTTTACCCAGCCACTCAGTGATGAAAGCAGGCCACGCCCTTCCCTCCAACCTCCCTGCTTCAGGAACCCATCTCCGTCCTGCAGCTGTTCTCACAACTGAAAAGCCTTCCTTATAAACCTTCCCAGCTCCGTCTGATAATGGAAGAGGGCTGACTGGCCTTAAGCCCCCAGCCTTTGCGTGGGCAGACTACCCTGTAGCAATGTTCTTCTCCTGATTGCTATTTATTGTGGTAGTGTCTGGGAGTCCCAGACATGGACCGGGACCCCCCTGTGCCAGGTGCTGTACAAACACAGAAGAAATAGACACTCCCTGCCCCAAAGAGCTTACAATCTATTGCTTGCCCTCTCACACTGTGCTCAGAAGGCCTGGTGAGTGGGGGTTGGCTGGGGAGGAATTTGCCAGACCCTGTGGATGCATAGTCAGCACAGCTAAGCCATGCCACCACTCCTGCTGCCCCTCCACTGCAGCTACGCTACTACTTATATTCATACTAGTGTTCATCGAGTCACCGTGGGTATGCCTAAGTGAGCTGGGAATCACACCCCTAGCTCAGAGAGAAGACATACCCAGATCGGGGTCCGCAGACTGAAGTTTTCCAAGCCGAACAGAAAGGGGGTTATTTCTGAGTTCTGACTCTGAGAGACTATTGTCACGTTTCCTCTGGTTTATCTTCCAGAAATTTAGACTGGAGTCCAAGTTCCATAAGCCTGCTTTTTAAACTAAAATGAATCAAAACCAGCATATAAAATGAAGCTTAGAATGCTGGTGTGCCCCAAGGAAACATAAAGAATTTGGATTCCATGAAAACAAAGCCTAATTTTGATTTTACTAAGAAAAATCTCCAAATTGGGTACAGAATAGAGCAGTCTGAAAAGTGCTAAGTTCCAAGATGATCAAACAGCTCTCCTGCACAGATCTGACAGCTAACTAATTAAAACGGGTACAGAGTAGAACATCAGTTGCAACTATATATCACCTTTTTGTCTGCCCTAAAGCTCTTCTTTTTAATAAGAACTGTCTCTTAGCCAGGGCAGATACCAGAGGAGATAATGAAATCTTTAGTTATTGAATTAACACATTGTACATGGCTAACATCACCACACAAGTTTTCTCGAAACAATCAGACTGTAACCTTTAATGGGGAGCTAGCTTAATTCTCAATCACCATTTGGAAAATCATCTTCGTGCATTAGAATTTGAGAGATACGAGAGAGAGCTTTTTGATCTGGATTTGTCATCCTGTAAATTTTATTCCATCTCTGCACATAAAATCATGCTGCAACCAACAGATCTGGCCACTAGCAGAAATAAATCATTTCTGAAAGGCTGAAGCACAGAGGCAGGCTGTTAATTAGGAAAATCTGCCTCCAACTGAGAAAACATGATCTGCAGGCAAAATGTTTGGCAAAGAGAATGGAGGCCACACATCTGGCAGAAGGGAGTCAGCGGGTTGCATAATATTTGTCTGCAAGAAAACACCTGGCAGAATATAATTTGCAGGTTGGATTTAATCTATGTCTTTGTATGGAGCAGAATGTAGGTAATATGCACGTCATAAACCCATGCGTGCTGTAATCCACACAAATGCCTGTGGGTTTCTTCATGTCACTCAGCAGACATTTATGAGGACTTTTGTTTTCCCAAACGTTATTATTTTGCTTACAAAGCAGCAGTACGTTCACTGCACTGTCACACTGTGACGCATCATCATAGATCATCAGGGGAGTGAAAATGGTCAGAGTGAACCATCATTTTGTGATGCTTTTCCCTGTCACTGTACTGGGTGTGATAGCTCCCTAATTTGCGAAGTTCACTCATTGTCACACACCCATCCACCCACCGAAGGATATCACATTGTGAGGTCTTTGGAACTTTCCAAACAGATACTCAGGCCCTGCCTCAATCAGTGCAGTGTGCTTGGGTTATTTACAGTGCTATAGAAATGCTTAATAATACATACGCACAAAAGCAAACAGCTACTTCTGAGCTCCCCCTTACAGTAGCTCAGTTTCTAGCCAGGAACCTGCAAGGTGTCATGGGGATGTCCTCATTGCAGGGAATGACAGCCCTACCCAGCTCTCCCCTCAAACCACAGGCACAGGGGAAACTTTAGGGATGGGAGGAAGTCTGTCAGGAGAGGATGTGGCGGCAGCACACTGCAGTCCAGCAGTGCAGGGACATGGAGAAGGCCATAGGGTGCCATTCAAAGTAGCCATAAATAAGAGCAGCATCTAAGGTCAGTAGTCTCCTCCTCTAGACTCTGATTGCTCACAGCTCCAGTCCTAAGGAGTTCCAGCAAAGGAGCGGCTGCAGGCTGCCACGCTGGGGAAGGCACAAAGCTGCAGAGTGGCTGTTCCAGCTTCAGGAGAGCTCCACAGCAACAGACCGCCATTTCCTTTCTGAAGTGGAGAGCTAATCACAGCTCAGGTTACTGCCAGCAACAACTGTTTGAAGAGAAGTCAACAGGTACCTTTACAAGGCAATCGAAGGGGGAGATGTGCTCCCCTGGGAAAAGACTAGTGAGCAGGGTTCTAGTCCTATCCCCAAATTCCCAAGGGGAAATAAATGTCATTCTTGTCCCATAGGCCAGTCTCTCTGGGGCTTCTGCTCCATTTCTTGGCTTGTTCCTATGTTGCTCAGTAGAGCCAGATTCCATGACTGGGTTAAAACTAGCAGAACCTTTCTTGCTGCGGATGATGAAAGAAACAGAAAGCAGCCAGCTGGGCTTTTAGATTCCAGCTAACTGAGCCACCTTTGTACTCGTGAAGTGAGCAAAATTGATCTGGAAGCAATTGAGAGAAAAAATAGGGACCATCAAAATGTCTTGTATAGAATTTCACTTTGCAAGGTAAAAGTGCCCTTTATAAATTCTCCTGAACTATAAATACAAGGTAAGTATCCCACTCCCCAGACATAAGTGGGTCTAGTGTGATAGTAAACATAATAATCCAACAACCAGAAGCCCCAATTAATTCTCTTCACAATTTCTAGTGGCTGTGGTAGCTTTTATCTAGCAGGCTTCATCCATTTGAGGCAATTTCCTCGTTATTCCAGCCAGCAAATTGCCTGTTTCTATCTGTCCTTAATGCAGATCTTTCTAATTTTAACACATCTGCAATTTTATAAAGTCATTAGTTTTAATTAATAGATAAGGCTATTTCATTATTCAGGTTATTAACTCCAGTTGAGATGAACAAGACAGAACTAACATACAGTTTTATGTCTTAAGTAGAAAATTCTTCAGAAGTGTTGAAATTAAAGGCAAGAAAGGGATTTGGGTTTATTTGGCCAATAAGTGGAACTACAGAACAAAGCATCCTTGCAAAATTCTGTGGGACTTAAGCAATTTCAGAAGATGTGCAATTAGTTGCTGCCAAAATGTTTTGCATTCCTTGTTTTGCTTATGCACAGCAGGAAACAGAGGTCATTGGGGAAGATGGATGCTTATATATGTATTACTGCAGGAGTGATCAGGCTCCACACCCACCAGCAGCTCCCCCGCCTCCTCCCCTGAGCATGCCCCATTCCTACCCTTCCCCCTCCTCCTCCTAGCACTGCCTCTGCTGCCAAACAGCTGTTTGTTGGCACTCCAGGCACTCCCTGAGGGAGGAGAAAGAGCGGAGCCACAGCACACTTTGGGGAGGAGGTGGAGAAGATGTGGGGGCGGGGCTTTGGGGAAAGTAATGGAATCAGGGCAAGGTGGAGCAAAGACACATACACCCCACCCCACTCCCCTGCCATGAGCCACTCAAGGCAGGGGGCTGGGGTGGGCAGGGGGCTGGGAATACCCCCATGACCCCAACCCCCTGCCCTGACTCCTGCACCCTCCCCACATCCCCAAACCCCCACATCCCATGCCCTGACTCCTGAACCCCACATCCCCACCCCTACCCAGAGCACCAAATGGGAGCTCTTGCACCCCCCCACCCACATTCCCATCTGCACCCTTCACACCAAATGGGAGCTTCCCCAAGTAAGCACTCCTGCCCCAGCCCTGAGTCCCCTCCTGCATCCTAACTCATGGCCAGACCTTGCACCCCAACCCCCAGCCCACTCCTACACCCTATCTCCCTCCCAGACCCTGCAGCCCTAGCCCTGACTCCTGCACCCCCTCAGGTACTGCCAACCCCCTGCCCTCCCTGACTCCTGCACCCCATCACGTCCCCTGCCTTCTGAGTTCTGCACCCCCCTCACATACACCCAGCCCCCTGCCCTCCAAGTTCTGCACCCCTGCCATATCCCCATCTGCACCCCTCGCACCAAATGGGAACTGCCCTAGGTAACCACTCCACACCCCAACCCTCCACCCCAACCCGGAGCCCCCTCACACACCCTTACTCCTGGCCAGACCCTGCATCCCAACCCCCGGTCTGCTTCTGCATCCTAACTTTCCTCACAGACCCTTCACCCCCAGCCCTGAGCCCCCTCCTGCACCCTAAGTCTTGGCAAGATCACACACCCCAATGTTTTTTGATATAGGTTTTTATAAAGCGCCCTTATCCAAAGCGCTTTACAATAGTTAGCTAACGGTACAAACAGTCTTTGGAAAGATCATGAAGTGATCCGTCAAGACCCTCCGCGATTTTCAAGTGGTCTGTGGAAAATGTTAGACTCCAAAAACAATCAAGGTACCTCGTTTTATTTTTATTTACTTCCTATTACTTATACGAGGAGGATGAAGAAAAAAAGAATGAACAGGGGCAGGGGAGAGATAAGAGAGAATGTTCTTTTTCTTGGCTGGGTCCTAAGGAGGGGCCCCAAAAATGAAGCAGAGCACAGGCCCCCTCTAACTCTAAATCCGCCACTGATGCAGATTGTGAAATCTTGCCAGGACTAGTGAGGCTGAACTTGGGAATGGTAGAACTGGGCAAAATCTCAGGCTCCAGCTAAAGTGCCCCAGAAATGGGCAGCTGTTTTCTGTATCTAGGGATCTCACCGGGGTATGTGTCCTTTGCTCCCCATTTTATACCTTCCCCTCGCAGCCAGGTTGTGTTTGACTAGTGAAGGTTATAAGAGTGTCTCTAAGGCCCAAAGAAGCAGAGAGCATCTGTGTTTGCTGGGGAACATTATATCTGTGTAAGGAGAGAGGATGATTAAAGATGAGTTTGCCTGGTCCTAGGTATTTGGTCATATTCATGCCCTTCAGCATCGGAACCAGGAGTCTGTCTACACACGCTGAGCCCTTGAACTATCTCAGCTATCAGAGGGTACGGTTAATGAGGTAACATTCTGCCCAGCAGGGGGCAGCTGTACACGTGTGTGTAAACCATTGTATTATAGTGCAGGGGAGCCCCTACAAGCCCTTAAGCACAGTTACCCAGGCAGGCCACCTGCAGAGTTCCCGAGTTCATTTTCATGATGTTGGGACTAGTTAGCGGAAGGCACTGAGTTCTCCAAAATACCACTGTGCAGAAGTGCAGCACATGACAAATCAAAGCCCTGGGACACAATGTAGATGCAAAACCCCCACACAAAGCACTATCAGACAAGTTTAATCAACAGACACATCCGACGACATAAATTAACCCCAATTTCACCCGTTTCCTTCAATTTAATCAAGGGAAGCTACAGCAGTCTTTTCCTCTTGGGGTGTAATCGTGTTAGCTCTTAGGATTGCATCTGGTTTGCACAGGGCCGGTGCAAGAATATTTCATGCCCTAGGCAAAACTTCCACCTTGCGCTGCTCCCCCGCCCTACTCCAGAGCCCTGCAGCAGCTTCCCGTCCCCCCTCTCTCCGCCTGAGGAGCCCTGCGGCAGCTTCCCGTCCCCAGCTCCCCTCCCCTCCACCTCCCAGATTTGCAGTGCCAATCAGCTGTTTGGCACTGCGAGCCTGGGAGGGGAGGAGAAGCAGAGGGGGCGGTGTGCTTAGGGGAGCAGGCAGAGCGGAGGTGAGTTGGGGTGGGGAGAGGTCCCCTGTGCATCTCCTCCCCCGTTACTTGCTGCGGGAGGCCCTCTCCCGGGCCCTCCTGCCCCAGCTCACCTCCGCTCCAGCGCCTCCCCTGAGCATGGTTTTTGGTGCCCCCAACCATTTGGTGCCCTAGGCGGTCGCCTAGTTCTCCTAGTGCTTGCACCGGGCCTGGGTTTGCATGTAGATGAGAGACGTCAGGTGGTGCAGAAAATTGTGCTTCAGTGGATGGTGATCTTGGGCCAAGTTTTGATCTCATTTCACTCAATAGCAAAGACTGCACCAAAATAAATAAATAAATGCCAAAAAGTTTAAGCCTGAATTAATTTTGCAGAACAAAAGGTGACATGGTGATGACAACGCAGCTGGTGGCTCTGAAGTGTGAGCAGCGCTGCCCATTGCTTTGGGCCAAATGCGGCACTTCCCAGTCAAAGAAAAAAATCTGTGGTGCTGTCAGCGGCTTCTGCAGGATTAGGAAGCTGCTTTGTAGCTTTTATGCTCCATAAGTGAATACAAAGCAGCACTTGGAGTTTGACAAACGGAGATAAGTTCCTTATTGGAATCAGGCCTCTGTTATGCAACAGGAACAGAAGATAGACTGTGAGTAGAAGTTCAGAACCTCACAAACTCCTCTCTATCAGCTCTTCGGTGCTGACCGAACAGAACGAAAGGCTGAGAATATCAGGCACAGCTACAAGGGACTGAGTCAAGGACTGGCTCAAAGCCTGACTGACTCCCCTAAACCACTGGTCATCATATAAATGTGCACTTCCCCAAAACAAAAGCTTTGTTTCCAGGAGCAAGGTGCGGTAAGCATAGGGTGGCCAGACAGCAAGTGTGAAAAATCAGGATGAGGGTGAGGGGTAATAGGACCCTATATAAGAAAAAGCCCCAAATATCGGGACTGTCCCTTTAAAATCGGGACATCTGGTCACCCTAGGTAAGCATGGACTTATTCAAAGAAGGATGGAGCTTTCTTCACAGAGGGCCAGGTCATGCTTGGCAGGGCAAGGCTTGGTGCCTAGAGCTCCTGTCTGATTTTGAGAGAGAGTGGTATGGTAACCAGATGTCACAATTTTATAGGGACAGTCCTAGTTTTGGGGTCTTTTTCTTATGTAGGTTCCTATTACTCCCCACCCCTTGTCCCAGTTTTTCACACTTGCTGTCTGGTCACCCTAGGCAGTGGGGCAGCTGCATACCACTTCCTCACATCTATGACCCACTGACCACACAGAGTGGGGAGGAAGGAAATTCGCTATTCAACCCCGGGGGCAGGGGGCAGGAATGGAAATTTGCATATGAATGTTGGGCATACAGACATCTGATCCTTTCCAGTAGGAGTAAATTGAGGGGAGTGGCTGAGGGAGCAGATTCTTTCACTCGACTGGCGTCCATCTCAAAATGACATTCTGTGGTCCCCCTAGGTTTCCTTTACAGGGCTTAGTCTGACATTCAGAGGCCGGAGATTGTAGAAAATGTTACCTGTGTCCGTGATCTTAAATAACCCTCCAGGCAGAAGGAAAATACTCCCTCACCTTGAGTGAGGACAGCTTTATTAGAGGCAGAACTATATTACAGCTAAAAATAGGTTACAGGTATTGTAGCAACAGCATCAGCAACCTCAAACAGAAAACAGATGCAGAAATGACTGTTTGGAGACAAACAGGAAGAGTCATTACACACACAGAGAACACAGCACCGCTCTGTCATTACAGACATGGAAACAGTAAATAGGGGAACAGTAACTAAGCACTAATAGTAAAGCATCCGTTCATAGATTGACCAGCTGCTCAGCACTCAGCAAATGGAAGCTGTCTTTGAGCAGGAAGTGTCTAGGCCGCTTTCTCCAGCATTGGGCTTGAATCTGCAAAGTGCTGGATGTTCTTGATTCCCATTGGAAACGATGGAAGTTGAGGCTGCTCACGAATAGCGGTTCTCCAGTGTGGCACCTGGTCCTGCAAGTTGCTTGGTGTCCTCACTGGGGACGCTATTAAGGTCACGCAGACCTTGCAGAATACCTGAGGAACCCAACTGCACCTCCTCCCCCAATACTGCAAGATTACAAGGGGAAATGGATGTTAAGGGTAGTGGAGCCTGGACAAAGAGCAGTCTTACAGTGTTTATAGACTGTAGCCATACTTGGATGTATTTCTGGTGGAGGCGAATTCCAAAGGTGAGGCCTGATACCCAAAACACCCTGACCCTACTTCCCTCAAGCCTTTCTCTTGGGGCAATTTGCTTACACATGAAAGCAGGTGATTTTGGTGGCTCAGAGAGGGACATTTGGTCTCTGAGGCAATAATAATATTACATAGCACTTTTCATCAGTACACCTCAAAGAGCTGTACAAACAAGGTCAGTATTATCATCCTCATTTTATAGAAAGGGAAACTGAGGCACTAGGAGGGGCAGTGACTTGCTCAGGGTCACCCAGCTAGTGAATGACAAACCCAGGAAGAAAACCCAACTCTCCTGACCGCCAGTCTAGTGCTCTGTCCAGTAGGCAATACTGCCTCCATAAGTGCTTAAGCTTTTGTAGCTAATAATGAGCACCTGGGCTACGCTTTAGAAATTGTCAAGCATCTGGTTAATTAAATTCCATGGTTTTCAGACCCCCTCGAACTTGGCAGGCAGATAATCTGAACTGAGAGCTGTCATAAATGTAGCCGCTTCCTGTGACAAGCCATCACCCTCTTCTGACGGAAGTGGTGGGACCTTCTGTCTTTGTGAGCACTGTTACTGTCTGACTGATACGTGGATGATAGGGACGATTAAGATCTTGCTTGTGAACTTCATGACCATGGTTGACTGGTGTTGGGAGTGAGAAGCAGTGCTGATAAATAACACAGTCAATTTGAAACGAAATGAGGGCAAAACACATTTAAGTTGGTCTTAGGGCAGCATGGTCAACTTGCTGGGAGCCTAAGGACTGCAGTTAACGTTTAACAGAGCTGGTTGCAGTCGCCTTGTTCAGTGTGGACTACAGTCCATAAAGACTCCAAGCCCCAGAAGGCAACATTTCATCATGCTCTGGCCCTTTTCTCATAGCCTTCATGATCACCCTTTAGTTAACATGCCCTCAAATAGGATTGATGTGTGGTAAAGCAGAGGGCTGGAAATCAGGAGGCTTGGATTCTATTCCTGGTTGTATCTCAGAATGGCTGCGTGAGTGGAGGCAGGTCACAATCTCTCGTTTCCCCTGAAGCAAAACGGGGGGACCCTCTCAGAAGGCTGGGAGACTTAATTCACCGATGTTTGCAAAGCCTGCTGAGCTGCTTGAATGGAAGGCACCTGGTCAGAGTTAAGTCCCGTTCAGCTGTATTCGCTCCAGAGTGGGCACTGATTTCCAGAACACTGAATGCTCCATTTTCCCCCTACCCACCAGGTACTTTTCAGGGTCTATTTCTACTAGGTTGGCTGGAGACTAGCACCCCACAAGGCTCTACTCACTGACAGATGAAAAGCATTAGAAAGATTAGTCATGCAGACCAGGCAAGGAAGTGTGAGCATTCTCCAGGAAGGCCTGTTCAGAGCTGTTGAGGTGTGGCCTTCCGAAGGTTTGAGTTTGTACTAATTTGAGGTTTTTGCTGTGGTTTGAATGGCCCAACCCAGACCCCAAAAACTATAAGAAATCTGTTCCAGGAGCTGCCATTACTATACTAGGGGAAACGTCTCACCGTATTCCCTTACTGGAGACGTTGGTGGCTTTAATTTCAGACACAGCCTGCAACGTCCACTGCCTGTCTGAGTCCTTGCCACAGGGAGATGAAGCAAGATCAGTGATAAGCAGAGGGCTAGAGTATGCACTTGGCAAATTCAATAAAATATAAGGTCTTATATGGTCCTCATCACTGAAGTATCTGTGCACATTCCAACATTCGTCCTTTAACAACACGACTAACATCTGTCACATGTTTATTTCCTCAGCCTTTCCCCAGAGGAAGAAGTATGCATGGTGGAGTCTTTTACTTTAGATTTTTATTTGCACACTGTGACGGAGTCAGACCAGAAGGATATAAGAGAGTGCTGGAAGGCCGGTATATTAGTCTCAGGATGTGCAGGTCCCTGTTCCCTGGATAGCCAAACAAAGGCCATTCCAGGACAATCAAAATACCTGGGGCCAATTAAGAACCTTCCAGAAAGGAGTAGAAACAGCTAGCCTGATTGGGACACCTGAAGCCAATCAGGGACTGGCTGAAACCAGATAAAAACCTCCCAGTTAGTCAGGGTGGGTGTCAGGAGCTGTGGAAGGAAGTTATGCTGTTGGTGAGACTGAGTGTTGGACAACATATCATACTGAAGGAAGGAGGCCCTGAGGTAAGGGTGAAGTGGAGTTTGAAGAAGCGGGGACTGCTGTGGGGAAGTAGCCCAGGGAATTGTATTGTGTTTTGTGCCTACAAGGTCAGCCATCTTAGCTGATACTATTAGGGTCCCTGGGCTGGAGTCCGGAGTAGAGGGCGGGCCCGGGCTCACCCCCTTTTCCATCTTCCATACTGGCCTATGACGAAGGTAACTCACTAGGTGGTGACTCTTGCCAATTATACTGAGAAAGGGAGGTCATTCTGGGGCCTAGATGAGTTTCTGAGGCCCCTAAATCTGCCAGGAAGCACAGAACCCACAAGAACAGACTTGGAGCTTTGTCACAGCACACATGCACACACAGACACACACATACGGACACATGCATTCTGCTTGGCCTTGTGGGGGACAGAAAGGAAGAAATGGCTCATAGTACATATGTGTCCCTGTGGTTAGTTGCCACCAGGGAGGAAAAGGGGCCCAAAACATAGGGCAGAGAAACAAAGAAAACAATATTTTGGTTACAAAAATAATCACAACACTGCCAAGGGCAAGTAACATATAGAAGGCTGGGTGGAGTTGTGTCATGAGAATATAAGGGGGAGGTTAGAAAGCAAGAAATGGCATATGCCTATCAGGTCACCAGACTACATGTTTGGATGGGTAGGTGTATCCCACAGCTGACTCACACCAAGAGCCTGTGGTTCCATAGGCAACGCAGTGAGTCCCCTGCTGATACAACAGAAGACATGCTGAGCCAGACGCAGTGGGGAGCCACCTCACCCTGACCTAGCCAATAGGCCTTGCAAGGAACCATTTCCAGGAGTCCAGTTCTTGATGTTCTGAGTGCTCTCCGGGACTGCAGATTTCTGAGGGAACTGGGGTCCTTTAGCACTTCAGCACCTCACAGGACCAGGGCTCAACTCGCTCACCATCAATGAGCCATGAGGTGAAGCAATAAGACAAATCCTCAATTGGTGTAAACTCGCCCCAGCAGACTGAAGCCAGCGGAGCTATAATGCTTTATCCCGCTGAGGATCTGGGTCAATGCATTCACTTCTCTGACATTAGAGTGTGCTGCACAATATCGACACATAGCACCCTACAGGAAGCAAATGTGGTTACGGCTTGGATCAACAAAAAGCAAACACCGTCATCTTTCATTTTTAATATTCTTGATAAAGTCCTGGCCATTGTGTGGTTTCCTGTTACAACCCAGTATCTGATTTGCTGGTACAACCTGAGGTCTTTACTCCCTAAAGCTTATTCTGGTCTCCTTCGTGATTAGCTTCTTGTGCCTGTCTTCCAACCATCAGGGCCACTCTGGTGGGATGCATGCTCCTTATGCTTTGACAAACAACAGAAACAGAGCATCAAGCTTAGTAGTGTCCCCATCTATGTGCCTCGCCTATGATACAGAGAATTCAGTGCAGGGACTAAGCTTGTGCTGGATACTCAGTGAGAGCTGCAGGAGTGGAAAAGAAAATGAGTAAAACAGGAGAAAAGTAAAAGGGGACAGATAAAGAAGCCCTGAGCAGAGGTAAAGGATAGGAGAGAAATGCCATGTCACACTCTAGGAGACAGTCGCGCCCACCGGCATTGAGTTCTCCCGCTGCCCCCAGTTTGCAAGCAAGGTATAAAATGGATCTTACAACAGTGTTGGGGGGTGAGGAGGAAACCTGAAAAGATTTCCCAAGTTTTTGTTGAACAGCCCCAATAATGGGCTAATGAAGGTCCCTTTAGACAGCAGTGCAATTAAGGTACTCAAGTGGCAAGCCACAGGGCAGCCGTTAGCTGTTCAGTCACCAATACCTGGGGGTTGCATTTCAATACTACCAGCCTCATGCATCCAAAAACCATGAGCAGGCCCTAAAAAGTCATGAGATTTTATACAAACAATGCATGTGGGGCTCTAGGCCTTTGCCTTGTAAGCCTTTTGGTCACACTCACTTTCAAGCTTTTCTGTGCAACTGTGAAGCTGGAAATGTCCTTTTTTTAAATGGAAGAGGAGGTTCTCATGTAATCTCTAGCCTTGCAGCCGAGACTTCCCTCAAATATCATGAGACTTGGCATCACTGAGATTTCCGCCAGTGTCCTACAGCTGAAAAGCTCCCTATTACGTTCCATTTCTAGTCTAGACAGGTTCTTATACCGTGCTTTTCTCCATCGTATCTGAGCTCCTTCCATTAATGCAGTGGTCTTCAAACTGGGGTGTGTGCACCCCCACGGGTGCACGAGCCCACCCCAGGGGGTGCACGAGACCCCGGTGCCGCCTCCTATCCCGCGTGGGAGACCGCCGAACTCCCGCGCGGGCTATTTTTGTCCCGTCAAAATGCCGCCGCGGAAAGTGGAAGCTTCCACTTTCGACTGCGGCATTTCGGCGGACATATCCCTGGGGGCCGTGAGTGGCCGCCGAACCGCAGAAAGGGGCCGCGGCTGGAAAAGTTTGGGGACCCCTGCATTAATGCATTAACTGATATGACTAACATCTTAGGGTATCAAGAATCAGAGGGGTAGCCGTGTTAGTCTGGAATTGCAGAAGTGACAAAGAGTCCTGTGGCACCTTAGGACACTCCCTACACTAACACAGGAACAAATTAACATACCCTTAGAACCCCGACCAGGGCTATTCTATCTTTTACCCAAGATCCACAAACCTGGAAATCCTGGACGCCCCATCATCTCGGGTATTGGCACTCTCACTGAAGGACTATCTGGATATGTGGACACTGTACTCAGACCCTACGCCACCAGCACTCCCAGCTATCTCCGTGACACCACCGACTTCCTGAGAAAACTACAATGCATTGGTGACCTTCCAGAAAACACGATCCTAGCCACCATGGATGTAGAGGCTCTCTACACAAACATCCCACACAGAGATGGAATACAAGCTGTCAGGAATAGTATCCCTGATGATGCCACAGCACAAGTGGTTGCTGAGCTCTGTGACTTTATCCTCACACACAATTATTTCAAATTTGGTGACAATATATACCTCCAGACCAGTGGCACCGCTATGGGCACCCGCATGGCCCCACAGTATGCCAACATCTTTATGGCTGACCTGGAACAACGCTTCCTCAAATCTTGTTCACTCATGCCCCTCCTCTATCTACGCTACATTGATGACATCTTCATCATCTGGACCCATGGGAAAGAAACTCTGGAAGAATTCCACCATGATTTCAACAGCTTCCACCCCACCATCCACCTCAGCCTGGACCAGTCTACACGGGAGGTCCACTTCCTGGATACCACGGTGCAAATTAATGACGGCCACATCAACACCACCCTATACCGAAAACCTACCGACAGCTATGCCTACCTTCATGCCACCAGCTTCCACCCCGGGCACACCACACAATCCATTGTCTACAGCCAAGCACTGAGGTACAATCGTATTTGCTCCAACCCCTCAGACAGAGACCAACACCTACAAGATCTCCACCAAGCTTTCTCAAAACTACAATACCCGCACAAGGAAATAAGGACACAGATCAACAGAGCCAGACGTGTACCCAGAAGCCTGCTGCTGTGAGATAAGCCCAAGAAAGAAAACAACAGAACACCACTGGCCATCACCTACAGTCCTCAGTTAAAGCCTCTCCAATGCATCATCAGTGATCTACAACCCATCCTGGACAACAATCCCTCACTTTCACAGGCCTTGGGAGGCAGGCCAGTCCTGACCTACAGACAACCTGCCAACCTCAAGCATATTCTCACCAGCAACAGCACACCACGCCATAATAACTCTAACTCAGGAACCAATCCATGCAATAAACCTCGATGCCAACTCTGCTCACACATCTACACCAGCAACACCATCACAGGACCAAACCAGATCAGCCACACCATCACTGGTTCATTCACCTGCACATCTACCAATGTAATATACGCCATTATGTGCCAGCAATGTCCCTCTGCTATGTACATCGGCCAAACTGGACAGTCCCTACGAAAAAGGATAAATGGACACAAATCAGATATCAGGAATGGCAATATTCAAAAACCTGTAGGAGAGCACTTCAACCTCACCGGACACACCATAGAAGATTTAAAAGTCAGCATTTTGCAGCAAAAAAACTTCAAGTCCAGACTGCAAAGAGAGACTGCAGAGCTGCAATTCATTTGCAAATTTGACACAATCAATTTGGGACTGAATAGAGATTTTGAATGGCTAGCTAACTACAAAAGCAGCTTCTCTTCTCTCGCTATTCACACCTCCAGTTCAGCTGCTAGAGGAACACCTCACCCTCCCTGATTAGAGATAACGAGCTGGTTCAGCCTGATTGGACTAACCTTGTTATCTCCCACCTGGTTCTTGCCTACCTATTTATACCTGCCCCTGGATACTTCCACTGCATGCATCCAACGAAGTGGGTATTAGCCCACGAAAGCTTATGCTCTAAAAAACTTTAGTTAGTCTTTAAGGTGCCACAGGACTCATCTTAGGGTATGTCTACACTGCAATTAAAAACCCTGCAGCTGATTCATGCCAGCTGACTCAGGCTCCCAGGGCTCGGGCAAAGAGGCTGTTAAATGCAGTGTAGACATTCGGGTTCAGATAGCCTGAACTTCTACACTGCAATTAAACAGCTCCTGAGCCCAAGCCCCAGGAGCCTGGGAGCTGGCACAGGCCAGCCACTGGCATCTAATTGCATTCCCTGCCTTCCCTAGGATCCTGTAGGAGGGGATGGTCCTGAGCCCCGTGGGCACCTTTGTAGGCCTGCCAGAGCTGCCTTTCTACCGTAGAATTTCCTTGATACATAGCACCCCATATGGCCACTTTAGTCTGTGCCTTCAGCTGTCCCTGCACCCATATGTCCACCTTTCCTTTTGAGCTCACTGAGGGCTGAACAGCGCCTTTCCCCTCACAGTTCCACAAACTGTATTATGGACACTGAAGAGCAAGGCCCCAGAGAATTTCCAATGCCTCAGTTGACAGTCCCACACATTACACAGGGCACAAGGCAACTTACAGCATATCTACATCTGGGGGTTTAGCATGGGCATAGCTATGCTGATGCTAAACTCCAGTGCAGAGGTGCTGGTTTCACACTAGGGTATGCTGCACTGGCGCAGTGCATCTACACTGAGTGCAAAAATCCCCATGTAGACAAGCCCTTAAGAGCTGCACAGTCTGTCCTATTCATGCCTGGAAACCTCAGCGGGCATGTTGACAGCTGCTGGCAGCACCTGTGCAGCTTCCTCGTCTGCCTCCTTAATTATTCTTCATTTTAACCCCGCTTCTTAAAGATAGGGCTTGACCAGGATCATCATTGCTCACTCTCCCACACTCTTAGCTGCTGTTCTGAAGTGAGGTGGAGGCCTCTTGTGGGGTCTGTCTAACCAGCTTGCTCCAGTTTGGATACCAATGGAGCGTGATGCCCCAAGTCCCATTATGTTGTGGTTTCTTCCTGCCTATCTACTATACACACATATCTGCGTGTTCTTGATTTACAAGGAACAGGAGCCATTCTGTTGTCCGAACAGCCCAATGAAAGATGATAACATGCCGCCTGATACAAACTCTAATGCAAAACACCCACTCACTGGGGTTTCACAGTCATTTGCACACATTATAATTTCTTTTCCCAACTCTCCATCCCTGATATAATTCCAGGGCACCAGACAGTTTCTCTTCTTGTTTTTTCCATCAGTGGCACCGGGGACTGGTTTCCCTGTCATCACATTTGTCATTCCACCTCATTAATAACGACACTTTTGTATGAATCAGTCAAAGAAACATTTTGGAGAGAGGAGGACAGATTCAAAACTCAGATGTTTTCATTTTGCTAATGACATAATAAATCTGGTAAATATTGGCACTGTAGTTGTAAAGAATGTCAGGCCTTAAGCAATATGCAAGCAAGGCAATAACTGCATTGCCTCAGCTGGTTAGCATACAGGCTATAACCTTGTGCCTCTCTTGCAGGGGGCCTATACACTACATTTGCAGCCTCTGGCTTCTGGGGATAGCTGGGAACCCATGCAGTCCTCGGTAGGTTAGAGCAGCCTCTAACTCATATCAGGTAGAGTCCCTGTACAGAATAGCCCTGTGGTTCCTAAGCTATAGTCTGCAGAAGGACTGTAGAAAGCTGCCTGGTGACCTGCTCCTTGTTTCTGGCTGTTACATCACATTAAAGGTAGCTAAAAATACATTGGATACTTTCCTGCCATTATTTTCTGTGTAAGCATTACGCACAGGAATGTTATGCAGTCATGAATGAGAGGGGGTGTGGGTTCCACATGGCCATGAATGAGGGGAGTTGGCCATGTGCCAAAGTCTTTATTAAGATGTGGTCCATGCTATGAAATGTCTGAGAATCCTTGGAATGGTCCTTTAAAGTCACTGACATCCCTTTTCAGGAAACTCAGCTGGGGAACATTTTTGATGTACTTTGTACAGGAAACGTGGCCATTGTGTGTGAGACCCGTGAGAGAGTCCATCTCAGAAATCATTGGCTAGCTCTGGTGTAATGCTGAAACACTGGTAGTGTGCTGGAGAGCTTTGCCAGGGCAAGATGCAGGCCAGCTCCTCCCACAACATACAGCCTAACCTCAGTAAAGGCCTTTTAGGGGCCCTCGGGTTCATCCTGTCAGTAAAGACAGGAGAAGTGACTTTCAAAGAGGGAACAAGGGGCAAGTTTTGGGGAAGTTCATCAACTCCTGTTCTAGCCCCACGCCAGCTGGCATCAGGAAAGTGACTGTGTGGTATGCCTTGAACTGTATCTCATGGAAATCCTGGTGTCACGGCTTGGACAGCCATAAACGTTGTCTCCTTCTCTCCCATCTCAAGCCCGTCCCCCAACACACAATTCATGGCTAGTAGAGACTTCTGATATGTATCATTTTTATGTATTATTTATGTCTTGTCATTAATTTTTTTAAAAGAAATCAAATGGAACCCATCCAATCATGCACATAGCTCGTCTATATAAATACCATTGACTTCAGTGGGCTTTGAATCAGAACCTAACACAGAGATCAGTCCCACCCTAATGGGGAGTGAGTGTGGCCAGATCATCCTGGTTCTGTTGCCTGAGTACCAGCCACATCAAAGTGCCATAGCAAATTGTTTGGGCTGAGAAGAATAGTGATGTCACATGTTAGAGCCACAGTCTCTGGCCTTATTCCTCGATGCCTCTCACACACTCACAAACTCTTTACTAGTTGTCAATACCATAACTTCCAGATTCAACTAAACCAACAAGTCATAGAACCCTAGAAATGTAGGGCTGGGAGGGATGTCCAGAAGCCATCTAATCCACCGTTACCTGAGGCAGCATTCAGTATACCTAGACCATCCCTCACAGGTCTGTGAATTCTTCTAGTCTAACCTGTTCCTGAAAACTACCAGTGATGGGGATTCAACAACCTCCTTGATCCCTCTTTGAAAGTCAGTTCTTCTCCTTTCTCCTGCCTTTACTGACAGGATGGACTTGTGCGCCCTTAAGGTCTTTTCTGATAGTGAGGCTGTGTGTCAGAGAGGGGCTGGGCTTTATCTCATCTGAGCAAAGCTTGGTACACACCAGCCCAGGTGCCAGAGAGCTCATGAGGGTTATAAAGAAAGTACTTCACAAAATTCACAGTTAGCCTGTGAAAATCATTGCCAGAGGATGTTGTGAAGGCCAAAACTATAACAGGGTTCAAAAAGGAACTAGATAAGTTCATAGAGAATAGGTCCATCAGTGGCTATCAGCCAGGATGGGCAAGGATTCAACCCCATGCTCTGAATGTCCCTTGCCTCTGTTTGCCAGAAGCTGGGTGTGAATGACAGGGGATGGATTGCCTGTTCCGTTCATTCCCTCTGAAGCACCTGGAATTGGCCACTGTTGGAAGACAGGATGCTGGGCTAGATAGACCGTGGTCTGACCCACTATGGCCGTTCTTATGTCCTCCCTAGATAACCTGTTCCAGTGCTTAACTATCCTTATAGTTTGAAAGATTTTCCTAATTTCTAACCTAAATCTCCCTTATCGAAAACTAAACTGATTACTTCTTGTCCTGCCATTGGTGGGCCTAGAGAACAATTGATCACGTTCCTCTTTATAACAATCCTTTATGTATTTGAACACTGTCATGTCCCGCCTCAGCCTTCCCTTCCCTAGACTAAACATGTCCAATTCTTTCAACCTTACCTCACGAGTCCCGTCTTCCTAGCACAGAGCTCTGTGTTATTTAGCCCAACTGGTAATTTTACTCTTAGAAGGGAAGGCAGGGGGCAGGAACTCCCTAGATAAACTCTAGGGTTCCAGGCCCTAGTAGGAGTAAGTTTGCTTCTTACAAGCTTTAAAATTTTATCTTTTCTTTACTCTAAAGCTTTCGCCTCTGGGGAGATCCTGTAATTATTTTATCTGCAGTCTTGAGCATTTGTTGAATTAGTAACAGCTACTCAGCACAGCGAGAGACAGCTTCCAAAAGGCAAGCACTACTAAACTGTAATGTGACACTTGGCTTCGATGAGGGGTCAGGTTTGACGTCAGTGAGACATTGGCTCTCATCGTGGATGATATCAATACACATGCACCTTCCCTCCCTGCCTCTACCCCCTGGCATGAGAAGCGAGCTAGTTTTGGAAGGAAGGCAGTATGAAATCAAAGCATTGCTAAAGCACAGGGCTGGATGGTCAGGCGAGTGACTCCTGCTTTTGCAACAGACTTGCTAGGTGACCTTGGGTGTGTCACTTCCACTCTTCATGCCTCAGCTTCCTCCTTTGTAGTATGGCAATAATGCTACTTACCTCATGGGGATCATGGAGCATAATGAAGTGATCAAGTAATTTGTCTATCTGCTTATGGAGGTACTATAGAGGAGCGAAGTATTCAGGTTATAAATCTCATGTGCAGGAAGATGATTTCGTTTTGATTGTAATTATATTTCCCTTCAAAGCAGGGGAGAAATGGGGATGCTCCAGGGGGCGGAGGAGGATGGCATTCTTCCCCAGCACCCGCTCTAGAGTCTAGACCCAACAAAGAAAAGGAATAAGGCATAGGAGTCCCATTAGAACTGTCAAGCCCACTCCCTGTTCAGCCACAAGGGGCACCACTGAGCAATGCAAGGGTCTGCCTCCACTGTCCCAGGAGCTGAGTAGGTTGCAGGTGACTGATGAAGGAGAGGGAGCAGGAATTGGACTTACCTGTACCTCCTGTTGTGCAGCGCAGAGCTCCTTTTTTACTGTTTTTTGATATTTGCATTTAGCCAGCGAAGCCTCCAGTGGATCCTGGCATGTAGGCAGTTGCGTGCATCCAGTGCGCACACAAGCTAAGCCTTGTTTGTGTTGGAAGAGGACCTGGGGGGACCTGCCAAGTCACTGTTCTAACAGTGTTCACTGTGCACTCATGGCAAAATTAACAAATTAGAGACTCCAGGAACAACGGCTAGTCAGTGAAGCAGCACTGCCAGCCTCAAGCACTCAAAGATCAGCAGTCAGACACCAAAGAATCAGGAGATTGGCTTAAAAGTCATGGGATTTTGAAAACAATTAATCCGGTTAGGTTCTTTTTCTTACCTTCTGTTATACGAGCCTTTGTGATGTACTTGGGTCACATTTTCAAGCTTTTCTCTGCAGCCACAAGGGCTAGAAACTTACCATTTTTTAAAAAAAATGAAAGCTAAGATTCTGCCGTAATCACTTGACTCCAGGAGCTGGGGCTTAATGAAAAACATCAAGAGTCTTGTGATAAAATCATGAGAGTTGGCATCATGGACCTCCTGGGACACAGGCAGGGCCAAGTTCTGCTCTCGTTCTTCCTCATTTGATGCCTGTGCAACTCCATTGACTTTAGTGTCCTCCCCAATGCAGAGTTGTGTGACTGAGAGCAGGGTTAGGCCTATAGTTTGGTCTGTCACTTTGTTACTATTCCCCTTTGGGGTCCCCTCCCAACACAGAGCGGTTGTAAAGCTGGTGCTGTGACTGGCACCCAAAGCAGAGTTGGCTTCTGCTTGGAAACCACCAAGTGTCTTGTTGACGTCAGTCCTAGGGAAACCTGCAGGATACAGGGCTTGTTAAATAAACTTCCTGCAAAGGGTGGGGGAGCTCTCAACAGACAGATTGCTGTCACTTCTAGCAGAGTGACACTGTTGTGGATAGACGGGCAGAGGGAGGAATACATGGCCCTTATACTGATTCCATTGCAGCCCGCTCAGTGATCAGACAAGACATGAGTCTGTCAACACAAATGCTACAAGAGCAATGCCACATGGCACCCCACACCAGGCAGGATACACAGGAATCAACAGTGGTGTTGGTGACTGGGTCTTGGAATCAAAGGGGCCGTAGGACCCACAGTCTAATCTCCCACTTCTAAGCAAGCTGTAAAGCTTGCAAAAAGCAGTCCCCAAAGCAAGTGTCGTGGATCGCTTCCAGTCTGACTTTCACGAGGGCATAGTACACAGCCAGCACACATTGCTCTGCTGGGTGACCTCCTCCTGTCCATTGACTAGGGATTACATCATATTCACCCTGCTAGGCTTCCCTGCTGCATTCTGAACCACTGAGCAGGGGTGCTGGGTTGAATGGACAGGTCTTGAAACGGCTCAGGTCCTTCCTCGTTGACCAAACCCATAGGGTCCTGTGTGTTGTGTGAGCAACTGCTTCTCCCAACACCAAACCCTTCACCCACAGAGTCGCTCCTTCCCCGACCATGACAGCTCACAACAGCTGCAACAACATTGTCAATCCATAGAGCGAGACTGGTAAGTGCAGGTGAATGAACTTTCACCTGCCCTCACTAGCGTGGCCTAGGATGATCATGGAGCTCCCTCCTGGAAGAGATCACATGCCTCAGTACTTCCAGGAACAAATTTAAAACTCATTTCTTTTGCTTAGCTTCCACACGATCTGCTTTTCATACGTTCACACACATACACACACGACATAGAGACACAGCATGCTCACACTATGTGAATAAGCCAAAGCCATCCTGCAGACTCATCCAGCTAATTCTCCTCCAGGTTAGGATGGGGAAGACAAGGCTATTGTTGTTCTCTTTAAATGCTCAGAAGCACTCAGCTACTGCAGCGATGGGACCATATCAGATGGAGAAGAGATGCGGAGCAAAATGGCCAGGCTATCAGACCCACATGGAGCAATGGTGTATCACCTGGGGCCTGGAATCCTTCTTGGGTGGCTGGAGAACTAAGCACTGTGAGCCCCATGTGGGAGGCATTGGGGGGCTGGCAGGGCAGGGGAGTCCATGAGAGGTTCTTTCTCTTCCATGCGTATTTCTCAAATCACTGCCTCATTTTCTGGAGACAGTCCTGTGTGCTGCCTCTTCCTAACCACAACACATCCACACCTGCTCATTGCTTACCAGTGCTAGGTGCCTGCCCTGCTGTGGCTGAGTGGGTCCTTCTCGCCCACCATGCCTACAGACAAACCCTCTGTATGGACACAGCATCAGCTTTACTCTATAGGCCCCATCAGCCCTCTCCAACAAAAGTACTGATGGGGAAACTATGCAACACCGTGTTCTCCTCTTTGGCGATACAAGGCTCAATCATAGGCGCCAACTTGTCCTGGCGCCGGTGGGTGTTCATGCCCCTCCCTCCCCTACTCCACCTCCTCCCTGATGCTATTGGACTCCTTCCCCCACTCCATTCCAACCCCTTCGCCAAAGTCCCCGCCCCAACTCTGCCCCCTCCCTGCTGCTATTGGACTCCTTTCCCAAATCCCCACCCTGGCCCCGCCTCTTCCCTGCCTCCTCCCCTGAGCGTGCCATGTTCCTGCTCCTCCTCCCTCCCCCCACAGCTTGTTATGCCGCGAAACAGCTGTTTTCTAGTGGCAAGCGCTGGGAGGAGAAGTGGGGATGGCGTGCTCAGGAGAGGAAGTGGAGGTGAGCTGGGGCAGGGCAGGGAGCTTGGCTGCCGATGGGTGTAGAGTCCCACCAATTTTTTCCCCATGGATGCCCCAGGGCTGGAGCACCCACGGAGTCGGCGCCTATGGGCTCAATTCATCCCCCTCAGTGGGGTTACACCCGGGAGGAATCCATGAAAGTGCGATGGCACATGTTCGGCACTGGGACTGTCCGTCAGACGAGAGAGACAGTGTTAATGTCACTGACCCCGGCTCACTGGACAGGCTGCTAAATTGCCACTGTTTGTGGTGCTATAACAACAAAGGTGGGATAATGCTCCACCTTAACATCAGTAGCGCCGAACATGGGCACAACTTCTCCACCTCTTCGGAGCAGATTTTGTTGCCTTAAGCAGAAGATGCTGTAGCTTTTCTTTATACACAGTCTCTGAGACCAGCGAGACCACTGCACTGGTGTCCAGTTCCATGCATATAGATTTGCCATCCGATATTCATGTGAGCCCACTGCCAAAGACAAAATGTGGAGTGGCACTTCTTGTGATGAGGTGTCTCCTTGGTCATCCTGGGTCTGCTCTAGGGTATGCAGATTTCCCTTGTTGATCGGCCAGACCACAGGCCTCTTTTTCTTTTGGTTACAGGCACTCTCAATGTGTCCCTTTCTGCCACAGTGTCAACACACCAGGTCCTTACACCAGCATTCTGATGCATGGTGACCCGGCTTACCACAGCGGTAACATTCCTGACTCCCCACAGGTTTGCGGGTAGGTTCTTGTGACACCTTATGCACCCTAGGAACTGTACCTCCTTTGCACCTCCTTTGTAGCTAGTTCTATAGAGGCCACAATAGCAACAGCCTTTTGTAAGGTAAGTTAAGCCTCTATCAATAGGCGCTTCCATATAGCTTCACTATGCAGGCCACATACTAACCTGTCATGTAGGGTGTCATTTAATATCTCCTTAAATTCAGTGTTCCACAAGCTTTTTCAAAGTTGCTACAAATTGTACAACTGTTTCATCTTCTTTTTGGTCTCTTTTGTGGACTGCATCTTTCAGCAATTACCAGTGGTTTTGGAGAAAAATGGGACCCCAGAATTTCCACAATGTCACTGGAAGATTTGGTCTCTGGTTTAACAGGATGTAGTAAGCTGCGTAACAGGGAGTAGGTCTTTGCCCCTACAACATTTAAGAATAGTGGCACCTTCCTCTCGTCTGTAATGTCATTTGCAATAACAAAAAGTTCAAAACGCTCAGTATATACGTGTCATTGCACTATAGTCTCCTCAAAAGGTTCCAGTGGCCCTGTAAGTGCAGCCAGGGGTTTAGTTTCAGTTTGCACAGTCAATGCAAACAAGCCAGTTCTCACCCTCCCTTTCAACAGCAAACTGGTTTGGGAGTTTTTTTGTATCTTGACTTCTACTTTCTTCTGTTGCTGGGGCAGCACAGGAATCCCCTCCTCGTCATCATGTTGTTGTATTCTTGGGGGCAACTGTTTTAGGAAGAAATCTCTTGAGACACAGAGAGCTATAAGCCTTGAAAGCAGCATTTATTGCCACACACTGAACTAACCAAAAACCAGCAAAAACAGGCTGGGCTATCCCCTAATAATCTAACTCAGTTGCCATAGCAACAACAAGAATATATTACTAGGACAACCAAATATGCAACAAGCAGAAGTTATGAGTCTTCGCATTATTCCCCCCAAGCAAAAGACCACTCTCAGGTCCTGCAAACTATTCTTCTGTGGCTACTCTTCATGGTTTAGGGTGCCTAGAAGTGACCTGCAGCCCTCACTCACCCATGATCTGCAGCCAATACTTCCTGACTCAGGCACTGAAATAATTAAGTGAAAGAGTGGGGAGACCATATTGAGACCTTAGCCCTGGGGTGCCTGAGTTGACAAAACTGCTGAAGATAAGATCAGGCAGGATGAGTCTTGCAGCACTCTCGATTTCCACAAGGTGGCAGAGTTGAGCGAGCACAGTTTGCCTACTGACTGCAGAAGTGCTATCCCACAACAGAGCTCAGCCAACACATCTTTTATTAGACATTTAGCGCTCCAGCGCAACTCACAAATGACCCATCTAGGCAGGTAATAAAGAAAAACATTGTTAGTCAGGCAGTAAGAGTGAGATAAAACAATGAGATGAGTGGCAATCAATTAATTTCCAGGGTATATAAGAACTTTCACAAGCTAAGGGGGGAGAGATTGTGGGAGCCCTCTGTTTATAACATTGCAGTGCATCACCGCTTTGATCTCTGCTTAGGAGATGGCCTCAAGGCTGCTTCCTGAGGTGTGGAGATTCAGGCCCAGCATAATTCAAATGCTGCCTCATGGGGCAGAGCTTCCCACAACAGAGAAACCACGGAGGCCAAAGACAGAGATACTAACGCCAGTTCTGCATAGGAAAGATCCGACCTGATCTCTGCTAGTCTCAACCACAGTATTCTGCACTATGACCTCTGTCCTCCTCCTGCACTCAGCCTAGGCACGGTAATTCTCTACGTTCCCAGGCTCCCTGGTTCCACAGTGGTCCCGTCTGCTGAGTTTTCATTATACTGCCTTATTGAGGTGCTAATTCTACTTGACCGATTTATTTCCCACTGTTCTCCTGCTCCTTTTCCCCTAGCACTGACTTACCCTCTCATCCCGTTCATTACCCCGTAGCTTTACAGAAACCCTCTCCCTTGAAATTCTTCTCCCTGCTCAATTTTGCCCTTGGGTCTCTTGTGTCCCAAGCCTGCACACCAAAGACAGCAATTCCTCTGACACCCCTTGCCCCTCCCCCTTTTAACAACCTTTGTCCCCATCATTTGTGGCTGGATTTTCACCTCTTTCAGCATTTCTCAGGGCAGGAACTCCAGAGGGGATCTGTACCTCCAAGAGGGAGGGGTTGTGTAGCTCTATCTAGTTACCTACCTACTTGTGTCATAGGCCTGTCCCCATGGTATCTAGATTCATCAGCCTGAAAACTTCTGTAGCTGTGCCCATACTTTGAAGACCCCCCTGGGGAGGCTGCTGTTGCTCTCTGCCAGGGTTGATCCTTGAGGGACACAGGGAGGAAATCCTGAGCACAGCTGGCCAGGCTGCTATGGCAGCTATGACAGGCAGAAGCTGGAGCATTGCTGCCCCATCCCAATGCAGAGAACCAAGCGCTGGCCCCACCCAAGAGGTCTTGGGGCTTAGTGTAATCAGTGAGTGTGGCACCAAAGCTCTTCAGCGTGCCAGGCATACCACGACTCTGAGGCAAGGGCTGAACACAATTCGTCTTCTGGGCCCTAAAGGCGCCGCCCTGGTGGGTCTGGGTAAGCACTCAGAAACAAGGCTCAAGCGAGGAGATCTTTGCCTGGGGCTGGTAGGGAAGGGGGGAAAAGTTGCCAATATCCCTAAGTGCAGGGGCGAAAGCACTGACATGTGAAGGTAAATCCCAGTGGTTCCTGGATTGGCTGCTGGGGGCAGGGTTAAGGCCAACCTAGCCTAGAGCCTGGGGTGCCTGTCTCTATTAATGGTCAGTTTGTAACATGCAGATTTCCAGGCCAAGATGAGTCCATGGTGTGTCTCGCTATGGGGCTGTGTCGGCCCTCTGCTGCTGAAGCAGCAGTGCCTGAGCAGCTCCTGGTCGCCCACAGTGGTAGCCAGGATACAAGACCCCCAGAGCTCCTGACTGAAATCAATTGTCCTTGGCAAGCACACTAGCCCCTTCCCTGGCCTGCTGTTGAGGTTGCTTTTGCTGTAACAGGCTGCTGTCCTTTGAAAAGCTTGAGCTCCGGGCAAGCACCATGCCCCCGAGAGCACTTGGCATGCCCCTTTCTGCTCAGCCTGGAGGGCAGCAGGTGTCCACAAGGAGAAGGTTGATGAAATGGTAGTTTCCTGCTTAGCCAATGCTTCACGCTATGCACTGGCTCCACTCCCTGTAGTCTAGGATGCATCCCATATCCACTGAGGGGGAACCTGGCGGGCTCCCTTCACCTCGCTTGACCCCACTGTCATTCCTCTTGTAGTTGCTGCTGCACACACACGGACACTGAGCCACCACCTGAAAGAAGTATGTGCTGGCAGCACAACAAAAGCCTGCAGTTGAGTGCATTGCAATCAGAGTATTGTGCAGAGCCGGGTACACACTGTACTGCCTGTGTGTGTGCGTGATCTATATACACCCCTCGCTCCAGACTCGCTGTAGTACTTTGTCTTGCTTCATGAGGACTTGGAATCTAGTGTGGGAAGGGAAAGGGAAAACAGGGCTTCTCTCACCACTGAAAAGCAACGCTTGTTTTCTTCGCCCCCTGGGCAAAGACCCTCCTACATGGTGCATTCAGTGTGTCCGCAGATATAAAGAGAGAAAGCGTCACAATTAGCAATTGATGGAAGAAAACCAGACAAACTTTAGGGAGGTTTTCTCTGCATTATCTATGCTGTGCAGAAGCAGCTTTTGGTATGCGTGGCCTCCGCGTGACTTAACATTAGCTCTGTGTGTGTCTATTTTAGTCCTAGCACCCAGGAAAGTTCTCCTGAATCAATACGTTGATGTGAATGGCTTTTTCTTAACTTGATTGTTTAAAGAAATAAGCCTTGGCTTAGTTTAATGCACAGGAGTTTTGAAGAACTAAAATCACCTGCTGGCCTGAGGTATAAAGTGGGTAACAGCCGTGAAAGGAAAACTTCTTCCCCCCAGGCTGCCCCGTCCTGACAATGCATCTCAGCAGCACACCATACCACACCATTCTGTTGTCTCTTGTGTGTTAAAAATTGATCAGCCTGCCAAATGATGCCAGGTCTTGTGATTATTGCGTTAGGTTGACAATTGCTCACAGGAACTTAGAATGGGACCAGCCAGCTCATTTCACATGTCTAAGGGATCTGAAATCAGGTCACCCCGAGATAAAATAAGTTTACTGTATAAAAATGCTAGGCTTTGTTGTCTCATGAGATTTTCTTTAGTCAGGACAGTAATGCCCGGACCTGTATCAGACAAGCTCTTTCCTCTCCAGTCAAGTTAGAAGAATAAAGTTAGAAGATTAGAAGAATAAAGACATATTGAAAATGCCGGGTGGGTTGCCACTGCAGACTGTCTTGCATTTTTTCACACAACATAGAGCAAAGTTACCATGGATTGTTGGAGTTTAATAATCTATGGCATGTGATCCAATTTCAGTCCACTTCACCTCTCAACTGACAGGCTTTAGCCAAACACAAGTTATTGAACTCAATACAAGGGTAACTGGATGAAATTTTGTGGCCTATGTTATACAGGAAATCAAACTAGATGCTCTAATGGTCGGTTTTGGCCTTAAAAAATCTAAGAATCTATGACACACGAGGCCTTACAGGTTACTTATTTCTCTTGGGTCGTAGTGGTAAGGGCCCAACTTGCAAAGTCCAGCCCCTTTGCAAAGCACGCTCCTATGTAATGTTTAAGCCCAAATGTATATTTTATCAGTGCCTGCTTCTCAGGGGTCTTCCACATGTGCTTTATAGCCAGCATCTTTAATGGAAATTCTGTCCCAGAATGCATTGTCAGCCCCATCATCAGTTGGGGTCATCTATTTCTTTTTTGCACTTATCCCTTTAGAAACTCAGTTGGATTATTTGCCATTCCGTCCTTGATTTGGGCTGTAATTCACACTTTGTACTTATTAATGTGCAGGAGATTCTCATGTTTCATCCAGTGTTTATGCGATTTTTCACTCCTAGGCTAATGCATTAAATGAGAAAATCGCATCATTGATGCTGTACAACATCCTAAATATTTATGCAGTCACACCTGGAGCAAGCCACAACCCAGATTACCTGCCTCCTCTCCCTGTCATTTCAAGCAATACAACGGCTCGGAACTGACCCTCCAATGGCTCATTCCAGTGTACTCTACCAATGCCTTTTCATTCCCATGCCTGCTATTCACTCACATCCCCTAAGCTTTAGATCAGGGGTCTCAAACTCAATTTGCCTTAGGGCCAGTGTCAGCCCTCAAAGCCTCCCAGTGGGCCAATAATGTCACTGAACATAGTGTTCAGAAAAGAAAATGTTTATATTGTATTTTTTAGTTTGAATTTCATAGAAATAATAAAACTGTCAGACAACTTTATACAATTCTTCGCCGGGCAGAGAGTTTTTAGTGTTTTTCCAGACACCTGGCCATGCTTCAGTTGTGTCAGCTTGTTGATGTCTGGCCTCTGTGACTGAGCAGTTGAAACCTTCAAGATTGCAGCGAGGTGTGCATCAGATAGTTGTGTTCAGTATTTTGACTTGTTTATATTCATCGTGGAAAAACGTGACGCTGCCTCCATGGCTGACTCTGCCCGGCAACTAATGATGCTGCCTCTGAAGCTGACTCTGCCTGGCGACTAGTGATGGTGTCTCTGTCCCTCTCCCCCAGCCAATGGGAGGTGCAGGGGTCGGTGCCTGACTCTGACATTGCCAGCAGCGTGTCTGCATGTGTTTCTCCTCCACGGGCCACAGAGGGGAGGTTCTCGGCCCGTGGACCGGGACTTTGAGACGCCTGACGTAGGCCATCTCCACACTGAATATAAAACACTTCATAAAACTATCTCATAGCGCGAGATCCATTTAATTCATCCAAATGGTGTGGTAATTTTATGCCTTTTTCATGGGACGTTTTAAAACCCAGAGTCACTTCAGAGTGTGTTTCCAGTCCAGCTCAGGGATTGGTGCTGAGCTCATTCCACTGCATGAGGTGGGAGCCCTCTGAGATCAGAAAGACTGCAGGGAAAATGGACTCCTAGGGAGTCAAAGAAGTGCTTGAGAAAGGTCCCCATTGACCATGAGCATAGTTGAAACAAGGCTTAAAATGTAGATGTGGAATCACACCTGGATTTCAGACACCCCAACCTACTAAGTTCAAGGGATCCTCTTTTTGACCTGAGTGCATTATAGAGATAGGGACCATTTGTAAAATCCAGATCTGCAGGTGTTTCCAACCGGTTTTGGTTCAGTTCCATCTCTCACCAAGCAGGTCAAACAGTTGTCCAGCAGCGATAGATACACTAACAAGAGGAAACTTGTTCTGCATTGGTGTATTTTGTTTCCTTCTACTGATTTGGAAATGCCATTTAGTTCTTTATGGTTCAGATTTTCAATGGGCCTTCAACTTGTACATATAGCACCTACCACAATGGGGCACTGTAGCGGGGCAGTCACCCCACTCCGGCCTTAAAGGTGTTAAAACAGCCCTGGAGAGGGCTGCGGCGGGGCGAAAGCAGCAAACCTAGTCTGATTGGGGAAGCAGCCACAGCTGTCACCAGCTGGCCCTTATAAGAGGGTTGTGGACTAGAAGCACAGGAGCCTCTCTCCGGCAGTGGAGAGAGAAGGACCTGGCTGCCTGGGAGCTCAGGGCACCTAGGGTAGAGCTGGGCTGCGGGAAGGCAACAGGATCTGGGGAGCTCCAGCCTGGCAATCCCCAGGCTGCAGGCTTTGAGCAAGGTCTAAAACAGGTACTGGGATTGCAAAGGTGCAGCCTGGGCTAGGCAGAGGCAGCAGATCCTACCCCACCTCCCCCTTGCCAATGCTGAGTGGCCATTACAGACTGCAGTCTCCCCCAGTGAGTGGGGGCTAGATGATGACTGGCAGTAGCCACTGGGGCAAGCTGGGATTAGGGGGCTGGGGGTTCCCTGGGAGGGGAGATCCAGAGTGTGGGGGTATTGCAGGGGGCAGCACCCCAGGTAAAGGGGCACCAGGGTTTGGGATGGGACATGGGGGCCTGAGGCAGGTGAGCCACCAGCCTGCAGAGGGCACTTGGTGCTGGAAAAAAGAGCTAATTCCTAGATGACCAGCAGGAGGCGCCGTGCTAGTGAGTCATCGATTGTTACAGGCACTCTTCTCAGTTGGGGTCTAGATGCACTTCATTGCAAATAATAAATAATAATAATTCCGAGCCTGTCATTTGTTGCCTGCAGACCAGATTTGTGCATTCAGATGGGCTAGTCAGCCATCTCATTGCTGAATCTGAATGCACAGAAGATTGCAAAAGGGCAGATTTATAGTTTGTTTTAGAAAGCGTAGCCCTGTGCTTGCCCTTGTAAGCAACCCTATAGTAACAAACCAACGTGTACAGCCCAGAACTCACAAGCAATATTCTAATCACAAGGCAGACCTAACAGATGTTGCTGAGCAGGATAAAGCAAAGGAAATGAAGAGAGAGAGTCTTAAACCAAGTTCAAGTCCTAACAATGAGTGAGGAACTGCCAACACAAGCTTTCTGGGTGTCATAGATAAGGAAATTTCCATTTATAGCCACAGGTGCAAAAAGACACAGGAAGAGTTCGTGTTATCATAAATTTTAAAGCCAATTATAAAATATTACCAATTCCTGTCTCCCGGTAGCTGCAGTTTGGGTGACGCACTCTGGTTGTTTTTAATGAAATGACACAGCCAAAGATAGTTTCATAATCAGACATTCAGACACTGCAAGGACAATGGCCCTTTCTGCACATCTACATGAGGTATTATTGGCCATATAGAGCCCGACCTTTAGAATCAATTCAGGTAATAACGGGCTGGGTGGTTTCCTCTGGAGGTGTTTTAACTCTCCATCTTTTATTAGATCTAGCTTGTAACCTTTGAGGAGTCTTGCTCATAACTGGGGTTTGTCTAGGCAGTTGTGCATGCTCTCTCTCTCTTCTGATTGTGCTGTTTCCCCACCTTGCTGCATCACTGGTGCAAGAGAGGAATGAGGACAGAAGTTTTGGAGAATGGCATGAAGCGCTTGGCAGTTCCCACCTGTCCTGGGAAAGAAGAGACAAGGGAAAACTCAGATCCTAGTTGTAAACCATAGCCATGGGTTTGTGTCATTACACAAGGGCCTCAGATACCACACTGTGCTGTAAACACATTAACAGCCAGATGGATAGATACTGTAGTGACAGGAATCCGCTCAAGGGAAACTCTCCACTTCTTCATCACACTGGTGCTAAGCTGTAATTTAAACCAAAACTAAATATAGCCCCAATCCTTCAAATCCAGCCACAGGCTCAACTTTGACATGTATGTCAGGTTTGTACGATGGGCTCTATATCTGTAATTATATTACACTATAATCACTATAATTATACTACTATTTTATAAATAAAATGGAAATTCTGAACAGGAACTGCTTGGTTTAAGCAACTGGCAGTGAGTCTCCCACTTCAAAGTCCCTGGCTTGCACCTCACTAGATTCAGTAGTAAGTGGAACATAATGGAAATATATATATATATATATATATATCTCAAGATTATCATCCCACTGTATGCTAACTGGGATTAACTGGTTGCCATACTCAGCTTTCAGCTGGCCGCCAGCTATGGTCAATGGCTGTTCTGAGTAATTCTGGAGTCTGGGAATGGGATCTTGAACTTCTCTTACAATCAGAGTGGCAGACTTCAGCCCCTTTCAAGACAACAGGCTAATCAGCAAAGTACCTGACAAAGCTTTGTTCTTCCAAGAAATGCTCTGATTTGCTGACCACACTATAAAAGTCAGGTCAGCTTCATGCCCGTTCTCATTTGAATGGAACAAATTGCTCCCAAGAGGAAGCATTCAGACCAGCTGTTGGAGTGATGCCAGCTCTGAACCCTGCCTGGCACTGGAACAAGGAGCCCTGGTACTTCCTATAATGGATGGGGCAGGGAGGAGGTTCATACTGAATGAAAGTGTTTCCGACCTACTATCTCTAGTGGCTAAACTGTAGCCCTGCTACAGTGAATGATTTGTTAGCTGTCCCTTTACAGAAGATTGATAGCAAGAAACCTCCTGACTAACCATTTCTCTGCTTCTCTGACTGCTCAGCAAAACTTCTTTAGAACATCACAATGCCCACCATAGCCCTGGCAATCAATCCCCGCCCACTCCAGACGATTGGGCAGTGCATGGTCCCACTTGCCCCGGACATTCACCCCCCAGCCTAAGTCACTAGGCAGGGCACTACCAGAAGACCATTCAGCTTGCTATGGACTTTATGCAATGATTTGATTTCTTGTTAATGGAGAGCAGGGAGGGTGGAAAGGAGACTCTGGCCTGGGTTGTTCTGTTGTGATGGTTTTGACATGCATAGAGTCACCTAGGGTGACCAGATGTCCCGATTTTATAGGGACAGTCCTGATTTTGGGGTCTTTGTCTCGCATAGGCATCTGTTACTCCCCACCTCCTGTCCCAATTTTTGACACTAGCTATCTGGTCAGCCTATCACAGTATGATGAGATTCTGTCGCTTAAGCATTTCTCTGAAAAATAATAGGGCTGTTAACTTTCCCTGTAATGAAAGACCCTTGGTAACCTAGATCCAGGGATCAGCTGTGAAAAATTCATGAACTGAGTGACCCTTTCGTTTCCCTTCTAGGTGCTGTAAGAAATGAATAATGGCAACGCCTCTAGTACTGGACAGTGTTGTGTCTGTCCTGCAGGCTCTGCAACCCCAGCACACTGCTTACATTGACTACAGCAGCTGCCAACAGCTCACAACCTGTAAAGATGACATGGAGCCGCACCGGAGTAGATCAATTCCACATCTGCAGGGTGGTTAGAGGGCCGGGTCCCAACTTCAGCCTTCCATTGTCTGTGACTGTAACGTTTCTGACCCTCCTCACCCAAGAACACAACCTGGTCAATGGAAAGCTTGGGGATGGAAGACAGTAAGGTATTGTACCACATCTGTACCGTAAATCCTGCTAACTGGAGAGCAATTCTGTATGACCCTCTTCAGGATTATATAGAAGTGTCTTAATTTCCCCCCATGGGCTTTGACATGAAAAAATCCATCCCAGCTCTTCCACACTTCCCAACTCCCCTGCAATAACAAACCTGTATCCATATCCCTACACTCACATGCTTTGTTGTGTTTTATTACCTATCCCATACACAGGAGCTAGGGTGACCAGATGTCCCGATTTTATAGGGACAGTCTGGATTTTTGGAGTCTTTTTTTATATAGGCTCCTGTATCCCTCCCCCACCTTCCTGATTTTTCACACTTGATGTCTGGTCACCCTAGCAGGCGCTCATGGTGAAAGCACTTGACAGACATTAATCGCTCCTTACAGCCCCACTGCGGGGCCATTGGAGGCACACAGAGGTCAGAGACTTGCCTAAAGTCAAAAGAATGACTGTAAGAACCCAGACTGGGACTTGGGCTTCCCTAGCTTCCAGGCCTAGGTTCATTTGCTGAATCCCACAACCCTATTATATTAAAAAAATGAATAAAATGACTGACTGCATAATGCTTCAATACCTTGACACTGTCCTTTTAATAGCTGTTCTCAGTGCTGTGTGGACAGAATGTAATTCTATCCACTGGCACAGGAAGGAATCTGTTACAGACAATATAATACATCTCAAATGGCCTGGCCCAGAGAGCTAGCATGGATGCTGCTTTTCCATTTTCCCTTTGAAGGATGACTGGTTTCCTAATGTTTCTCTCTTTGCACAAGTCCTGTGCTCCCTATTGTTCAGCTGTTGAGCGCTGCAGTCCCCAGGTTATAATGACCATGGGCTTTATAGCACAGTGCAGTGGATAGGAAAACTGAAAGCAGAAAATTAACCCCTGGGCTTGATTGCATATGCAGTGGAAACTCAGCCATGCTGCAACAGAATGTGAAAAGCTTTGCTGCATTACAGCTAACTGATCCATCATCCAGTCCCATTGTCTGCAGATAACAAACACTTTGCTACCAAGCCAGCAAGGCATTTCCTGGGTTAGCAGGTGGAAGGAAAATTGATGAAGAGGAGAAACTACTATCATATTTACAAGAGCATTGCAGGGCACATACATATTTTTACTCTGAGCCATAGTTTGATTATTGTTATGAAGTGCTCTGAGATGCTTGCTTTAAATATAAGTTAGGAAGATTGATTGATTGTTATCTTTAAAGGGTAGACAGCAGCTTGTGATCCCTGCATGATCGTCTGCTTTGCAAATGAGATTGTGAGCCAGATTTTTTAGAACTGTGTGTATAAAAATTCACATGCATTTTTTTTGCATGCTCAGTTACTGTGATTGCAAACTCCAGGTCAGATGTCTGTGCCGTGCAGATAGATAGATAATCAGGGATGCCAATTAATTGCAGTTAATTCATGCATTTAATTAAAAAAAGTAATCCTGATTTAAAAATTAATTGCAATTAATCGCACCTATAACAATAGAATACCAATTGAAATTTATTAAATATTTTTGGATGTTTCTCTATATTTTCAATATTGATTTCAATTACAACACAGAATACGAAGTGCACAGTGCTCACTTTATATTATTATTTTTATTACAAATATATGCGCTGTAAAAATGATCAACAAAAGAAATAGTATTTTTCTATTCACCTCAGACAATTACTGAAGTGCAATCTCTTTATTGTGAAAATGTAACTTACAAATGCAGATTTTTTTGGGTTACTCAACTGCACTCAAAAACAAAACAGTGTAAAACTTAGGGTCTACAAGTCCATTCGGTCCTACTTCTTATTCTGCCAATCACTAAGACAAACAAGTTTGTTTACATTGACGGAAGATACTGCTGCCCACTTGTTATTTACAACGTCACCTGAAAGTGAGAACAGGCATTCGCATGGCACTTTTGTGGCTGGCGTTGCAAGGTATTTACATGCCAGATATGCTAACCATTCGTATCCCCTTTCATGCTTTGGCCACCGTTCCAGAGGACATGCTTCCATGGTGATGATGCTTGTTAAAAAAGATAATGCATCAATGTGACTGTACTCCTTGGAGGGAGAACTGTATGTCTCCTACTCTGTTTTACCTTCATTCTGCATATATTTCATGTTATAGCAGTCTCGGATGATGACCCAGCACATGTTTGAAGAACTTTCACAGCAGATTTAACAAAGTGCAAAGAAGGTACGGATGTGTGATTTCTAAAAATAGCTACAGCACTCAACCCAAGGTTTAAGAATTTGAAGTGCTGTCCAAAATCTGAGAGGGACGAGGTGTAGAGCATCCTTTTACAAGTTGTGTGTGTGTGTGCGCGCGTGCGCACGCGCAGTTTCTATAAATACACAGATATCTAAGTAGCTTTTTGCCTTGCCTATGCAATTACCACACTTGTGCACACAGTCTTGCCTTGTATGATTGAATAGCCTTGTATTTGGATGTCATACTAGATATTATTGTACTACATACAACCACACTGTGCTGTATTGCTCTGTACAGCAGTTCATTGTACTGTATTGCATTGCACGGTAGGGCACTCTGAGGAATGAATAAAATCCATTCATGTAAACTCTGTTGTCTAGCTAAAGTAAAAGCATTTGCCAGCTGCTACACAGAAACAGTGTACGTAGCCAGGTAAAAATAAATATATTTATTTCCGATATACAATGTTGCAGAACTGGCCACTTTTAATTAAATATTGAATTAAATGGCAGAGCAAAAATTTCAAATATGGTTTAGACACAATTCAGTGTATGTGCTCTTGTGTGTGTTATGTCTTGCAGTTTAACTGCCTTTGTAGTAAGTTTTGTAGCTCCAGTAAATACTGGACAGAGCTCTAGAAGATTGTATCTAGGCAGTGGAGGGAGATGGCTTGAGCTAGACCTTTTGCATCTCTTATATCTATGATTTGGCCACATTCAGGCCTCCAGCCACTTTTCAAGCATTAAAAGTAACTGCAACTTTTTTCAGGGGTTCTCAGTCCAAACACACCCCTCAGCCTCAGTACTGGGGGAAAGTAATTAAAGGGGCCTCTCCCTACTGAAATTGTTCCTGCTGAGTAATGGCAAAGCTCCAGTTGAATTCATTCACGTCTTCCATAGCCTGCGGGAATACGCTTTCACCCAGGAGAATGATTCCAGGGCTCCAAAGTTATAAAACTGACAATTTGTTTCCTCAGCTAAGATCTGTTAGAGACCATCTCCCTGGGGCTATACACTCGCTCCACTAACGAGTGGAATGGATTCAGTCCAGAAAGGCCAATTGCAGTTGGTTCAAATGAATTTGCACTGGCATAACTAAGAGAATTTGATGTGAACTATTGAGGGGCGCCTGCCTCTTTGAAGACACACAAATCTACGGTGGGGTGGACCCAGGTATTCTGCTATTGCTGACAGGTAGGTTAAGGAGGAGGTAGCATTCTACAGATCTTTGGCACCATTTTGCATCAGAGGAGGAGTTTCCCACTGGAATGTTTCTCTCCAGAGTGTGGCGAGATCCTAACCATTACAGAGCTGGGCAACCTTTGTCTTCACTTGTCTGAAATGATGCAAATGTTGTTGTCACGGGAAATAGAGGTCTCCCACCACTCAGCATCTGCTCTCTCACGCTGAGTGATTCCCTGCCATTAGCACCACCCAGATAGAACTATGCATCAACCATCTTGCTGCCCTTATGTGTGTCTGAGTGAAGCAATGGGCTTTCCCCTCTCTCTCATGCCAGAAGTCTCCTTGTTAAGGTGCCATTGCAGTTGCCCAAAATATCCCCTCCTCGTTCAGCTCACCTGCTCCCTGGGTCTCTTTGAGTCACATCTGCATACCCAGCTTTCAAAACCAAGTCTTTATTCTGCTTAACATGGCACAGCCAGTAAAGCCACAAAAGAGCAAGCTGGGGCTGGTCTGCCTCATGCCTCATCAACCAGTGTTGCCAAATGAAGTCCTGACTGCAGAATCTTTATTACTGGGAAGGACCCCAAGAGTCAGGAACAGCCCAGCTACGTTGATCCCAGATCCCAGGCTGAGTCTGTGGCAACAGTAAATGGAGTCAGCTTTTCATTTGTAAATAGAGAAAAAATCATCTGGTATCCCCGAAAGAATAAGTCTGAAAGCCCCACAATGACAATTTGTACAGTCACTCTTTTCCACTCTTGCTGCTCTATGATGCTAGAAGCTTAGTGGCCCTGTCATGGGGTCTATACACCCCATGCTGGTTTGGCAGCCAAAGGGCTAACAAGACAACTGCTTGCTCAGCCAGAACTGATTGGCAGCCCCACAGCAACTGTGAAGATAAAAGGTTGTAAGGCAGGATGTAGGGTGGGGTGGCCACCACAGAGAGAATCTCTCCCTCTGCCTGGTAAGAAGCTGCCAGATAAACCAACTCTCCAATGAGAGAGAAGCAGGACAAGAGGCTGGGCAAGCCTACAGAGGAGAAGCAGTAGGGAGTAGCTCAGGGAGCAGCAAGTGACTGAGACGCACTGCCTCTGGCTGTTCCAAACAAGGACCCTGAGCTGGAACCCAGTGGAGTGGGCAGGCCTGGGTCCCTCTATCTACTCCAGCCAGGGGCTTTTGGAGAAGAAGGTCTTAAACCCAGAAGACTTAAGGTTGACTAGCCACTACTAGACCCATGGAACTTTGACCCCATCACCTGAAGGAGACAGAGACTGTCGAGGACCTGGCCAGGAGGACTCAGGTCATAACAAGGATTTGATAAATGCAGAATTGGGTGTGGTGACATAAAAGGATGGTGCCAGGTCATTGTAGCTCCTTATCTCACCACAAAGGGATGCTAACAGACAAAGGCCTCTAGATTACAGGCCCCTTTCAAAGCATAAGAATTTATTTTGCATGGTCCCTGGAGTCCCTCCATAGCAGAGGGTATTCACAGTGGAGTCTGGAAAGGAGCTCATTGAATCTGGAAACGGATCAGTCAGGAGCAGCCCTTCCAAGTTTTTGCATTATTATATTATTTAGAAAGAGATGGTGTCATAAATCTGGGGAAGCTCTCAGCCAGACCCGTCAACAAGTCTCTCCCTCTGCACTCTCGAAGGTCTTAAGTGAGCAGCCTAGCAACCGCAAATCATATATGGTAAGAAATTCATGATGGATTAGAAATGATGATCCACATAGCCCCAGCTGTTTTCCTTTAATGTAATCCCAGTTTTGCATGGCACGTATAAAGTGCACAGCCCCATTTCTGTGCCAAAAAGAGCTGAGGCTGCATCCCATTCCCGCTCTCCCACACAGATTTCCCCCCACATGTCATAACACTTCATTAAAAATAGGACACCAGAGAGAAAAAAATAGTTGCTGTTAATTTTCTCATTGTGACACCTCACTGACAGCTCTATCATGTCCCCAGAACCATCTTCCGCATCAGGTGAAAATGAAATGGTAGGTCCTCAACTTCATAGATTCCACGTCCTTGGCAGCTGTCAGTTAAGCCTCTGGCATCCACTCTCTGGTGCTGTAGGTGGGCAGACTGTGTTCATAAGCATAAGGTGGATTGAGGGAGAGGTGCTCATTGTTTTTATTTATCTCTATCTGCTTAAGGCTGGTTAGGGCGCCCTTCAGCAAAGAATCTCAGTGCACCTAGAGCAGCACAGTTATATACCACCAGACCACCTCTGTCTTCTCAAGTTGTCATTGACATAAACTTTGTTAAATCTTCCCTTTCCCCACATTTAACTTTGGAACCCGGCTTAACTTTCTTTTAAGAAGTTTAGATACTGATGGGAAAACAATGATGATAAGCATTGTTGCCTCATGGTTCGATTCAGATGCTGGGATCAAGGCTCATAGGTTTTATTCTTAGCTCTGTCACTAATCTGATGAGTGACCTTGGTCAAGTCACTAGACTGGTCTCTGCCTCAGTTTCCCCAATGGCAAAATGAGCATAATGGGCAAAGCACAGCTATAAGGTTGAATTTGTTAATGCCTGTAGATCTCTTTGACAGCTATCTTTAGCTATGCCTTCTGGGACCGAGAGGTCCAGCTATGATTTCACAGCAGGTGATTCTGGGTTTCAGGTGCCTCATGAATAACAGTTTATGTGTGGGTTGTTCATATGTTTTTATTTTGTTCTGGGCAGCTCTTGTGTGTTAAACAAAGCATGTTCGAAAGAGCAAATGAAAAGGGAGACATTGTACTCTGGCAGGGTCTATTTGTACTCCATAGAACACAGTAACATGGAAGGAAACCACCACAACACTACAAAAGCAGTGGGGCCAAATAACTGGGGGAAGGGTGGCATGAGAATGAGTGGGTTGAGAAGATCTCTTGCTGATGTAACCCTCTTTGTTCCTCTTTGTTTGTTTGCCATTCTTTGTGAGGTTATTTCTAATCTATCGTGAAAGCTCCTTGGGGAAGGACCTGGACAATTTTATTCCTATGTGACCTGTCATGCAAACAATAACTAACAAGTCTCATGTTGTACTCCACAAATGTAACAGATGAGCAATACTAATGCACCAAATTCTCCTCTCAGCTACAAGTTCTTTCCCTAGCCAATCTGGCTGAGCCATGCCTCTCAAGAGCTGTGTGACACGGCACGGCGCAGACTGATAAAACCTTTTGGAGCAGGACTGTCTTTTGATTACATGTTTGCACAGCACTTAGCAGCATGGCCCATAATTAGGGCTTCTAGGTACTAGACCAGTAATAATAATTATTATTAATATTGTTCCAGTGACTATAACTTCTCGGTATAGTGTAGGTCGGGGTAGGCACCTATGGCACACGTGCCAAAGGTGGCACACCAGCTGATTTTTCAGTGGCACTCACACTGCCTGGGTCCTGGCCACCGGTCTGGGGAGCTCTGCATTTTAATTGAATTTTAAATGGAGCTTCTTAAACGTTTTAAAAACCTTATTTACTTTACATACAACAATAGTTTAGTTCTATATTATAGATTTATAGAATGAGACCTTCTGAAAAGGTTAACATGTATTACTGGCACGCAAAACCTTAAATTAGAGTGAATAAATGAAGACTCGGCACACCACTTCTGAAAGGTTGCCGACCCTGGCGTAGGTGTTGATGAGGTAACAGAGCCACTTCTGGTAATAAGTTCCCAATAGGCTGTAGGGGGCGCTGCTCAGTCTGAGCTTGGAGAACCTAGTTCCCCATTAACAGCCACACTTGGGCTCCACATAAGCTGAGCATCCAGTCTGCATCAGCACCCTTTGGGTAACCATGGAAACTCAATTTAGGGGAAAGAGCTTTTTGTGCATCTGGGGTGGAAGAAGAGAAGACAAGGAGAGTCTGAGTCAGCAGGGGCTGTAGCATGCTGCAGAGGAAGTGCTCTGGAGACAGAAGAGAGGTTAATGTGCTGATCACTGCAGCTCCCTTACACCATAATGGCTTTTGTGAGTGCTCAGCACGCCTGGAGGTGTATTTTGCCCATGGTAAGGGCCCGGCTGCTTGCGGGAGCTGTGTTTTTGAATTAATCTCGAGCCCGTCTATATGCCTAACAGGCACAAACTGGGACAGGAGACAACCCTACTCGTTCAACAGCTCCTATCCCCTTTCTGAGACTGATCCAGTTCCCCTTGGAGCCAGCGGGGACGTGTTCCATTGACTTCAACGGGAGCAGGAAAGCCCCTCCTGGAGAAACAGGACAACAATGAAACAACAACAATGTCCTGGGCTTTGTCTATTTGTTATATACTGGCAGCATCCCTTCAGATCACAATTGATCTAGCCAGACAGCATTAACTATGGCAATACTGTTAGTTTTAAAGCTAAAGGGTTCCTATGCAGCGGTGAAAGAATAAATAGCACAAATTCCTGGCAGTGACCTTGAGAAAAGGAATGTTAGCAACTCCCCCTCTTGTTTATTTTCCTCTGCACGCCCCCTCCCATACAGTTTATCAAGCACGAGCAGATATTTCTGGGGCATCCTGAAGCACCGATAATGACCTCTTGAAGTGTTTATATTACTGTATATTGCGTTCATGCTCACATCCTGTAATAGTTGGCCAAACATAGTGTTCTGACTTATTCTGCAATTGCTTTAGATGACAAAAACATAAATGGTGTCAGCAGGAAAACTGCCAGATACTAATATGCACCTGGATGAAATGGGATCATTTAAATGACAGAGCAGCTTCTCCGCAACTTTGCTGCTGCTGTGCATTCTAGGTATGTCTAGTCCTTCTTGGGTTTGGTTTTGATTATCGGCGTGCCCACGCTGGGCTAAGGGTCCTAATGAAAGCAGCCTTTGCACCCTGTAGCACTTCATTGGGCATAATAATGTGGGCGCAAAGCAAAGAGAGAACCACCCACAAAAAAATCACTGCTCAATTTACCTGCAAATGGGAAGTCAAAGCTGACCTGTCCTTGGGAAGGGCACTCCAATAGAGGGTGGGGTTCTGGTCATCACTGGCTTATCTGAACACTGCCCAGTCATCAGTGACTTAATCCTCACATGCCCCTGTATGGTACAGAAATGTCATTAGCCCCATTCCATAGATGGGGAATTGAGATGTAGAGAAATTAGGGGCAACATTTCCAGTAGTGGCCAGTGATTCTGAGTGCCTCGAATCTCAAGAGTTCAACTTGAGACAGGACAGGCCTGACTTTCAGAGTGCGGAGTACCCACAACTTCCATTAAAGTCAGTGGGAGCCATGGGGCTCAGTACTTGTGAAAATCAGCCGCAGAATACCTCAGTCTGAACTCCCAACATCAGCAGCCACCCGCGTGGGTCAACACTGTTTGAAAATCCGCAGTTTCAATGACAAACTGGCGATTTTTTTTTCTTTTAATTTCCATCATTTTTTTTGACCAGCCCTAGGGGGCCACCTGTGACCTGAGCAACTCACCCAAGTCACATGGGGAGAACGTGGCAGTGCCAGGAATAGAACCTAGAGCCCCTGAGTCCCAGCTCAGAGCCATAACCATAATAAAGCCATTTGATGTGACAGCCAGTGGAAGGCTCACCATACTTCACTAGCCACCACACTTCCATTATGCTTGAGATGGACCTAACCAGGGACAGCATGAGTAACAGGGGCAATATCTCAATGTAGGCTGCCCAAAACAGCCTTTGTGTTTCTTTGCTACTATATCATTACGGTACATGCATTGTCTTGCTTTGCAAACTCTCAGATATGGGCAGTCAAATAATGCATGACTGTGAAAATCAGGGGAGACTTTCAAAATGATGAGAAACCCCCTTGACCCAAAACAGACACGTTGGGCCAGGGTGAGAGATGCCATCTCTCTAGGATCTAGAAGACTCCTTCTATTTCCTGCTCTCATAAAGGCACTTTTCCCTCATTAAACTGAGCAGAGTTTGACATATAACAGACGGCAGAAATTGGAAGCATTCCAGCTGAAAGGAGATGTGTTTTGCAAGTGACACTTCAATAGTGCTCCGGTCACCTTGCGATCTCATTGTCTTTTTAAAATGGAACCTTGAAATGATCAAACCGGAAAGATAGAACAACAATATGCCCTCCAGCAGGGTGTAAGAAGACAGAGTGTGAGCTGCATGGAGACTCCAACCATCGTACTGCGATCAAAGCAGATGGGGAAAGAAGGGTTCTTGTCCTATTCCCTTGTTAAAGGGCCTGCATGTCCTGTTTCTCCAGGAGGGATTTTCGGTCTTTGAAAGGTTGCACGAGGGCAGAATGCATAGCAGAGGGAAATGCAGGGAGAGAAAAGCCTACAGAGGGGAGAATATTGACTTGACAAACAATATCCTATTAGGCAGCTCTCACAAGGCAGAGCTGCCCATGCCCCATTAACCAAAATGGATAATTACAGATGAGGTTAGGGCATGCAAGCCCTTCTCCTGTCTGGAACAATGGAGGAGGTAATCAATTTAGCATACTCACAGCCGAGGAAATCTGACCCCTTCTCACACAGTTATCTGGGGTAAGGTGAATAGAATTAGGCCCATAATGCGATCAGTGCCACCTGAAGCTTAGCGTTTCTGACGTAGTGAGGAGGGTATTGATACTAGTCCTTGGTAATTCATTGAATTTCTGCATTAAAATGTCTCCTGTACTGACACTAACAGGGAGTAACCAAATAACCCTCTTGAGTGAAAGGGGATTCATTGCCTGAGGAGGATTTACAGGGTACCATCGTTATTGAGTTAGCGGCTTTGGAAGCAGCCAGCTGCTCTTATAGAGCTTTAGTTGAATAATGATACATGCCCCTCATGCTGTGCCTTTCGTCTAAGGAATGTGTCGCACTTCACAATGGATTGTTTCCATCTCAGTGATGGGGAGAGTGAAGCACAACGAGGGGGGAAGTGACTTGTCCAGGGTGACTTAGCAAGGGGCAGGACAGCAACCAGGGATCGAATTCATCCCCACACCAGCACTAAGGGCATGGTTACACTTACAAGATTATAGCGCTATTGGTTATAGCGGTCCCCTTATACAGTAATATGTATAGCGCTATTGTATGTCCAGACGCACCAGCGGTATAGCATGGCCACATTTGGGGCACTTAATGCGGCAGTAAGAGCAGCACATTAGGGCAGGTATCTCAGCATTCAGCTGGGTGCAACGTGCTTTTTAAACGAGGGGAGCGAGGGGGGACGTGTTGTGTATACGCAGAGGGAGAAAGCCAGTGATTTTTCCATTCTTCTGAAAGCCTGTCAGCGAGCCTCCGTTCACAGAAGGCTTTGTTTTCACACAGGCTCCCTCCTTAAACATTTGCATTGCTTATCTGCAGAGTTAAGAGAGAAACTCTAAAGAGGTACTTCCGCATTCCTCCAGCCGAGTTCAAAACAAAGGGAAGAGACGTCAATTGCCTTAAATGGCTCTAGGCATCTCCAGAGATCACTTGTAGCGCAGTGGGTGTCCACATTCTTGCTGTAGCACTACAGCAGCTGCGCTACAGCCTTTATTCCCCATGCGGAGGTGGATTACCAGGAGCGCTATAACTCTGCGGTTATAGCGCTCTACGTGCCTTGCCAGTGTGGACAGGGAGGAGGTTATAACGCTCATGGGGGCTTTATAGCGCTATAAAGTGCCAGTGTAACCAAGCCCTAAGGAAGGATGTGGGAACAGAGGCAAGGTGTTTGCACCTCCCCTATGCTGCTGGGGGCCAAAGTGCAGGCTAGAGCTGCCCTGATTTCCACCTCCCACCTCTCCATATCCCCTATGTTGCTTGCTGCACAGGAGAGTCTTTGGGACATGTCTGCCTCAGCCTTGCCTCTTCCTGCCCCCTTCTTCCTCTGGTCCATATATCCACCCCAGGGACTCCCTGCACCGGGGCATCTGTGGACAGAGTTGTAAGAGATGGCTCTCTGTTAGATGGGAGCATGCTCTTGCACGGAGAGGAATTGACTAAGGGGGCTGTGTGATACAGAGATGAATTCCCCTTAGGTCTTCTCTACTTCAGTCCCTGCTATAACAATGAGGGGCATTGTTACTGCATCTCCTCTTTAATGGACTTCTCTATGCTCCTTGGGAGGGTGAAAGGGTGCTTCTTATCTGCCAACTGTTTTAAAGGGATAAGTCACAGCTCTTTCATTAATGCACTAGGAACAGAGATGTATGTTAGACTGGATAATCCATATTCAGAGACTGGAGAGACACAGGGAACCTTTGCTGAAGGCTAAGTCTTCTGCATCCAGGTTAGAAAAGGGATGCCCAGATGCAGGTGTTAGGACACCCAGGGTCTACTCCAGACTCTGCCACTATCACACTTTGTGGCCTCAGTCACATCATTTAGGACTTGATTTTTTCAAATGTAGGCACACACCTTTATGCTTGCAAAAATAGGACCACAAGCATATGAATAAATTTTATATGCAGAGTGAGTAACCTGTGAATAGCAAGAACAGTTACACATCTAACTGGCCACATACATGCACAATTACCCAATGTACATGCACAACCTATGCCATTTTGTATGCCTTCACCAGTCTATACTTCAGTTTCCCCATCTGTAAAATCAAGTAGTTACTCCACAGCTGGGAGGATACAAGTCTCTTTCAATTAATTTTTGTAAATTGTTTTGGGATCCTCAGAATTATGGCTCCACTGAAGTGGAAAACACTGCAATTGTATTCGCTGAAGATCACTGCTAATGCAAATGCTTACATTTGATAAGAGCTTATTTTTACAAAACAGGTTAAATCTAAGCAGAGTTTATCCCATTAATGTTTTCACGATGGATGTGAGTCAGGGTGATCGTAGTCAGCAGGAAAACAAAGATCTTTCTAGACCCGAGCAACTTTCTGAAGAACATTTCAATTATCCTGATGAATAGGAGTGATGCAAGCTGAAAGTTGTCAGTCATTGTGCAGCCTGTGTTGGATTCTTTAGCATGATAGTGATTTGCAGGACTTCCCTTTTATTCCTTATTGTTTATGAGCGCTGGATTCTGAAGCAAAGAGGTTCTGTTCTGTCTGTTTGGCTTTGAACTTCATCTTGGGAGGATTGTGAAATGAAGCATCAAAAAAGAAAGAAAGAAAACCAAGGGAATAAAAAAAAACCCACCCTGCAGCAGCACTAAATAAGTTTTAAAATAGCCTTAACCAGAGAGAAAATAAATGCTGGCTGCTGATGTCCCTGCTCTGGGTTAAATTGCTATAAAGTGAAAAACTGAGAGGCATGTAAAGCTAAAAGCCTCCAAACCTTAGAAAGCAGCTTCTCCTCCATAAAGGCATAAGAGCATGAGACAATCATCCTCAGACTTTGACCCATTGTACTAAACCTAGAAGTATTTGGGGTGCCACCTTTGTAAGTTTAATCAGTGTCATTATGATGGATTGTGCTGACACTGTACTTAAGCCAACCCACATACCACATGATTTGTAGTTTGAGTCCTACCTGTGGTTCATGGACCTGGAAAAGATGGTCTTGTGGCTGAAGCATGGGACTTAGAAGGCAGGACATCTGCATGCTCTTCTGCTCTGCTGCAGACTTTCTATGTGATGTTGGGCAAGCCACTTTGGTCCTCTGAGCCTGACTTTCTCCATCCTTGCTGCATGGATATTCATATTCACCTGCATCAGGGAGGGGCGTCCTTCACTAATTTTTAGTGAAGGACTTTGAGATCCTTGAGTGGCAGGCACTAGAATGGCAGAGTATGAATCACAGTCCCCTGTCTATTCATCGGGCTCCTCTTTCCATCTTCTCGGTGTCTCTGGAACTCCTTTAGTCTATTTACTCTAATCACCTTCCTGGATAACTTACTCCATGTGTTTCTCCTCCTGTGTGCGGAGAGTGCCAGAGGGCAGGATTGTTGGGCATGCTTAGCTCATAGCATATACGTAGCATACCTCTTGGAGAATTCACCTTTGTAGGGGAACCTCTAGCTCAGTGTGGAACAGACTGGAACGATGCTACCACCTGCCACTGTGCTGCCCACTCAAAGCGGGAGAGCGGCTATGGCACAGGAAGGGTGGAGACATATGGAACAACACTTCATTGGCAGTGGAGAGATGGGCTGGATTATCTAACAGGTCCTTTCCAGCTCTGGGCCTCACTGCACATTGTCCTAAACCTCGTATGGTCATTGACACCAGTGCAAAGTGAGCAAAACACACTACTATTTGATTGGGGCACCTGACGAAGTCGGTATTCACCCATGAAAGCTTATGCTCCAATACATCTGTTAGTCTATAAGGTGCCACAGGACTCTTTGTCACTTTTGCAGATCCAGACTAACACGGTTACCCCTCTGATACTTGATACCATTTGACTGGGTAGTTTATACACCCACTTGCATTCATGGTATAAAGGCAATGGAGAATCAGGCCCTCCCACTTCCATGGTTCTGCGATCCAGGCCTGAAAGAGGAAACACCATACCACAGAAACATTTCTAATCTACCTGGATGCACGTAGTCTTCCAGGAGAGCCTGTTCTATGCATTCTGATAGCTAGATCAAAGAGGGGAGAATACTCTCTTAGGTACTTTCTGAACGGAACCTCCAGACTTTGAGATTTGTCCATCAGCGACACCAGAGAAGACAAGTCATCAGTCTGGTGTTTAATGTACTTTACAGGACTTTCTGACTTGTTACTATTTTGCACATGGCTGACTTTTTCCTCTCCCTCTTTGTGTGTGTCTTGTCTGTTCACATGGGCACCCACTCCCAGATGCATTAGTATCCTGGGAACCCAGGACTGCTATTGACAGAACGTGAGTGTTTTGTCAGTAGCGACTGATAAAGCACAACTACTGCTGGGGAAGGGGAGTATTTAAAGGACACAATTACATTTCCAAACCCACTTAAGGCTGGCTCTTTCAACACGATTCAAGAGCACTCATGGCTGGCTGCAGATAAAAGACAAGGATGTAGGGCAGGGGGTTGAAAGGTTCAGTGAAGTGGAGAACTTGCATTTCACTTATGCTTCATAATGTCACATTGGGACTAATTTTTGCAGTTAACAAAACCAGTGCTTAATTATTGGACACAATTGCTGCTTAGAGGAAACCCTGGAACTGAATCACAGATGCTCCAGCCCAGGAGTGAGATGCCTTGGCACCGTGTCTGGGAAGGTCAGGACTGGAATAGGAAAGGAGGCTGCTGGCCAGAATCAAGACACATTGAAGATGAGGAACCCATGACTGGAACACCAGAAGATGCTGCAGGTCAGGTTTGAGGTGCCTCATCTGAACGGGGTAGGGAAGAAATGTTCAGGACTGAAATACAAGGGAAGGTTTCTCCTGCCTATACTTATTTTTAACTCCTAATGCTTCTTCGATACTCTTACTTCACCTCTGTAACCCTATTACTGAAAAAAGCCAGAAAGACAGTTATAAACAAACCCCACATGGTGCCTATAACAGAGTCTGCTGCAGCCTGAGGACCTCCTCGATTCCTCCTCATGGCCTAGGGTCACTCAGCAGCACCCTGGCCTCAGTGTCCCCTCTCAAGTAACCTGCTAATTTAATGCAGACTCCGCTCTCTCAATAATACCCTTGTTGGAGCTGGTTTCTTATTAAAGCCTCATGCAAAATAGTTCCTAACAAAAGCCCTGACATAAAACTCATTTATCACACACAAACACACACCATGCAAACAGTCATTAAGATTAGCTGACGTCTCATCCCTCCATGTCCTATATATCATTTCTGGCTCTGGCCAGCTACCCCAGCCCTTCCTTCTGGAATACAAGCCCACTCTTCCCCTTTGGAACACCCACAGCCTCTCCTTTCCAGGGGAACATCCCGGCCCTCACTGTTCCTCTGGGTCCAGCTCTCCAGCCTGGGAGATATCAACAGGTAAACTCCTCTGCGGCTGCCCTTCCTTCAGCCCCCTCCAGCCCTTGGCTCTGGCTCTCCAGCTTAGAGTTCCACTCCTGCTTCCTGGCCTTCAGCCCTCTGGCCTTGGCTCGCTAGCTTGGGGACACCAGCCAGCAAACCCATCTTGCTGCTCTCCTTCCTTCAGCCATCTCCCAGGAACCACATAGGCTCTCTGCCAGCTGTCATCTCCCACTCATTCTCCTCTCAGGCAGCCCTGACTCACCAGATCTCTCCTCCCCTAGCGCCCAGGTCCCTTCTTAATTGGCCAAATTGGAGTGTGCTGATAAGGCGAAGGAGCACTGGTCCCTCTCCTCCTTAAAGAGCCAGTGTCCCCCTGTGACAAAACCCAAATGAGAAGTGCTTCACTCCTCATGGAGGCTGTCCTTATCTGTGCTATAAAAGTAAACAAACACAATAGCCTTTCCTACAGAGGTTTCAGGTGCCTTAAGGACTCCTCCTTTTTCCTACAGAGGGAGACCCTTTCTGCCACTGACTTCAATAGCACCAGGATTTCACCCCCGATCTTGGCCTTTCAGCAAAAGATCACTTCATGCCATTAGAGTGAACAGGGCCGGCTCAAGGCACCAGCTGAGGAAGTATGTGCTTGGGGCATCACATTTTAAGGGGTGGCATTCCAGCCAATCTTTGGGTGGCACATTCTGGCTGCCCCCACATTTTTTTTTCTTTTTTGCTTGGGGCAGCAAAAAAGTTAGAGCCGGCCCTAAGAGTGAATCTTGTGTTAAAGACCCTGGACTTGATTCTGCTCTCACAGAAGGGCATCTCAGGAGTAACTCTACTGAAGCCAATGGTTACACCCCAGTATAAAGCTGGTGTGAGGAGGAGGAAAACCAAACCCAGAGAGAGAGAAGGAGAGAGGCCAATTCAAAGTATTTAGACAAGTAGCAAATCCATATAGGAACAGGTACTATATGGAGTGAAACTGGTATTAAGCAACTGTCAGAGTTCAGGGCAACTGCACTTGTATTCCCCTCTCTGTGGTTCAGCAGGGGCACCCACTCTAGACTCCCAGCTCCTCAGCTGTCATCACTCCTGGTAGAGATCCATATCTCTCTCCTTCCAGACTGCACAACTCCCAGCTTACACTGTGAATTCCCCAGCAAGTCAGACTGCCTGAGCAGGCCTGCTTTGCTTTCTCTTCAGTGACTGTAAACAGTGTAACTGCCCCCACACGGCTTTTCCTAAGGAAACACATTTATTTTTAAGGCAAAAGCATTACCGAGAACTTGTTAATAAAAATACCCACATGCATACTAATAAGATTATCAGAGATCAGCTCAGCTCCAACAAGGGCTCTGGTAAGAGTTAGTCCTTCAAACCTCACACAGGAATATTTCTGTGCTCACAAGTTCATAACACCTTTTGCTCAGAACAGGAACACCATGGATCTGAGAGTCACGCCTTTATACTAGTTGGGCCTCAAACCTTGTCATTGTGTAACAAGTGAGCAGCAGACAGAGGTTCCCTTCTCAGAGTGAAGCTTCAAAAGGCTACCTTCTTGTTTAACCAGAGGTGGTACATTTGCATGCCCTTCCCCCCTAGAGATTTCCTGGGAACCCCACTTAACTTTAAAAGTCCATTCTTGTCTGGCATATTGTCTCAAGTAGTTCTTTTATGCGAATAATACTTCCAAGGGTTTGCATTAATCGTGTCTTCCCCAGAGACATTATATACAATCCCACAATAACACATACACATTTGCATTTTAATACAACGAACTCCTAAAATACTTACATTTAATTTCATAAAGTTTAACTTAATTCAGTAAGGGTTGTCCAGGACACTGAAGGAAATTGCCATACCTGTTACAGCAACCACTCAAGAAGCTGAGGAAAACTGGTCTCTCTAGAGTGTTGAGACGCTACATGAACAGCTTAGGGCAGACAATTGCATAGAACAGTAAATCATCAGCTCTGACACTAGTTGTTATAAAGCCCTTACCATAGACAGTCTTGAATTATGTGATCTGCATAAACCTCAAAATACAAATATTTAATAAAAGGATATTTTCAGTGTATAAAAGGCCCCTCACTGCTGCATGCTGCTTTGATTCTGACAGTTCCCTTTTGAAGAGGGACATAAGCATGTTGTGTTTATTATCTTTGATGGCTGGCTGGTGTTTCAGAATAAAAACTAAAGGCAGCACACAGGTGTGGGCCACGGGCGCAATCTCCTGCGTGTGAACAGCGGGACTGCTTCTCTAGTGCCCCACACCTTGTGTCAGCCTTTACACCTAGCAGAGTGAACGTAAAAGTCTATCACTCTGCTCTGGTGGCTTCTTGCACCCATTATGTACAGGTGTAAAGATGAGAATCAGTCCACCCCCACACTCATACTGTCTTCTCTGCCTCCTTTTGGTCCTTTAATTGGAAAGTATATTTGCTTTCTCCTGCTTCATGACGCATTCCCAGTATCATCATGTTCCATCCTGATGGTTTCCACCCTGTTTGCATAGGTATTAATTCTTACAGATCACTGCTTGTTTCCACAAAAGTGGCCTGTCTCCTCCCAAAGACAGCCAGCGTGACAGCCACACGCATCACATTGTACACAGGGCCACTTGACATTCTCGCTGCACAGCGAAAGAACGCATTGTCTGGAATAGCAGGTGGAATTTCCACTCCCCATGAGAGCGCAGCTGACATGGGGCTTTGGCAGAGGATAGGTGGCAGCGGGCTCATGCCGGGATGTCTATTATTATCACATGGTAATGAAGTACAGCATCACAGCACCTGAGAAATGAGACCTCTCGGATTAGGTCGTCTTCAGCGTACCACTGAGCAGTGCATCCTAAGGAGGGTGACCAGATGTCCCAAATTTATAAGGATAGTCCTGATTTTGGGGACTTTTGCTAATATAGGCTCCTATTACCTCCCATCCCCTATCCTGATATTTTACACTTGCTGGCTGGTCACCCTAATCTTAAGTTATGTCTCTCCTGCACTTTGTCCACAGAGTGCGCAAGAGAATTGTTTGGTCCCTGGTAATCAAGGAGTTAACCTCAGTTCAGCCTTACCCTCCCCTTGCACAGGTGCTTAGGGAAAGGTTCTTCATTTGTTACTTGGAAAGCAAAGTGGGGAAGATGCCTTTGGAAAGAGAGAACTCCACACCCAGGGTCCTCAAGCTCATTGAACCCCACGTTGGGGAGCTTTCTGTTTCCTTTTCTGCATTAGCTTTCTTCTTTTAAAGCCTTTCTGGCTGCCTCCATATCTTATTCTGAACCACCACCCACAGTCCCCCAGTGCTGCAGCTAGCCCAGGCACAGTGACACCACGCCGGTCCTTCTGACAGGCAGTACAATGCCACTCTCATTTTAATGCATCCCTCTTCTTTCTGGGGAAGTGTCTAGTTGGAGGGAGCCCACTAACATACTCTAGGCCAAATTCTTCTCTCCTGAGCACTAGACCAGTGGTTCTCAACCTATTTACCATTGTGGGCCACATCCACTACTACCCGTATGGCCCTGGGGATATTACATGGGCTGCAGCTTTGTGCTGATTGGGCTGCAAGCGGCCTACGGGCTGCAGGTTGAGAACCGCTGCACAAGACCATCTCCTAAGGCCTTTGATGCATCTCATAACCTGGAGCTGGCTTATGCACAACTGTTTCTATTAGTGGCTCTCAGTCTCACTGGGGTGCACGAGGCCAAGGCAGAGTTGCACTGATTCATGTGTCTGCTTTGTGGAGAGTCTTTGGATCCTTTGGCCCATCAGGAAGTAACTTCAAGGGGTTCTTCATCCCTGCAATGATGAGCACTTTGCTTTCATCTCATTTACCATCAACCTTGCTGTGCTTGGCAAGCCTTCCCACTCTTTTCTTCCCTTAGCTTGGTTGTGTTTTGTCTTATGACCTTGGCATCCTCATTATCTAACTTACCCCAGCACAGAGCTTTGTCCATGCAATCGGCAGTAATCACGCTGCTCACTTTCCAGCAGACACACACAGCATAATGGCACATGAGGCATCTGGCCTGGTTTCCTGTTGTCTTCCCCCTTTTCACTTGGTATTTGGACATTTACTGTATGACAATGTAGTTTCTTTCACAGGATCCTCCCACCTCTGTTGCTGTGTTGAGGATTTTGCTTTGCTGCCGGGGAGGAAAAGACAAGATAAAGCAATGCATTTTTCCTCTGGCAGGGCAAGGATATAATGTTTGAAGAAGACACAAGTGCCATTTCCTGTACCACAGGGTACTCCTGGAGCAGAGAAGGGCTCATGTACTCTTCAAATCCTATTTCCTGCTCTCTGCCACACTCGGGAACAAAACTAGCAAATTAGCATTCGCTTCCATTCTCTGATAAACAGGAGCAGGGGACCAGCTTTCTCACACCCATGCACCCACTTGCACTCGCACACCACTTCAATAGGTTTTAATTATGCTCTTGAGTTTGGAATTCATCATGCTACAGTCATGGTCACCTGACACCCCTGGCTTGTGACATTGCACAAACTATCACTGGGTGTGATTTGGCCAGTACTGCCTCAAGTATCCATTGCAAGCTCACCAAAAGGGCATGAAACATGCAAGTGATCACGTACAAAGGGTGGGCCAGAGCCAGACAGTCTTCAGATGGTTTCTAGCTCCTGCTACGAACCATTGACACATTTCAGTGACTCCATGACAGCATCACTGTCTAGAGATTTCTTCTCCACCAACCAGAGCAAATGCTGTCCTTCTCCAGAGGATCTGTCTCATATAGAGGAGTTAAGATGAGGTGTGACTAACTATGTATTGTCAGGGGGACCACGCTTTGGAGGAGACATGAAATGAGGTGTCTTTGGCCCAGCTCACAATCTCTGTCCAGGTGGACGTCAAGGATCCTTCTGCATCTTTCCAGGAGCTGGGTAGTGAGCTTGGCTGCATTACTGACTCTCTCAGTACTATTGCAATATCCAGCGCTACGAGAGCTAATCCAGATGCAGAATGGCAACTAGCCTGCCCCATCTATGAGTTACTCATACCTAACTGATTGTTCTGGGATACACTGAGCAGAAATTGGTGCGTTCGAAAACCCAGTCGTAGTCTCTTGTTTCATAGCATTGCTACAAAGAGAAAGCCCTTCCCCCACTCTGCCCCAGCTCAGGTTTTCCTTCTGGGGTGTTTTTTGTTAATAATATTTACATGTATAGAATAAGTCTCGACACATGCAAGGCCTGATCCACGCTGCTGGAAGGCAATGAAGGCTCCCATTGACTTCAGTGGACTTTGAGTCAGATCCACACAGCACCGAGGCCCTCGAAGCACTATCCAGACACGAATGAACTGAGCCGTGGAGTAGAGGAGGTGACGACTGTTGTTATCCCATTTTACAGAGAAGGAGAATCAGGCACAGAGAGGGGCAGTCACAGGCCAAGGTCACAGAGTCAATCACTCTGGGGTTTCCATGCTCCCAAGCCCAGCCTTCCTGCATCAGGAGAAGACTATAAACAAACAGAAACGTCAAGTGGCTCTTGGGACAAAAAGTTTCTCCCCCCACCTCCCAGCCCCCTGCACTTTGGACTTGAGGAAACTATTCTGCCACAGCTCGTCAAAGCAAAACCTTTTCTGTCAAATCACCCCTGCCGGGCTGAGCAGAAGCAGGAGGCTAAATGACGTGGCCCCCTCACGCGAGGGCCTCGAGTTATCCTCTCAGCCATTGTTCTGTTTGTCTCAGGATGCTCCAACCAGGCTGTGAACAATTACCCGGATAGAGCAATTTGCCTCGCCGCTGTTTCAATGATTTTGGGAGCTCTTCAGAAACTCGCGCACTGCTGCTGGGAAAAGAACAGAGTGGCCTGATTGATCCTCATATTCTCCTTAGTTTGAAGAAAAACACAGGGCATTATTTTAAAATGCCTGAAATTATCCTTTTGGTATTTAAGACCATGATTTGCCCCCAGCTGGGGAAGGCAAATGACACTAGCCTGCTGTCTAACTAGAAAAGGACAAGAAAACTGCTGTTCGGAATAGCTCCTGCTACTCATTGATTACCGTTATCTGGGTCCCTGGGGTGTGTACTGTAATGTCAGCTAATCTCCCCTAATTACTGGAGCGACTAAGAGACTCACACAGCTCTGCCAATGCACCTCATTACTGCCTACCTGCACCTCCCTCTTATTCCAGTCCTGTTCCCCGCATACAACTCTGCTAGATCACTTCAGTACCAACCTGCAGCAAGCCCTGAATTCTCAGTTCTGCATTTCCCTGCAGCTCTGCTGATGTCCCTCGGTCCTGACTGGCAGCATCTGCTGCTCTCTCACCCCTGAGACTATTTTAAAGGGAGATTTTCCTTTCATAGGCATCTCTGCGATGTGAGCATGGGCCCACTCAGGACTGTGAAGAGCTCCACCAAACTCATTTGTCTTGTGACCCAAGCCAGATTTTGCATTCACATCTCCAGAGGGGAAAAGCTGGCACATTATCTCCAAGCATCCAGACAGCTTCAGCTGGATGTTCCAGTTGGATCAAAGGCGGCGTTCATTGCACTTAACTGTGTGCAAACATAGAGGAGCCCTAGGGCTTTGAAGGTAGCACAGACTCACAGTTTAGAAAATCAACTGGCTGAAAGAGTAGAAAAGAGAGAAAGTAGCAGGGAGAGTTTCCTGCCTCTGGGGCTTTGTCTACACGGGAAGTGAAGCACAGAAGGCACGACCCAGAGAGGCAGAGCAAAGGTGGCTCTAGGCCATTTTTGCAGCACCCAGACTCTGAACTGCTAGAGGAGCTAGTGAAGTGCCCAGTATAAACAGCAAGCCTGGCATCACACAACTGCCTATCCAGGGTCTCCTATGGGCCACTCCATAGTCCAGAATCTCCACAGCAATGTGTAGTGCTGAGACATCCTATCCTGCCCCTGGCATACCTCTGCATCCTATACCAGAGCTCGTGAGGAGGGATTTAGGGCTGATTATGGACTGGAATGGGTTACCTAGGGAGGGGGTGGAATCTCCTTCCTTAGAGGTTTTTAAGGTCAGGCTTGACAAAGCCCTGGCTGGGATGATTTAGTTGGAGATTGGTCCTGCTTTGAGCAGGGGGTTGGACTAGATGACCTCCTGAGGTCCCTTCCAACCCTGATAGTCTTTGATTCTGTGACTCTATGATACTCTGTTCCTATCCCTGGGAAATTATCCCCTGGCCCCTTGCAATGTCCATACATGCCCTGTTCACAGCTGGGTTGGGGAGCAGGATCTCTCCTTGGGATTTTGACAACCCATGTACCTGCCCTGGTCCAACCCCTTAGTATAGACATGACTTCAATGACAGTGCAGCTACATTTGTACTGATACAATGGGGTAAAATATACAGCATGCCAGTGTGATTTGAAACCAGGGTGAGCTGCACAGTATGAACCCTGGTGTAAATCAGTTCTATGCAAAGGCTACATCTACCCTTGGAGCTGGAGGTGTGAGAGACATACTCACGCTGGGTCTCATTGAGCTAGTATTATAAAAATAGACATGTTGCTCCAGTAGCACGGGCACTGGTGAACAGAGGCCAGGCATGGCCGCCCTGAGAACAAACCCACCCAAACCTAATCATGATGTATTCGGGGCAGCTCGCCCATGCCACTGGTGCATTCTAAGCTACTGCGGCTACACTACTATTTTTAGCACAAGCTTGATGAGTATGTCTGTTGGCGGTAGGAATCACACCCCTAGCTCCAAGTGTAGACGTAGCCTAAGGGGCTGCACTGGCACGGCTGTACCAGTGGCTATAGCCCCAAAGCAGACAAGGCCTGAGACTGGAGGGCAGAGTGAAGAAGGGGTGAGGTTACGTTGCTATGGCCTGGGCAACAGTACATCGGTACACAGTGGTGATGCTGAATCTAAATGGGGGTGACATCCTCACACCACATATTCTGGCTCAGGTTGTATTTTCCTTAGGTGCTCTGAGGTGGCACCAGTCCGTCTCTTGGGAGCTTGGCTGGCTGGTTCTGGCTCACATGCTGAAGGCAGGGTCAGGAAGGAATTTTCCCCCAGACCAGATTGCCAGTGACCTTGAGGGTTTTTTGCCTTCCTCTGCTGTATGAGTGATGTTAACTTCCCAGGATTATATGGTTATATCTCCATTATTTCTCTGCCATTGCAGGGTCCTAAGGCATTGGTGCATCTCAGTCTTTCCTGTTCTCTGTCTGTGGCACAGAATAGTTCAGTCTCAGGAGGGCTATAGCACTTTGGTTTTATGCAGGTTGTTGGGTTTGGTGCAGGGGTGTCTTGGTGATCTGTGTTCTATAGGAGGTCAGATTAGAAGATCTGGTGGCCCATCCTGGCCTGAAACTCAGTGATTCTGTATGACTCTACGTACTCCATGCACACACACCATACAATGCCAGGTCATTGCTATGAGATAATCCATGAGGATCTCCATAGCTCCACTCAATTTACAGAGCACCCCCTCACACACACCCAGCTCAGAGGAGAGCAGTGCTAATGTGAATGGATTGTCATTTCTCTCTGTGTCTGAAGGAGCGAATACAGGTTCCTGGGCAACTTTACTGTAACCCTGGGGGAGTTCCCAGAGCTCCATGAACTCCAGGGCACCGTGGAGCTGCTGATATACAGAGAAATAGCTGAATATCTAGTGGTATTCAACTAGCCCTGTACTGCAGCTGCTTCAGTCACTGGAAGCCAAGGCAGGCAGCTTGGAAAAGTACCTAAAAGTTCAGTGATTCTTTCTCTTTCAGCCTCACAATGATTAACATAGCTTTTAGGCCAAGGTAAACACTTTGGATCCAATGCAAGGCAGGAAGGGGCGGGTCTAAATGGGTGAAATTTCCCTTCCTGGACTCTGGAATCAAGCCATCTCAGGAGATATAAATGAGCCAGATTTGTTGGCCCCAATTTAGACTCCTCTGGGCAAGAATCCACAGTGAACAGTGCAGAGCTTGAGTACACTCAGCTCAGTGCCATGCTGCCTTTGATCTGAAGTAGACTGGGACAGAGGAGAACGTACAGGCACGGAATGGCATTCCATTACCTCTCCCCTCCGCCCAGCAGGCACTGCCAGCACAGCGGATGTCTTCTGGCTTGGAAGAACAGGAAAACAAGATCAAGAGACACTGGTGCAAAATGTAGTGGGTACTACAGCCCCCAGAAATGCTGCTGTGTGCATGGCAGATCTCCCTATGTGGTCTAGTGCAAACTCAGGACAGGTGGGTTCTGAGCTCATCTAAGATCCTTTCCAATCACTCTGGTGATGCAAAGGGCCCTTACTGGGATGTTGAATCTGGCCCAATTATTATTCCACTCCCTAACCCTTGACCTCTCCACTGGCAACTTGGAATGTAAAGCTCTTCAGGACAGGGATCCTCTCGTCATAGACCACCTCACACATGTTTGGTGTTGTATGAATAGAGGAATAATTAACAATCATGCCAGAACAAAAGTGACTTAGATCCAATGCCCATATTTGGTCTGTTGCTCACCAACCGGGGAATGCTCCATGGTACCACATGAAAGTCCAAAGTTTGGTGCCCATATCTGGTCTCATTCCCCAGACTAGCCTGGACCATGTTCACTCCATGATTCCAGGCATAACGTAACTGGTCTTAAACACTTGCAACGTGTGCACATCCCATTCTTACCATACATCAATTGATTTATTGGTTGCTGCACCAAAAACATAGCCCCACCCCATGTGCATACACAAAACACCCCCCGCCCCCCGGCATTGCTTGCATATATAGAGAGAAGCTGTAAAAAAATCTGTCTCAGAGAAGGAGGGTGCGGAGCCATGTTTCCCAAACAATGGGTTCCAACACCAGTGGGTCCCAGGAACATTCCTGATGGGTTGTCACATCCAGTGCTGGATTAACCCATCACTGGGCCCTGGCCTAGGCAAACATACACTTCTCCCAGCCTGCTGCACAGAGGAGGCCCCGGGAGGTAAGAGGAGGTTGGGGAGTGAGCCAGTCCCACACTCAACTCTCAGCGGTGGCTGTTGGGGCTGGGCCTGACTCCCCATTCTTGGCATTGTGACCTGGTGTGCTGGGCTGTGGTGCCACACAGGTTTTGCCTGCCTGCCCCCATCATAATGGAATTGTGGCTGGGCCTAACCTGATGGGCGCCGTGACCCTGTGTGCCAGGTTGCAACATCACACACTCAAATCTGATCCGGCCATCCCCCTTATCCCCAGATGCAGGGTAAGAGCAGCTTGGGCTCACTCTCTAACAGCCGCCCTCAGTCCTAGGCCTCCTCTCCGTACTTGAGGGATGGGGAGTAGGGTTGCAGTGCCAGCTCAGAGGGTGCATACCTTTAATGGTTGGTCTCAAAAAGGACAAAATGCAATTGCTGGGTCACCTGAATCAAAAGTCTGGAAACCCCTGCTTTGTAGGGACTACTGTTCCCTCTAAGCTGTGTGCGTGTGTGCGCGCACACAGATCCTAAACCCTGTGCACACGGCAAAACACCGCTCGCACAAAAATTTGCACAGAAGTAATTTTTTACGCACACAGCCTGTCAAAAGTTAGAAGGAATATTGGACCCCTGCAGGCAATCCAGGAGTGATGGTGAGGGGTTTTGAAGATGATCCTCTCCAGGCTTCCTTTAACTCCACACAGACAGTAACTGCTCTTTGCCATGCCAAGCCGGCTGAAATACATCCCAAAGAGTTTTAAAAAAATACGAGTCTACAGCATTCCTGAGCAGCAGGACAAGAACAGCTTCTCTCTGTTTCCTTATACTTCATATGGGGGAAAGTTATAAAGTTTGTAAACATTCTCATTTGGCAGCTTCATATTTACTTGGACTGTGAGTTATAAACTGACCCTGGAACTCTCTCTCCAAGAATAAGTTGTTATCTCAGTAAGGAAGTGTTAGAGGATCACACAGGGATGTGCTGCTTCTATTTCTGTTAGGCATGATATACAGAGGTCAATGTTATTTCTCACTCTTTTGCATGTTTATTACTTCATGCATTCTCCCCTATTCCCTGGCCCTCCATCCCCTCTCCGTTTTGTTACACACATGCATCACAGTTGGCTGTGGGCTTTTCTCAGCTGCTTCTGACTCATGATCTACTTTAATTCAGAGTACATCTTTTAAAAGTTTCAATGTAAGAAATTGGCCACTGTGCATGCTCAGTGCTGTTCTTTGCAGGATAGAATTAGAATTGCTCAGCTGTGGGTCGTAAGGTCCTACATAACTAGCAGAGGTTTTCTTGCACCTCAGATGATACAGGCCACCAGTTCTGGAGCAGACAAGTCTAAGTTCTATCCCTGCCATCACTAGGAACTCCCCAGTGTCCATTTTGGGCAGCAGTAGTGACGGCCACAAAGCGCAGGGTGGCCACACATTTATTGCTAAATGTTCCCAACTCTCTCTATTTCTGGGAGTTTGATTTGTTGGAAGTGAACAGCCCAGCATCACAGAGCAAGGGCCATGCAATAACTAGTGATCCCTTAGACATACAAACCCAGCACCTATGTTTCAGGCAATATTTCCACCCATACTGTGCTAGAATCACCTTGGGGTTACCTACTTGGCCAGGCACTAGATATGCCCAGGTATTGTGACACCTTTAAAATATATTTGAGTGTAGCCGTGTTCACAGGGTCTCCTCTCCACTAGATGTGCCATGGTCCCAGCCATCCAGGGGCCTCTTTTGGAATGTAGAGACTGGGATATAGATGTTTGCTCTGGACGAGGAATAGGATGTTTGGCAAGAGATACCATGACCATAAGTAGTCCCGCCCAGGCACTGGGAGCTGCTCAGATCGTATGTGAGGTGCAGGGGCAGCAGCTGACCCTCCATTTTGACTGAGAGCCATGGGGGTTGGTGCCATACCTCACTCTCTTGCTGACCCTGAGCACTCAGCAGCTCATGCCTCAAGAACGGCCGCAAAATGCCCTCCAGACAAGAAGTGAATGCCATTGAATTTAATTTGCACCAGTTAGTGCTGGGCGTGTTCTGTGAAGGGCAGGGCACCCAGGAGTGAGGGACAGAAACTGTGCAGCTGCTGCAGGAATTAAAATCATCCCAGGGAAGTCCCTGCCCATTCTGAGAAGGAAGTGCCATTTCTGGGCAGCAGCCCCAGGAACTCATTTATCTTTCAATATGGCGCATAGATTTGTTTATTAAGCCTCTTTCCAGCTGTGATGTCAAACAGACACAGGTGGTATCTAGGGGTCAAGTGAGAACAGAGTGCCCATTGTGCTAGGCACTGTGTAAGCACAGTAATAGACATACCCTGCTCCAAGGAGCTTACCTTCTAAATAAGACACGTCTGGGTGGCAAACATTGAATATACCTCAGGACAGGCCCTTATCGATACTGTCACAGGGTGGCAGGACCTTTAACGAAAAAGAGGCCTCGGCACCATCTGTTACACTGTTAACTCGTCTCCCCAGGTGGGAAAAGTTAAGATGGGTCATGTGATTCAATCAGGCCTTGGGAATTCATAAGGGACAGGCCTGGGCAGAGGGAGAGAGATACTTCAGCAAAGGCCTGGAGAAGGCTGTTGAGAGCAGCAAGGCTCCTCCAGGACATGGTGAGATACCAGGGCAGGGCCAGGATAGCAGCAGAGAGTGTTTAGCTGCCGGCCTCTCTGAGTCAGGGAGAAGACAAACTAGGGAGAGTTTTGGATCTTCTCTTGGGGGGAAGGATGGACCGCAGGTAGGAAGGCCTAGGAGTAGCTGCTTACAGAGCAGGGCAGGTTTCCAGCTGTAAAGGACTGCTTGATGAAGAGCAGGCTGAGACTTAAGAATAGCTCCAGGACTGGCAGAAAATGCCAGGTTTGAGTATGCAGTTGTGGGTTGTGGTGATGGACTTTACTTTAAGACTTTGAGGAATGCTCTGAACTTTGTTATTTAAACCAGCCCCAACCAGTGGAATTATTAGTCACTGGAAACCCTTTGTGGATTATTTCCCAGAACCCCAGAGGGAAACTGAGGCAGTTGAAGAGCCACCCCTAGCCAGGAGGGTCACTCTGGAGACAGTGACTCTGTAACAAGCACCTACATAGACTTAACTTCCCCATCCCACCAAATCAGCCATGCTATTTCAGCCTTTCCTTGCTTTCTGCTCCTTCTCTAGTGCATCAGGGTGCTGACCAGACAAATATGTGGTGGTAGGTGACTTCAGAATCAGACCAGGGAACAGGAATAGGTAGATGGCAAAAGAGACCACCCAGTAGTGGATTGTGAGAATGCCCTGGAGAACTAGAAGCCACTGATAGTTGTTTTGTGGCACTAAACTATATCCACAATAGCTCTAGTGAGCCATGCTCTGGGGAAGCTCACTGGAGGTCTGCCCTCAAGTGATTCCCCCAGGGCCACAGGACTGAGGGGTGCACTCGCGTCCACAGACAGTAGGATAAGCAAACCAGAACAATGGAGCCATAACAAGAGTGAAATTGCTAGAGAAGGCAAGGCCCCCAAATGCTGTGGCAACAAGACCAATATAAGAACTTGCATGGATTTAACTATCCTTCCTCAGCCAAACCAGCACATTGCTTCAGCTTTTCCTAGTTTTATGTTCTTTTTCTTCATCTGTTTTCCCACTGCTGCTGCCCTCACCAGTAAACAAGACAAAGGGGCATGAAGCCCCCTGTTTGAGACTTTCTCACCCAACAGTAAGATGGACAAGGCAGCTATCTTACCCCTTTCAAATAGAATGATTCCTAGTTGGTAAACAGGAAAAAGCCTCTTCTGATTAGCATGGCCTTTTCCTTAAGGGCTGTTCCTTCTTGAGTTAACCTAGGAAACTAATGGGAGCTTGGAAACACCCTTTGGATACAAAAATAGCATCCTGGGAAGCCTGAAGTCAACCCTTACTTTTGTATGAATGGTTCCTTTTTTTTTTTTTTTTTTTTTTGTATTTTCTAATCCATTCCAAACCCATTATTTCTGAGGTTATCTGTTTCAAGAAAATAAGGAGCCACCCCAGGAGCTTTGATGCCACAAAGACCCAACAAATGAAATAATATTCCCCCTGAACTTGGCCTCAGGTGTGGGGGCGGAAGCCAGAAAAATAGGTTTGATCTGAGAGAATGGAACATAAGAACGGCCATTCTGGATCAGGCCAAAGGTCCATCTAGCCCAGTAACCTGTCTTCTGACAGTGGCCAATGCCAGGTGCCCCAGAGGAAATGCACAGAAGAGGTAAACATCAAGTGATCCATCCCCTGTTGCCCATTCCCAGCTTCTGGCAAACAGAGGCTAGGGACACCATCTGAACCCATCCTGGCTAATAGCCACTGATGGACCTATCCTCCATGAATTTATCTAGCTCTTTTTGAACCCAATCATAGTCAAAACAGTTGTGTGTATGTTGCTATAATGCCACGTAGTGTTGTTGATGCAAAAGAACTATTTGCATAAAGATGGTTGATGAATCCTTCATTGACTACTCCTGGGGCAAGTCCGTTTCACTATGTGCATGCATAATTAATAAGTCATGCATATTTTAAATTTTTTGCACTGGAAAAAGCTTCTGCTGGTAAGGAGCAGTTCCACCTTTTGCTCACCAGAGGGCACTGTGGTGATCAAACACAGCAGTAGCTCCCAGACAGCTATGGAAGAAAAAGAGCCTGTCTTCTTCACAGCCTCTGTTGGGCCAGGTCAGGAGACAGGAACTATGGGAAGACTGACAATGTGGGGCTGCTGGGGGGCGGTCAGACAGGGTCTCATAAGGACCAGTGGGGAAGGACATACTAGGGCAGGGGCTGAATAGAAGTGGAGAGGCAGGGGAGAGGGATGCAGACACAGGGGAAGAGGGAGGTGCAGGGCCACATGGTGGGGGCGGGTGCAGAGCCACATAGGAACAGGAGTTGTCTGAGTGGGGACACAGAGACACATAGAGATGGGGGGGTGCAGGACCACATGGGGCTTGGGGTAGTGGGTATCTTCATGAGGGTGGAGGGACACATGTGAACAAGGGGTGCAGGGACACATGGGGATGGGACAGATGTGCCTGACTGAATGGAAGAGGCTAGGAGTCAGACAGGGTCTGCATGGGGGAAGCTCCCTAACAATCCCTCAACAACACCCAAAAGATTCTGTTCCATACTTTTCCCACCCATACCCAACAACCCTCCAAGTTCACAACCAGGCTCCTTCCCAGCAATTACTTCCCACTCCCTCAGCTCCACCATTAACCCTGACTCCCCCACTTCTTTGTACTGCTTCTGAGTAGTGTGGGAAATTGCAGTTTAAATGAATTATTACTTAGAGCTTTATATTAATATGCCTAGTATGGAATCTATTTGTCAAAAAACATTTCATGAATCTTTTCTGTTATCTGTATTGTTACAGACTTACTTGCTGAGAGGCATTTTGAAATAGAGGGGGTTCCAAAGAGGATGGATCTAGGCTGTTCTCAGTGGTATCAGATGACAGAACAAAGAGTAATGGTCTCAAGTTGCAGTGGGGAAGGTTTAGGTTGGATATTAGGAAAAGTTTTTTCACTAGAAGAGTGGTGAAGCACTGGAATGGGTTACCTAGGGGGGTGGTAGGCTCTCTTTCCTTAGAGGTTTTTAGAACAGGCTTGACAAAGCTCTGGCTGGGATGATGTAGTTGGGGTTAGTCCTGCTTTGAGCAGGGGGTTGGACTAGATGACTTCCTGAAGTCCCTTCCAACCCTGATATTCTATGACTCTATGATTCTATGAAATAACCAAAAATCATTGAAATTGGTGTGATTATATTGACAAATAAGATATGCAGAATTTTGCAGAATTTGAAAATATTGTGCACAGAATTTTTAATTTTTTGGAGAAGAATTCCCCCAGAAGTAGCCTCAACTCACCTACTGCAGAAATTCTATCATGGGATGAGATTCTAACTAGACTCTAACTAGAAAGTCCACTGGGGTTCCCCCTGCATCCCCCTTATTGTTTCCATTGTTCTTTCTTGGCTGGATTAAGGTTGGTTGGCTATGAATATCTTGTTAATATCACAATGCCAATAGAAGCCCTTGACAGCAAAAAGACAACTCACTTTGCTATGTTCCGGTCTTTTCTTTAAATGTAGTACATTCACATTCACCTTCCAGTGAATTTTAGAACAGTTGGCTTTTCAACTGATGGAATCCTGACCAGCATAATTCCTCTCTGCTATAGGCCCAGGGAAAAAATAAAGTAGATATCCTCTTCCAGAACTCCAAGGCTACTCCACCAGTAGGTAATGAAGAATTGTTTTTCCTGGGTAGTGCAGAAACAGGACTAAGCAACTGGTGAATAAATAATCCGAGAGGTTAAAGGATAAAGGATTTATTGATTTGTACAGTTAATCTGCAACCCCCATAAAAGGGGAAAAGTAATCACTCAGAGAGAGAAAATTTATTGCAAAGAGGGTTTCATTTAACAGATTATTGCATATCTCATTGGGTTTTATCAATTGTTTTCCTTCCTGACAGTGTGACTTGATCAATTTTAGCACTTGCAATGCAGCCCTATATTTTTTGTAATTTGTTTTAAATCATGCAGATGCCACTTGGCAAAGCTAAAATAAAGTGGGGAAAGAAGCATTTAGATGTAGCGATATGATGAATCATTAAGTTGGCTTCATCTGAGACCAAATAATAGTTCCCTTCAGCCGTGGGATAAATGAGTAGGATTGTTGGATATACGAGTTCACAATGCTATCTTGCTTTTAAAACCCACACCAGTGCAGGGCTAACAAGACCTGATATTCCAGATAAATGGAGATGTCAAAGCCCAGCAGAATGCACCATCAGCCAAACACCTGTAGGGCCCAGGGCTAATTAAATATTTATTTCAATGTTTATTTGGATTTTATTAAAATCATGTAACTTGTCTTGTTATGATAGATGGCTTTAAAATAAGAATGGAGAGATAATTTGTGAATATTCAAATGTTTTAAATAATTTCTCAAGACAAATTACTGTTTCCATAAACAAATTAGGATTCAGGTGGCTTTGTACTATTTTCATGCTTAATTCCAATAACTGCATGTGCACCTGAGACACTACAAGCTAAGACTCTGGCTCCCAATTCTGAGGTGTTTGAACTCCAGGCCCTGACATGTTTTGAGTCCTTTTATAGCAGTGCTGGGATTCTCCTTCCTTCTGTGATATACAGAGCCCATAAAAGCTCCTTAGCTGACATGGTTAGAATCGCCCTGGCACAACCATAGGCTGCCCTCCGCAGGTGATGGTTAGAGGGGATATGTATGGAATCCCTACAGTGCAGTGCAGAATTTCAAAAGCGATGGTGTATACTGATGAAATCACATGTTCTAGCCTCCAATTCCAATACGTCAGCGGAGGAGTTTAAGCATGGAGAGGAAGACCCACCAAACAAATAGGATTAGTTTGGCTTCCCATCCAGATTCTTGAGAGAAGAAGCCTGGCTTCAGTATAAAGCCATTCTGAAGTTTGTTCCCAATCTGAATAATTAAATCTCCATTCCGGTTAGAGAGAAGGAACAGGCCGTACGGTGAGCTACTGTTCCCATGTCAACAGCCCTGAGTTTCCCATATCCTGAGAAGAGACACTTCCTGTAAGACTCCAGCTCTACACTTAACGCTTATTTGCTAATCTTTGCCATTCATGGAGCACGCGCAGGGCTGTGCTGATGCTGAATAGAAATTAGCCTGTATTTATACAGCAGATGTGCAGCAAGAGCTGCTGGAATCTATTAGTTAAGCAAATAAGGAAAAGCTGACTTTTAATGAGCGCAGCTGAGGTGGCATAATTCACCAAGTTTCCAGTCATGGGACCTAAAGCCTTATCTAAATTGGCTCCATCCACTAACTTCTTTTGCCTTTTTCTCATCATGTGTTTTCCCATGCTGTAACCGTTCTGGCTCAATATGCTTGACTATCCCCTCCCCTCTACTGAATGTACTGCCAAACCTGCTCCAATGCATGCAATTATGTCTCCCTCTAATGGCTGCAGCCTGCAGAAGATGTAAACACTAAGTCACCACAGCTAATGTGGAATTTTCTTTAGCTCCAGAAATGGAGTCCTGGGAGCACAGAATCCTAAATCCCGTCTTCAGTGCCCTGTGTGCCTGTTTAGGTTCCCTGCAACCATGAATTCACTACAATGGGAAGGTACAGGCAGACTGAGTGGCAATGCTACAAGCTTCCAAGAGGAAGGCAGATAAGAGTCCCGATCCAAATACATGGGGCAGCAGCCTATAGGTCTCATGTGATGCATTTTGGCCCAGTGGTAGCTCTGTCAGTCAAGTTAGAATCCACCTAAAATTCTAAGTGCTCCATGTGGTGCTTTGGAATCCCCTACAGAAACGTGCTCATTCCTTAATGATACTTCTGAAAGTGCCGTGGTGATCTTCTGTGTCTGCTCTAGGCTATTCTGCTGTTCTGGAGCCCTGTGATGGGGCTCACTCACTTCAGGAGAACCTCCTCCTGGTCTGGTGTGGGATAGAAGTTCACTCCCTGTATGGTGCTCCCTGCCAGCGGTTGTTCCATCACTGTTATATTCTCTCTTACTGCAACTTGGCCCTCTGGCCTGGTTATGGTTTAGTCCCTCCCCTCTAAGGTAACAAAGAGTCAAACTAAGCTACAGTCCAGTAACCTAACCGCAGGTCATCCATCTGTGTTTGGGATCCATGATCCTCACCTCAAGGGGATTCACCTCAACTTGCTTGGTGGCTGGTAGCGAAATCCAAGGTCTGCTCCCTCACATTCCTCTTCTAACCCCCAGAGAGTGATTGCAGACTCTCTCCCAGCAGCTCAATTTCCGCTACAAACTTCCTCTATTTATACTAACCAGCCTGCTCTTGCTCATGCCTAGCTAGGCTTCATGATCCGTTAAACCTGGTTCTCCCTCCAGGGGCAGCCAGGTAACATAATTAGCTTCTCAGGCCCACATTTAAAACATTCAGGGCCTGTCTGGGCTACACATCCCATCACAAGCCCCTTGCTAGAATGTGCACACTATGCATTATGTAACCTGGGGCACTGGAGCCGCTGCCTCTGCATGGAAATTTCACCTAGAAACAATCTGTAATTAGTAGCTATGGACAAGGCTTGAGGGAAATCTCTATTCAGTTATGTCCCTGCAACTTTTAGCCTACTCTTCCTCCTCCCTGCACACTCTCCTTTCTGCTGTACATCCCCTGCCATGTCTTAGATTGTAAGCTGCTTGGGGAAAGACTTTTGAGGGAGAATTCTTTGAGGAAGTCAACAAGCATGTGGATAAGGGTGATCCAGTGCATATAGTATACTTGGACTTTCAGAAAGCCTTTGATAAGGTGTCACACCAAAAACTTGTATGCAAAGTAAGCAGTCATAGGACAAGAGAGAAGGTCCTCTCATGGTTAAAAGACAGTAAACAAGGGGTAAGAATAAATGGTCAGTTTTCACAGTGGAGAGAGGTGAATAGTGGTATTCCCCAGGATCTGTATTGAGACCAGTGCTGTTCAACACACTCATAAATGATCTAGAAAAGCGGGTAAATAGTGTGGTGGAAGAGTTTGCAGATGATATAAAATTATTTAAAATAGTTAAATCCAAAGCTAACTGCAAAAAGTGACAAAGGGAGCTCATGAAACTGGGTGATTGGGCAACAAAATGGCAGATGAAACCCAATGTTGATAAGTGCAGGGCACATTGGCAAACATAATCCCAACTTTACATACAAAAATATTGGATCTAAATTAGCTATTACTACTCAAGAAAGAGATCTTGGGGTCACTGTGGATAATTCTTGGAAAAACATCTGCTACATGGACAACAGCAGTCAAAAAAGATAACAGAATATTACTAACCATTAGGAAAGAGAAAAGAGTAAGACAGCAAATATCAAAATGCCACTTATAAATCCATGGTATGCCCACACCTTGAATACTTTGTACAATTATGGGTCTTCCCATCTCAGAAAAGATATATTAGTATTGGAAATGATGCAAAGAAGGGCAACAAAAACTATTAAGGGTATGGAAGAGCTTCGATATAGTGATGTTTAAAATCCAGGGACTGTTCAGATTAGAAAAGAGATGACTGATGGTGTGGGGGCAGGCAGGGAGAATATGATAGAGGTCTGTAAAATCATGAATAGTGTTGAAAAAGTGAATAGGGAAGTATTATTTATCCTTTCACATAACATGCAAACCAGGATCACCCAGTGAAATTAACAGATAGCAGATTTTAAAGGACTTCTTCACACAACTCATAGTCAACCTGTGGACTCATTGCCAGGGGATATTGTGAAGATCAAATGGGTTCAAAAAATTATATAAGTATATAGGTCCATCAATGGCTATTAGTCATGATGTTCGGGGATGTTGTTACGTTACACCCCATATTATTTATAGAAATATGCTTATGATATGGATATGGCATAACTGAGATATATTTTATGCAAGATGGGTCTTGTAAGGTATCATTGGAAAGGTTATAATTTACTGAATGTGATTATCCAATTTGTATACATATATCATTTCTGTATTTTGGAATATCTAGTTAGGAATATTGACTATGTAATAATTACAACTGTGTGTGTATTTGGGAGACACCCCCCAGACAACAAGCCATCAGCCTTGATTGGCCATTAGGAAGAAACTAATCTCTTTCCTTCCTGAGAGGTATCCTAGAATGTAGCTGTGACACTGCTAGGTCAGGTGATCCTGTCACCTGATACAGTAACTCCTCACTTAAAGTTGTCCTGGTTAACATTGTTTCATTGTTACATTGCTGATCAGTTAGGAAACATGCTTATTTAAAGTTGTGCAATGCTCCCTTATAAAGGTGTTTGGCAGCAGCCTGCTTTGTCCACTGCTTGCAGGAAGAGTAGCCCATTGGAGCTAGCTGGTGTGGGCTTGGAACCAGGCAGCTCCCCTAAGTTCCCTGTGTGTTGGCCGCCCAGCAGGCTATCAATTGCTGGCAGTTCAGCTGTTCCTCCTCCCACTACCATGTGCTGCTCTTGCCCTCTGCCCTGGAGCTGCTTCCCGACACTCCTGCTTGCTGTGTGGAGGGTGAGGGGAAGAAGGGGGGAGGGCTGTCAGGGTGTTCCCCTCCCCCGCTCCTGCACCTCACTTACCACATCTTCCATAGAGCAGAGGGGATACACGAGAAGGGCTCAGGAGGATGGAGGGAGCTTCCTGGAAGCAGTTGCAGTCTCCGCTTACTGATTTAATTAAAACTTAAGAGTGGGGTCATCATAGTTAAAGGAGAGATGTACATCTCTCTCACACACACACAGTGTGTGTCTCTGTCTCTGTCTGCCATGCTGTGTCCCCTCCCTCCATTCCTGCTGCCTTGTAGAGTGTGAGGCTACATTAACAAAGAGTTAACCCTTGAGGGTTCAGCCAATTTATAGTTCATCATTTAGCAGTAAGGCATTCCCTGGGAAATATCCCACCCTCTTCCACCCTCTGACTTCACCACCTCAACCTAGCTTCACAATCATCATCACTGTGTACCAGTATTAAATTGTTTGTTTAAAACTTATACTGTGAGTGTGAGTGTATATAGTCTTTTGTCTGGTGAAAAAAAATTCCCTGGAACCTAACCCCCTCATTTACATTAATTCTTATGGAGAAACTGGATTCATTTAACATCTTTTTGCTTAAAGTTGCATTTTTCAGGAACATAACTACAATGTTAAATGAGGAGTTATTGTACTAAACACCACCTTGGACTTCTAGTAATTTTCCACTAAAAGGAGGGGGAGGTCAAGACTGGGAAACAAAAGATTCCCATCTTATGTAAATCCTATGTCAGACTGGGAAGTAAGGCAAACAGGACTATTCTCCATTGCCTTCCTGCCCAAGAAGAAAGAATGCTGGCAGTACCTGATGAGACAAAGGAACTGAGTGGTGGGAAGGGCAAGGGCTGCATCCAGACTAACACAGGAGTTTAGTCTGTAAAGGGGCTCAGGAAAGCCCCTTTTTAACTTTTTGTATAACCTGAAATAAATAAAAATAAAAGAATTGTATAGGATTTACAAAGAGATAAGAGAAAAAAAGAAAATCCTATTTGGGGCTAGCTGAGCATAGGCCCACTGACGCAGGACTTGTGCTGAAGTAAAGAAACAACATAGGCTGAATCTTAACTCTACGAAATTCCTTTATCAGACTATTTGTGCACTATTTATTTCTATCCCTTTGTATATTAAGCACCATGTATATATAGTAGAGTGCCTCTGCATTAGAATGTGAAATCCCTTCTTTAGTTTCCTGATATTCACCCCCACCAGGTATTTATCCCACCCTTCACCAGCCAAATAGGCAACTTATTTAGATTGTTAAAACATACACCAAAATACTGAAAAGCAAGATGAAGATGCTGAAAGCAGCAGGCAGGGTTGATCACAGGCATCAAATGTATGGGTAGGTGCTACTGACTATGTAAATTACACTAGCAGTAGCAGGAATCTCACCCTTAACGGTTGGGCTCATATCAGCTCAAATAATCGATTTAGTGAGAGGTGAATGAAGCAGAAGGCAACCTACTAGGGGAAGCTCAGTACTGTACTCTAAATGCTTTGAGAGATGTAATAGATACAGAAGTGGACAGGCAAATGCTGGTCTGAATCAGGACTGTTCCTAACTGGGAATTTGTTTAATATATTTAGCTATAATAATGGCTCTGAACCTTTTCCGTACTCATACCCCTATGTTATAATAGGAAAAATGTTTTGGAACCACCCTTCCATCAAGATATACAGAAAAGGCAGGTGTTCATGACTACCTGAAACTAATTTGTGATTTCCCCAGGAGCTACAGCATTGCTGGGTGAATTGAGTGCTTAAGGATTAATAGTATTAGCAAGAGGCACGCATGGTATTCTCCATGCCCAGCAAAGCTCTGCCAGTGCACCTCATACCCAAACTGCTGAGTCCCTTAGCTATCTAAAGAGAGGCTTCTAGGATTGCTCACTATACAGCATGATGTGAACAAATGCATGTGTGGGTAGGAGGAGACACCAAACTCCATTTCATTGGAACAAAGTAGGAGTTTAAACTCGGGCCTCCCAAAGTGCATGATCAATGACTTGATCAGTTGAATCACTCAGCTGCCTGAATACATGTTAGCACTAGACAAATATCAAATGACAAACATATACCAGCTCTGGGCAAAATCTTAAAGAACCTGAATGTCATCCTCTGGTACCCATGGGCCTAAACTTTCTGCTCTGGTTCACCCATCTATTAGAGAATAGGGTGGATTTCATGCTATCTGTTCAAGGCAGTAAAAATTCCCCAAAGACTATTCACTGCTCTGCATTAGTGAATGTGGGGAATAAATGATGTCAAGCCACAGCTTTTGTTTTCTGCTTTTGGACGAACATGAAGGGGAGACCCATGTGACCATTTAATCTTAATAATGCAAAGCCTTCTGCACTCACATGAGGAGGCCTGTTTGTTTAACCAGCAATATTACACACAAGTACTTGGCAGACTATTTTAAAACTATTCCAAGGGGCCTTTTCTTAAATAAGAAAGAGCCTCTGCCACCCCTTGCAATGTTCTCCACAGGCGTGTTGACAGGATTCTCGCTGCAAGGTTATTCACCCTCCAGTGTAATTGAGCCAAGACCTCACAGACCTTTTAGGGTTGTAAATGACTTAGAACAGGCCCCTGCCAGGTTTATAATTGTATTTATTTAGATTGCATTGTATTTGTTGTCTCCACCTTTCCCCATGTAGCTAGAAAAGCACATGAATAAATAGACAAATATCTGCACTCTTGCGGTAATAATTTTCACAGCTCACAAGTGGTTTCCTTTCCACTTAATTCATAATAATTTTCTTTCTGTTTTCGCCATCTACCCCCACACTCCCAAGCCCCATATCGACTTCTGTTGATTTAATAAAACTTTTGAAATATCCTGGGTAAATTCCTGGTCAGAATTTGGAACACCTTCCCCAGATAATCCATCCCAGTTTTTACATTGAACCCAGTGCATGATGGGTTAGGGCTCTGGAAGTTTGTCAGTGTGGTATGAAGCTTCATGCTCTAGGAATAAGATCAATAACATTGTTTATGTATCTCCCTATCAGATCTCCGTGCCTTGACTTTAGGCCCTCCGCTCACATAGGATATATTGTGCATTTCCCAAACTCATTTTAACAGTTTAGCAAGCCTGTGGACAGTGTTAAACTGATCTTAAACTGTTTATTAAGGGACTGAGACTAGATAGTTGCCTACTAACCTGTATCTGTACTCAACCTTTTCTTTAAATTTCCCTCTGTTGCACTGCTATTGGTGCAGCTCCACTGGTGGGATACCAGCATTTTTAAGCAACGTGTCATCAAATCTTGCTCAGAGCAGGTCTAAGTGACAAGGTGGCAGAACCACAAGCAGCTACTGGTGCCTTGGCTACACAAGAGCTTCCACTGCTATTACAGCAAATGGGAAATTTTAAAGAAGAGCTCAGGGTAAAGAAAGTCTGTATAAAATCATGTAAGTGGTTTTAATTCAACTGAAGACAGGGCCAGAGAGTTAGAGGTCTGTACCCCTAAAGATATCTAGCACTGTTGAGATTACTGGGGAAAGCAAGGGATAATTACATACAACCCACTGTGTTAATAGTGCACTGAGGGCCAGCTTTTCCAAAGAGCTCATCTCCTGCTCTGACTGCAAACCAAAGGAAGAGGGGAAATAAGTTAACCCAAAAGGTGTTGGGTGGAAGTTCTAATTGATTTTTCTCTTATCCAAACCTGTTTGCTCATATTATCATGATCTGTAGTTGCATTTCAATTAGGCTTTATGTCACAATTAGCTATGGATATAATCTGGTGCACGTAGTGGGTGCTTAGTGAGATCTGTGTAATTGCTTCGGGGTGGTTTGGTTACAAAGCAAAAGTTAGTTTATCGCTTTTCAGCACTTCATATAAACAAATCCAAAAGCAAAGTGGGTTTTGCTGAAGTTTCAGTGATCTGTTGCCAGATGATAAGTGCTTTTTTATAAATCTCATAAAATCCCTTTTTCTGCTGCGCTGCAATATAATTTGGTTTTATATGGTACATTTCATCTGTTGTTGAAATTATTATTTGAGTAACTAAGATCTCTCCTGTTGGACAGCAATATAATTAAGAGCTGAGCTGTTAAGAAAGCCAAGAGCATGATTTGATCTGATCTAATCTTGCCCCCAGATCTCATAAATATGTTCCTAGAGGGCTAAGAGCTAATAATGAACGAATGACATAAATGAGTTGGAAGCTCCCAGCTTGGATCCTTCACTCCCTGCCAGTGATAATCAGTGCTTTCATGTTTGACACTGTAACAAAATGTGACAGTCCATATTGCACTATTAAATACTTAGGCCCTGCTCCTGTGAATGTTTACATACAAGTATCTCTCTAGGTGTAAGTAGTACCATTGGCTTCAGTGTTGCGCATGTGTAAATTTGCAGGTTGAGACTTAAGACAAATATACACCCACATACATGATGGGATCTAGGTCCCTCTCACTAAACATGACACAGGAAAACAGCAGACTGAGGTCTGGTGAGTCTTTCCATTGACTTCAATGGCTTCGGACCAAGCCTAAATCATCAGCAAAATAGTTCTTCTATCTTCAGAGCTATTCAGAGGTTTGGGTTCTTATACTTCTGATTTCATTTTAAAAGCACTTTCAGCTCAGACTTCCATGCTGGAGTTTAGTTCCTAGAGAGGCCCATAAATGCCTCTGCACCCTTGTCTGGGCTTGATTGCCCTCAGAGAGCTATGTTGGGTCACTAGCCATCTGGCTAAGGAGAGTTATCCTGTACAATTGAACAGAAAATGTATTAACCTGATAAACTTTCTAGAGATTGTCACTGAATCACCCAATAGAACTGGGCAGAGAATTCAACTCCTCCTATAGAATTCTATAGGCTGGTTTAAAAAAAAATAAAAAAAACCCACCACACAAGTAATTAAGGCAATAATCCTGGGCTCAATAGCATAGGTTTTTAGTGTAATTGCTATAAAACCTCTTTGGTTTCATCCCTATTAGCATTGATATGATTTTCCCACACAGATGAGAGCTCCTTCACAGTCCATCACTGATTCTCCTTGATTGGTATGGAAGGGCCACAGCTGAGTAACATAAGCAGGCCTGGACAGAGCCATTGGGTGAATGGACCCTTGCCCTGTGGGCCATTCTGCTTCTGTTTGTGCTCATAGGCTGGTTGCTTGTTGTGAGACCCCTCCTTCTGCCACATCTGCCATGTTCTGAAGGAATTCATGTTGGTTCTCACAGTTCCTCCTTTTAATTTTGCTGCCAGTGACTCGCTTGACAGAAAACTTAGCTACAAGACTATCTCAGCTGCAGTCCCCCAGCCCCTGTCTGGGGCCTTCATCAACAAATAAAAGGGGTGGCAGGCCTGAGGGCTCTCTCTCCACACTATGTCGATCAGAGCAGCCCTTGGTCTGCTCTGCCTGACATGGTGTGGAGAGACAGCCCTCAGGCCTGCCACCATTTCATGACACCCAGCAGTACTGCTCCCAGGTGGAGGAACAGAATCACCCGCTCTCCAATAACTCAAAGCACCAGCTTTCGTTTTGTTTGAACCGTAATATTGCTTGCTTGCTTGCTTGAACCGTAACACTCATACACGTGCTAAAAAACCTCATTATTTTATATACCTCCTGTCCCCTCCTAAAATCAAAACTGGGGAAATTAGTTACCGAGATATAACTCTCCCCTCCTCACACATCTCACTAAACAAAAAAAAACAAAAGAGCAGGAATTTGTCCTGAAACCCATCTGTGCTGTTTCTGTACCAGGTGAGCTAAAGAGGCAGCCCTAATAGCAAAACTGAGGGATAATCTTGCATATACTTCTGGAGTTCACCCCACACAGCCAAACACTTCTCATTTAACACAAAATTCTAATCCCAGGGAAGCTGTATTTTCAGAAGTGTGCTGCCATCTACAGACGAGAGACATTAGTCCTATAGGACTCACGTGAGGAATATGTGATTTGCCATACTTCATCAGACTAGTGGTCTATCTAGTTCAGTAGTGTCCCTAACAGTACCTGCTGCTTCAAAAGAAGGTACAAGAGATCTCAGAATTGTCATTTATTAAATAACCATCCCTTACTAGGTGTTTCTTCCTTGTCCCAGGGAGTTAGTAGTTGCCTTAAATCAGGGGTGGGCAAACTATGGCCCACAGGCTCCTCCTAACCGGCACCTGAGCTCTCGCTGGAGAGGCTGCCCCGGCCCCTCCCCTGCAGCCTCAGCGCTCTGTGGGGCGGGGCTGTGAAACAGCATGTCTGGCTCCAGGCTGGACACACTGTTCTGAGCGGTGGCGTAGTAAGGTGGCCAGGCCGGCGGATTGGATAAGGGGCAGAGGGTCTCGGGGGCAATCAGGGGATGGAGAAGGGGGCCAGGGGGGCATTGGATGGCGCATGGGAGTCCCAGGGGCCTGTCAGGGAGTGCGGGTGTGGCTAGGGGTCGGAGCAGTCATGGGACAGGGAGCAGGGAGGTTGGATAGGGGGTGGGGTCCTGGTTGGTGATGAGGGGGCAGGGGGATTTCTGGAAGGGGTGGTCAGGGGACAAGAAGTGGTGGGGGCTTAGAGAGGAGGTGGGATCCCAGGGGATGGTGGTTGGGGTGGGGGGGTCTCAGGATGGGACAGTCAGGGGACAAAGAGCAGGGGGGCTTAGATGGGGGTGGTGTGCTGGGTGAGCAATTGGTGTGGGGGGGGTCTCCAGAGACGGCAATCAGAGGACAAGGAGCAGAGGAGTTGGATGGGTCAGAGGTTCTGAGGGGGGCAGTCAGGAGGCAGGAAGTGGTAGGGGATTGGATAGGGGAGGGACCAGGCTGTTTGAGGTGACACACAGCCCTCCACACAATTTTGAACCCCAATGTGGCCCTCAGGCCAAAAAGTTTGCCCACCCCTGCCTTAGATCCTGAAGAATGAGGGTTTATAGCTCTTATACATTTTTAGCTTATCTAATGAAACTTTGGATGTTATTATTATTTACACCAATATGCAATCCTTCCCTGAATACTGTTAGGCTCTTTTCTTCAGCATTATCTTGTGTCAGTGATTTCCACAGGTTAACAACACTATTTTGTACACTTAAAATTTGGTGCTTGGATGTTATTATACCGTCACCATTACTGAGTTTGCTTTTTCATAGGCTTCCCATTCACATTAGAACATATCTAAGTAATGATGTGTTTACACATGGGTGTAATCATAAACATTGGTTGCTGAGGTGGGTTGATGAGGTGACTATATTTCTAACTGTTCTTGGCTTTTAATGAACACTACACGTTGCTCTATGTGGTTTTCTATATATTACATAGGTATTTCAGATGCTGTAGGTTCTTTCTATCCAGATTTTATACTGCATCCATCACCTAAGCCAGTGGTTCCCTGGTGGTACATAGAGGTCTCCCTAGGGGTACATCAACTCATCTAGATATTTGCCTAGTTTTACAACAGGCTACATAAAAAGTCAGTACACACAAATTTCATACAGACAAAATGAGAAAGTAGCAATTTTTCAGTAACAGTGTGCTATGTCGCTTCTGTATTTCTATGGCTGATTTTGTAACCAAGTAGTTTCTAAGTGATGCAAAACATGGGGTAAGCAAAACAGATCAGACTCCTGAAAGGGGAGCAGTCATCTGGAAAGGTTGAGAACCACCAACCTAGGCATGGTAACCTCTCAGCCAGACCTTCCTTAGATTGTTTATATGCTGATGGGTGGCTAGGAGGAGTCCCATTGGCACAGCTGCATGTGCTCATTGCTTAGTTTTGGCTGTATTTCAGCATATTAAACAAGGCTCCCAGCAAGTAGCCAGCTGCTGTTTGAGTACTAGTCTCTCGCCCACCTCCAATACATGGAATCTGCACACATACAGTTGACTTTGCACTAAAGTAGATCCATATCCATATAACTTGTCTGAATCTTCACTTACTGGGAACTTTCTGTAGTTGTGCCCTTGTGTACCTGAACAGGTAGGGGTGTCACAGATAGCTGGGGTTTTGTAAGAAGATGTGTAACAATGAGGCACTATGAGTAGCATCCTGGTCACTGAGGTTCCTGCAGCATTGGGAAGAGTGCAGGCTTAATTGAAGCCAATTAATCAGTCTCAGTTGAGGTTTACAGACACTTGGGTGTCCATTGCTTAGCTAATGAGGCAATTGGCTCATTAACAGAGAGAATATAAGTGAGAGGAACAGAAAGCAGGGGGAAACTCAGAGGATGATCCTGGTTTGAGGAGAGATGGTGGTGTGGAAGTCTCTGCCTGCTGAAAATGTGCAACATAGTCTATCATCCTTTGTAAGTGAAGAATAAATACCTATGTTGTGACAGGGTTACATTATGGGGTGTGTGGGATCAAGAGATCAAGAAGCAGGCCAGGCAGTGTGGCAGGCTGGGTAGTGACAGAGGCCTCCCCATGACAAGACATATTCTGTGCATTGTGTGTTTCCTTGCCTGCTCTTCAGGGACTGGGGTGTGTTGTGAGGCAATTAGAAATAAAGAATCTTACGGAGTGATGATATTGCGTCTTAAAGGTACCTTACTTTGTGCAGTAACACTCACATTAGTCCCAACTTAGCTTCTGGATAAACTTGGCATCCCCTCATTTAAATTGTTGATAATGACTTGCACTACATACAGAATCATGGGGCTGAGATCACAGAAACAAATGGCCTTAACTTCCCTGCACGTGTCCCTCACTTGGGGTCTTTGGCTCAATTGCACCCCATAGCTAGACCATGGTGGGCTAAGAGAGATGCTTACACTCTGTTCTCTCTCCCAAAGATATTTATTTTCCTTGATTTCAAATGAAAACCATCTTGGTCAGGAGACTAGGGTCCTCTTTGTTGATGGGAAATATAACAATAGCATTCTACTCTAAATTGTTGGGCCACTGTGAAGCAAAATGGCTGCCTAGATGCTTTTCGTGGGCTGACAAATGTTGTTGTTTGTTTTGTGTGTTTTGGTTTTTTTTTTAAATCTCATCATCAAAAGTTCAAACCAGGTATTGAGCCAAATTTATCATTGATGCAAGTCTGTCAAGGTCAATAGAGTTACATGAGGGATGAATCTGACTTGTTTGAATTACTTAAAGTTATAAGAGGGGTCAAGTTTTTGACTTAATAAAGACAGTCAGGTGCTGCCAAACCTATTTTTTTGCCACACAGTACTTTATTATAGATAAGAGAACAAAAACATTTCACCTCTAGATGTTGTATGCAATAATAATTTCTCAGAGACAAAGTATGTCACCTGGAACTAACAGCCTGTGAGTATCCTGCATAGTTTAAAAAGTGACCTTTCCTAATCTTACTGTTAGTATCCCACCTAACAAAATAGAGGATGTTCTCTGTGCTTTAAAATGCATTATCCATTTACAAGTTTTTGAGTTCTCTATTAGCTGTCTGATATAGGTTTATAGACATGTATGTCAGACACGTGCAGGGTGTGGATCTTCTGCTGTGGATATAGTGCCCCTACACAGACATAGGCCAGGTCTACATTACATGGTTAGGTCGATGTGAGCTGCCTTGCATCGACCTAGCTGCGGAAGCGTCTTTACTGAAATTTGGCTCCCACAGACATGCGCCTCTATGCCAGTTTAGTAACACTACATCCCCGAGTGGCGTAGAGTCACAGCTGATCTAATTAAGTCAACGCAGTGTCAGTGTAGACTAAGGTGACCAGACAGCAAGTGTGAAAAATTGAGACGGGGGTGTGGGGTAATAGGAGCCTATATAAGAAAAAGCCCCAAATATCGGGACTGTCCCTATAAAATTGGGACATCTGGTCACCCTAGTGTAGACACTGCACAGCTTACATTGACTGTTACTGACTTTCAGGAGACATCCCACAATGCCCCACACTGACAATACAAGTGATCCTAGGGAGAGCGCACACTGCTGACACAAGGAGCCACGTGTCCATGCACAGAAGTGATTTAATAATGGCAGTGGCTATATGCCGACGTAAGTCAGTCAACTTAATTTTGTAGTGTAGACATGGCCAGAGGCTCAGCTGCTTTCAAATCACTTTTTCTCCTGTGGACCACATGAAGAGTGCTCTGTGTGCAGTCTGTACAGGAGAGGGTAGTGACTTAGCAGGCCATGGTGAGGAGTGGGGAGGCTGGGTGTGTGTGAACACTGTCCTCCTCCAAGATGTACAGAGCTCAGGTGCAAAGAGTAACGCAACCTTGGGTTAGGTTCTGTTTCTGTCTCTATCACTCATATACTGTGTGGCCTTGGGTATGTTACTTGCCCTTTCTGTGCCTCAGTTTCCTTCTTTGCAAAATAGGGATCATGCTGTATACCCTCCCTTGTAACGTTTTGAGATCTATTGACGAGAGCTCAGCATTAGCTATGACAGATATTTTCTACTTGCACTATTCATCCACTGCAGAGTGTTAAGGAGGAAGCTAGTGCTATCCAAGTGAAAGCTTCCTACATAGGACTCTGCTTCCTCATAAGCAGCCCAAGAGACTGTTTGAGACAGAGATGTTAATATTCCAAATATTTGTGATCTATCATTTTTGTACATCTCTTAAAGTAGCATGATTGATCCCACCATATGGGGACATTAGTCTGCATCATTAATGTCTGGTGCTGCTTTTTTTTTTATTTATCAAAATTAGTTTGTTGGAAGATTGCTTTCGGGGAGGAAGGATTCAATCTGATTTCCTCTTGAATGCACCCACCCTTTAGAACTCTACAGGATGGCTACCTCCATGCTCCCCCCACCAAACAGTTCCTTGACTTGAGTGAATGCTTTATATCTCTCGGGAGCAGGGTTTGAAGGCAAGAGCAGAGGAATTCTATATTTCTTGCTGTTCATCAGAGCAAAGTAAAAGGGGGAGGTGGGGAACGAGGGATTTTCCACAAACACTCAGTCAGATTCAGAAGTGTATTGTCCCCTCATGTCCTCTGTATGCTCTGCTCTGCCAGTGATGTCAACCATACCTGCCAGCTTGTCAGCCTGTCTCTCAACCAGATCCATGCTTCCTTCCATGCTGATCCTTATGCATAGAAAACCCACTCCCTCTGTGAATTAATTGAAACAGAAAAACTGCGAGACTGGATTAGACCCAGATAGTCTCTCTCAATAGCCAATATCAGCTACTTCAGAGGAAGGTGCAAGAAACTCTACAATGAGCAAATCTGGCGTAGTCTGCCACTCAAGGGAGTCTCTTCCTAACCCCCAATAGTTACAAAGATTGGCTTATGCCCCAGAAGTGTGAGGTTTTTCATTCCTTCTAAAACTTTTTTGTATTTATTATTACAACTCCGGCTATTCTTGTTATCCATATAAAAGCCCATTTCCTATCTGAATATGGCAAGTTCTTGCTTTTAGTGATTCCCTGTGGCTATAAGTTCCACAGTCCAGTTACACGTTAAGTGAAAACATTCCCTTTAATAAATTTTGAATTTGTCACCTTAACTTTCATTGATTGTCCCCTTGTCCTTGCATTGTGAATGAGAGAGAACAGACTCTCTTAAACACTTTCTCTCTCCCACTCATGATTTTACATACTTTTATCATGTGTCATCTTTCTAAAGTAAACAATTCCAGTCTTTTCACCCTCTCTTCATAGGACAGATTTTTCAGGCCCTTAGTCATTCTCATGGCTCATCGGAAGCCTCTCCTATAATTCAATGTTCCTTTTTGAGACACTGACAAAGTATTCTTAATGTGGCCACACCACTGATTTATATAGTGCATTATCCTATTTTCTGCATTGTTCTCCATCCCATTCCTTATGGCTCTGAGCATCTTGTTTGCTTTTTTGACCACAGCTGATCAGTGAATAGAACCCTTCATTGAGCTGTCTACAATGACATCGGGTCCTTTTCTTTAGCTAATACTGTAAATATAGAACACAGTAAGGCATAGAAGTTCACATATTTCTTTCCAATTTGCATTACTTGGCACTTACCAGCATTGAATTTCATCTGCCATCATGTCAGTAGATTTCACAATCTGATATATGTAGGGCCACAATCATCTCCTTCATCTCTGTCCTCGTGTCTCAAGATACTCAAGTGCCGTGATGCCAACATGAAATCAGCCAATAAACAGTGGTTTGGTTGCGTGTCATTCAGGGAGAGCTGATTTTGGTGCCTCTGGGAACAATCAGCTTGTGCATTAGCCACATATGTAACCATGTGATCTTATTTTCATAACTCTTGCCCTGATCCTAATGGAGGTCTCTAAGCACTACTGCAATATAAGTAATTGTTGGAAGACCATTGAAATCCTTCATTACACAGTCGGTCATTCTGTGCTGGCTCTGTAGTATCCAGCAACCTGTAAATCAACTCATATTGTATCACCGTGTTTTACAAGTAGATCTCAGGGTTACTTGCTTTGTCCCAATGCTGCTAAGCTACTTCATTATTTAACACACTGATACATAATATCCACCTCCAAAAGGACAAGTAAATTAAAATGCAGTTGGAAGTACAGGATGATCTGTATGTACATGGATATCTCTTCAGTCCATAGAGAGACAAGACTTGTATTGCTGGTTGAAATTTTGCATTGTTAAATAGTGTGGTTGAACTTTAGAGGACTCGATTTCTGCAGATGCAATGTTACTATATACAGTGATACTCATGTTTACCTAGTATTTCACATTTAAAAGACCATCAATGACACACTGATCTTTTTTACAGTAACATTTTGTGTATGTGTAGTTTTATTCTAACAATCCAGTATTTGAAACTTTTTCTTGTGCATTACAGCAAGCTCACCACAAGGGGGAAGCTGAGTTTCATTTCTGGTTCTTTAAGAACTGAGGCTAAATCAGAAATAGTACACTGGCTAATAGAAAATCTTCCACTGTGGTGACAAAATTGCCCTCATTAAATATTTCATTTTAGCAACTGAAGGTGACAGGCACTGGAGTGATTGTGGGTTTAAAAAAACTGATTTCAGAAGAGCTTGCTGAAGTCAGAACGTGTTAAGGAGAAGTTCTTTTAAAAGCTGAAGACCCAGAAAAGCTGTCATCTTTTGTTTTGCTTCGCTTCATGATAGTCCACCATGTCAGCTACCTTACCACTTGGTCTATCACAGAAACACCCACCACCTGACAGCTACTGCTTTATGGTACATTTCTAGCACTTATGGAATCAAATGATCCATCAAGTGAGTTTGCAAGTTCTCAACTTCCACTGTGGACAAGAAATTGAACCAATAATGAAATTGTGTATGTGCATATATAAATGTTTGGCCATACTGGATGTTCAAACTGATAGCAATTCTTTGCCCATATAAAAAAAAAGTTTGATAAATATGTGTTTTAACAACTTTTTTTTAGAAGAATTAACAGTGCTTAATTGGATCTGCTTAAACTGGAGGCTGATGATTTCCCTCACCTTCAAACTTCAGTGTAAATGGCAAGAGATTTTTCAGGGCCCTTGTTCAAAGTAAAGGCCCTGAGACACACAGCTAGGAAACTCAAGTGTCTTCTGAATTAGAAAGATTTGGAGTTTCCCTATGAGATTCAAGAAGGTTGTTTGTCAGCAGAGTATCTATATACCATTGCCTCCAGTACATTGAAGACTTCTGAAAACTGGAGATGCCTCCACAGAGGAATTTGGGGGAATTCCCTGGGATCCTGCAATAGAATCTGCCTCACAGCATCTAGATTCCTATTGAAAAGATCTATCACACTCCTTGTTATTATATATTAAACAGCTATTTTCAGCAATTCCCTGAGCAAATAAACTCTTCTCTATGGTATTATAATAATGACACATACTGCACAGTCCCCCAGCATGAAGCATGTACGAGTTAGAACATAATTTTTGCTGTTATGAAGGGAGAGGAAAAAAGCTGCAACTATAGCCCAGCTTTCAAACTTTAGTCTTTCTCCTGGTTTTGAAATAAGGTGACCACATTTTCCAGTGCTGAATAGAGGACACCTGTTAAAATACTCGTATTCAAGCGAGTTCAATGGCAATCGATCAGAACTATGCAGGACAAACATTCAAATTAATATCAAGTTGACTGAGCCCCTGTTAACAAGAAATACAGCATAGTTGGATTCTTTTTATTTACCTTCTTATCTTTAGGGCTTTAGGGGTCACAGGGGGAGGAGTGACACACACACCTCTAGCTCCCCCTCCCCCGCCGACACACACATGAGGAGAGGAGACACACACACACACTCCTGTCCACCTCTCTCACACAGGAGATGGACCAACCTGCCTGACCCTCCCTGCCTAGTGCTATGCACCCTCCACGTGCGGCTGGGATGGACCTGCCACTGCTGGTACACAACACCACGTCTTTCTGAAGCAAGATGCGGAGTGGGTTCCCTCCCCACTCTGAACTTTAGGGTACAGATGTGGGGACCCGCATGAAAGACCCCCTAAGTTTATTTCTACAAGCTTAGGTTAAAACTTCCCCAAGGCACAAATTCCTTGTCGTTGAACAGTACCGCTGCCACCACCAAGTGATTTAAACAAAGAATCAGAGAAAGGACCACCTGGAGTTCCTATTCTCCCCCCCCCCCCCCCCAAACTATCCCCCCTAACCCTACATCCCTTTCCTGGAAAGGCTTGAGAATAATATTCTTACCAATTGTTACAGGTGAGCCAGATCCAAACCCCTAGATCTTTAAAACAATGGAAGAAATCAGTCAGATTCTTAAAAGAAGGATGTTATTTAATAAGAAGGTAAAGAATCACCTCTGTAAAATCAGGATGGTAGATAACTTTACAGGGTAACAAAAGATGCAAAAATACAGAGGAACCCTCTCTGGCTTTACTTTCAAAGTTACAGAAAAACAAAACAGGGATAAACCTCCCTCTAGCACAGGGAAAATTCACAAGTTTAAAACATAACTAACATGCCTTGCCTGGCTGGTACTTACAATTTTTATAATATGAGAGACTGGTTCAGAATTGTTTGGAGGAAATGGATTGTGGGCTGGTCCCTCTCAGTCCCAAGAACGAACACTCACACAAACAGAGAGCACAGAACAAAGCCTCTCCCCGCAATCTGGATATGAAGTATCTTTTGTTCCCATTGGTTCTTTTGGTCAGGTGCCAACCAGGTTATCTGAGCTTTTTAACCCCTTACAGGTAACAAAGGATTTCTAGGCTACCCTTACCTGTATGGTTATGACAACCCTCCATGCCTGGCTGGGCCACTGGGATGAACCTGCCTCTGCTGGTATGTGGCACCATGTCTTCCTGAGGCAAGATGCAGAGTCACATGCCTCCTTCCCCAGATTTCTGCCAGGGTTCACACCAGAATGTGGCTAGCAGCAGCCTTTCAGCACTTTTGCAGGAGGAAAGGGATGGGAGTTGCTTCCAGCTACAGGGTGGGGGCAGAGGAGGAATGATTTGGCCCTGTGTGGCTGGAAACAGCTTGTTCCTTCCTGCCAACACAGTGTTGAAAGGCAGCTAACACCTCCAAGCTGCTGCTGGTCACCAACACAACCCAGACACCTCTGGCTTCAGTAAGGGCAGGAACTGATTAAGCTCTAAGGATGCATTGTGCAGCAGGCCCAGGGAACCTGACTGCAGGAGCTTCAGTGAATCTGGCCAGAGGGGTGGCTCAGCATGGGAGAGACCTAGGGGAGGGAGCAGCCCCACACTCCCTGGGGGCAGGACCCAGCATAGGCGCTGACTCTGTGGGTGCAGAGCATCCACTGGCAGCTCCCCGCCTCCCACCCCAGCTCACCTCCACATCGCATCCGCCTCCTTGCCTGAGTGCGCCACTGGGTCCTGCTTCTCCCCCCTCCCTCCCAGCGCTTGCTGCGCAAAACAGCTGTTTTGCATGGCTGGGAGGGAGGGGGAAGAGAGGGAACATGGAGCACTCAGGGGAGGAGCTGGGGATTTGGGGAAGGGGTCCAATAGGGACAGGAACGGGGCGGAGACTTTAGGGAAGGGGTTGGAATGGGGTGGGGAATAGAGACAGGAAAGGGGTAGAGTTGGGGAGGGGTCAGGGAGGGCGTGAGCACCCATCAGCGCTGGGGGAAGTTGGTGCCTATGGGACCCAGGATGGTGGGGGGTCAGGTGAAGCGGGTGCTAAGCCGCTGCCCTCGGGGCTGATGTTCAGCCTGCAGGTTTGGGGCATGAACAGGCTGGAAATTGCTTCCTCCCAACTCCAGAGCTTAGCTAAGGGGCAGAGAGGCTTCCCCATGCCAGCGTTCTGCAGGACTTTGGCAGGTGCAGGGATTGGCTCCTCCTGGCCAGCGCCTCAAGTCGGAGGGTCTTGGGCTTTCCCAGGCTGCCGGCCCAGCCAGTGGCAGTGGGGGAAGGAAGGAGCTTGCCAGCCAGTCTGTTGGTGAGCTGAGTGTTCAGACCAGGGGCTGGTTCTCCTCAAATGCTGGGAATGGGACATGCCCCACCAGGGCAATATGGAGGAGCAGTGGGGTGGAGGGGGTGCAGGGGAAAAACAGGGAGGGAACAGCGAGGAGAGAGCACATAAGGGTCCAGTGGGTGGGCAGCAGAAAGCCAGCCTCTTGCCCCTGTCCACCTCCCGCCGTCCCAAAGCTGAGGCCAGGACTCTGGGCATGTGAGACTGGCAGCGGGGACCCTGGGTGCGTGAGGTCAGCAGCTGGGAAACCAGGGGTGCTGCAGCACTCCCCGCGTCCCTAGTTCTTGTGCCTGACTGCCAATACCGATGAGGGGGGAAATTGCCCATTTTTAAGAAAAAGTCAGGATATCTGCAGGAAGGCTTAAATATGGGACTGTCCCTTTAAAAACAGGACATCTGGTCATCCTATCTCCAAACATGTGGAGCTCTGTGAGTGGGAAGAGAAGCTGTAGACAGAGGAAAGCTGCTCTTTGTAGCATTATCCTCTTCCAACTGCATGGGGATTTCCTCACATAAAACAAGTTGACCTTACCAATATCTTATTTACCAGGGATAGGTCCTTTCTGAATGCAATAATGGGCCCACTGGAATGCATGGGGGCATGACTACTCAGGGAAACATGTTAGCAGAAATGGGAGAACCAGCAAATAGTATGGAAGCATTAGCTCTCTATGGGACATGACTCAGCCAGCTGTGGGAAGTCCTAACATCTGCTGGGTTTCTTCAAGCACTGTGAGGGCCTCTGGAGATTAGGAGAATTATTCCCCTTGCAAGTTCCATGAGGATGGAGCAAATTCAGCCCACCCTGACACAATGATTTTAAAAACTCTGCAGTCTCCAGGCTTCTGGAGGGTTGTAACTTTAGCCTTCCTCTGGGGTTTTTCCATGGGAGATGTTTGACTGTGCGTGGTTTTTTTGTGTGTTCTTTGTATGTGTCCTGCCTCAGCTCTGTGCAGATAGCTTGTCTCTGGATAGACTATACTTGCCACAGGTCTGCTGTGTCAGCTAACTCTAGCAGGTAGACATTTTGTAACGGGAGCTAGAATTCTAGAAGTTGCATCTAAATGGATGTGCTGTTTATCATGCAGAAGAGGGAAACCTTCCTCATGTCCCATTTCAAAATGGGGCTACTCTGCTTCGGTGGGGTGAGGGAAGAGAACAGTATAGAGGCAAATTTGAAAATTGTACAATACCAGATTTCCTGAAACTCTCTGGGGAGAAGGATGGTCTCATAGGATGAGCTGGTCTGCAGGAGATCTGGCTTTTGATCCTGGCTCAGCCACAGACTCTGTGACCTTGGACAAATCACCTAATCACTGTCTGTTTCCCATCTACAAAAGGGGGATAATTCTCTATTTTGTGGGGGTACTGTATTGCTCAGATACTCTATTCATGAGTGTCACTGAACAGCCTTTAAACAAATATAAAAATGCTGATGCCTCAGCCAGAAGTTTGAGTACTCATGCAATTCATCAGCATCTCATATTGGTTCCCACACAAAGATGAATCATTGAAGAACAGGGATTTAGCATGCTGTATCATCAGTGTAATGGCAAAAGCACTATCACTGACTGCAAGCAATCAGCGAAGCCCAGGTTGGACAAGCAAAAATGGCAAGTTTGTCATGCAAAATATCTTAATAAAAATGTAATCCTGTAACACAGAGATCTGGGCCTGCTAGGGGCTTTATGGATGCCTCTATGCTTCACAAACATTTGGGTAGTGAGGCTACACCTCAGATCCTCCTGCCACAAAACCACAGCCCCCTAGCACTTGTGCCAAAGGAAAATTGCTCTTGGCTGTTGGCACTATAGAGTTTATGACTCATAACTGAATAATTCTGATGCCAGTTCATTGCACTGTTGTGTTATACAAGTACTATTTGAAGATCAAAAATATTTTACCACCAACATGCAGTCAGCAGTTAACAAGTAATGAAGAATAAGAGTTAATCCTAATCCTACCCCTGAAATGTATGTATATACATACCGTCTTACCCACAGACATAGAAAAGTAGAGAAGTTAAAAGGATTTGACCAAGGCCTCAGAGGGAGTCTATGGAAGAGCCATAATTAGAACACAAGAATTCTTTAGTGGCCATACCAGAGCTTAGTTGAGACCCTTCATAAAATGTATCAGAACACCATGTAATATAGCCTTCAAAATAAAAATTGCATTTAGAAACAACCATTGTTCGGTCTTCTGTGGCCTATTCCCTGAATTACAAGTATATACAGAAATATTGGGGCAGTGTGATCCTGCTTAAATTTGACTTTGGCCCACAGTGGGTCAACATTTTGGAGCAAGTGGGAACGACCATCCCAACCCAGATCAACAGACTCAGATTAGCTGGGCTTGCACTGATGCTCTAAAAATAGCTCTACAGGCAGCTGTTTGAAGTTGCATTTTGGATGCTGAAGCCCGTCCCCCTCTCTCGCTATTTAATTAGCCTCCTATTAAATGCATTAATATGTTGTGTTTTTAAACTTCATTGGATAGACTATACCACTTAGTGATCGCTGAGTGGAAAGCTCTTTATGTTCTGCAACCTGAATGTCTCATTTCAGTCTCATGCTCTTAGTCTGGAGAGTTAAATTTCCAAACTCAAGGGATAGTCACACAATTGATCTCAGAAATTCGTAGATTCTAATTACTTCTCTCCTCAGTAGTTCTGAAATTCTGAACAAAATATGCTGACTCTTCTAAGCCTTTCCTGAAAAGATTTGCCCTGATTATCCCTATGTTCTGGGCAAACACCAAACTAAACAGAAATTTCCAAATAAGACCTAACAAGCTACCTAGACAACTGGGATCAATCAATATCTCCTTTGTTTTGTAGTTAATTCTATCCACTCAAGTACTCTGCCATCCCCTCTAACTAATATGCCCTTTATTTTCATATTCAACTGGTATCTTCAGAGAGAGCTCTTTTCTCATGTTTACTTATCAGTCCTGGGCTTCATGCATGCTCCTGACTGAGTGAGATGCAGAACACCTTCATCTCTCTGAAATCAAATAGGAATTGAAAGTGCTTAGAATCTTATAGCAATGGGCCCTTTGCCTGTATCTTACCAGTTATTTGGAATCTTAGTTATTTATACATACATTTTCTTAAAGGTTACTCAATTTGCTTTAAAAAAATTGCAGATTCAAATAAAACTAGAAAAATTCATCTGTCAATAGTTTTTTTTTTCCCCTTTGATTGTAGCAAATTGCAGTCCCATAAACAGCTATGATTTTCTTTAATTGTGAAAAGTATCTCTGCAATGTGTTTTTCAGCAGGTAAAATAAGTTACATTGTTTCGTTTTCTGTTGCCCTTTTTATCAGAACAACAGCCGACTTCTTCCCTGCACAAACTTGTAGGGATTCCAGTTCTCAGTCTGTTAACCGGATTTGATTTTTTTTGCACTGTCTGTTTCCTCTTGAAATGTTCTGAATTACTGCTGAGTTGTTCTGAAGAGCTACAGTGCATCTGATTGCACATGTGAACCATAACTTTCAAAGCCTACTGTGAGGTTGAAACTGAAATGATGCTTTTAGACATGAAACACCAAAAAAACCCACCTTTTTTTCCACAGCACTGAAGTCAGGTATTGACTAACTGTGGTGGCAGCGGCGGCAGTGACTTTGAGTTTTTAATTTGAACTGATAATTTCTTAACTCGAATTGAGGATTTAATAAATAAAAGTTATTAGTGAGCAATCTCATCTTGTGTGAATCTAAATTATTATGAAACTACCCAAAAATTAAAGAAAACAAACCAGGAAAACAACAGGAAAAAGTAAAAAAACCTTAAATAGAAAAGAAAAAAATCTCTATTAGAGTCTAATCACTCATGCTACTGTCTTGATAAGACTACTGCAAATAGACAAATCAAAATCCACCGTAAGAGAGCGGCATAATTAACAGAGATATAATGTAGAAAACAGACTGCTGTTCTTTTCTTGTGATCTAAATACAAACAAATATATTATTCTAATCTGGAATATTGTCCACAATGTTGCGATTCTGCATTCCTAATATTTATTCAGTTAAAAGACTCCATTACATGTTTTCTTTAAAATAGCACTTTTGTTTGTAGACTCATCTGTATTCATTCCCAATAGCAAATACAAAATATCTTAGGCCGGGCTTAACTGGTGTAAATTGGTGTAAAACATAACAATCTATTTCTACCAATTGAGCATATATCCTTATACAAAAAGGTAAAGAATTTTTTCATGAAGCACTTTAGCAAAATTAATGTATTTTATTATCTAAAACACCAAACTATACATGGAAGAAGCTGTGATTAATGGTTAGAGCCAGGCAGGCAGAAGGTTCAGTTCTCCATTTTACTGCTGGCTGTTGACAATTGGTCAATTCAGTATATACTTTAAGAGTTCTCATCCACAAGTAATGCTTTCTACCATTACTCTGGTTAGCTAGGAAATGCCTTCCTATCCTGGTGGACAATGACCTGGCCCTTTGTCACTACCTGTCCGCACTTCAGCAGGGCAATACACCTGCACATGAAAATATCAACCCTTAAGAAGTTCCAGCTAGTACAGAATACTGCAGCACATATCCTCAGCAATGGAGGCCACTGTGAATATATCAGATCTGGCCTCTGTTCTCCACATTGGCTTCCCATAGAGTATCAATTCAAGTTGAAGATCTTGGCCTTTTTCTTCAAGGGGCACAATGGCCTGGGCCCAGGATATCTAAACGATCACCTAAAGTTCCGGGTTGAAGACCACAATTGACAACTCTGCTTCTCGTGCACAGTGAAACCTTCTGCCATAAGAGTAAAGCTTGGTTGTGTAGGAGATGTAGTTTTCTCAAAGTCCAGTATGAGACTGTGGAATGAATTCCCACACAAACTAAGAACCATCACAAACCTCACCACCTTGCAAAGGTGCATTTCTTCAGTCTCTCTTCTGTATTGTAAACACAGACCAGCATGTATGTAAATATATCAAAACACTACTGCATGCCCAGTTTTCTCCCTGGGGAGAGAGAACAAACCGTGTGTGACAGATGTTAGTCACTTTGATTAATGCAGTACTGGAAAGTGGTCAGATACTACAATGATAATGATAAGGATGATATAAAATCCTTTACTGACTAGACTATAGAAGAGAATAGACGCAGTGTGTGAGCTTCATCAAGACATTTAATTTTTCTGGGCTTCAGTTTTTCATTGGTAAAATGGAGATTATAACACTTATGTACCTTGAATATTAATTAATATTTTCAGGGTTTATTGAGATCATCAGTATGACACAATGAAAATATTGGGGTCAATGTATACACTCATAAGCATTACAGATGTGTACAGTACTTTACTAACATGCATTTAGTGCAATATTTCATTTGCTAAAATAAATTACATGAAAACCTCGATAAGATAGAGGGCCTGATTTTTTTTAAAAAAAGTCAGGAGTACAACTGTACAAGCAAAAATGTGTAACTAATTTATATGTGCCTGGCTGGCATGATCCCTGTCTGGCAAGCAATATACTTTGTGCACTCAGACACCATAGTTGTACCTGTATATTAAATATGCAATTGTGCACAGAGTTTTGCACAACTTATTGGAAATTGGGCCCTCAATCTGAGTCATAATAATAATCCTTTGCCCTCTTCTAGTGCTTCTCATCTCCAATGTTTTGCAAGCTCTAATATATGTTCACAATATTGCTGAGACTGGGTTATTGCTACCCTCTTGTGCTTTATGTCTGATTTAGAGCCTAAGAACATACACCCTCATGGATGTGAATAACTTTATTCAGGTGAGTAGGCCCCTTGACACTAATGGGACCACTCTGATGTGTAAGGATATGCCGATCCCTGAACATTTGTAGGATCAGGCACTTATATTGTGCGGGCCTCATCATTTTCTAGCTGTCCAGGGCAGGGTCCCTTATGTGTGCGATAAATAACAAATAGTCACAATGACTAAATTAATCAATCAACTTCATTATGAAAAGTAAGGTCTCTGTTCTGAGTTGAGATGGGGGAGGTGGGGAGTGTGTGGACTGTGCTATAAGACAGGGAGGTTATACTGGCTGCATCTCTGAGTTTTGGGTTGGGGGAAAGAGATGAAGGGAGAGAGAGGAGGATTATCCCAGGCTCCCCACCGAGGGCTCCCTACCAGTGTCATGAAGGGGGAGTTTCCTTGGACTCCCCCATGGTTCCTGACCCGGGTGCAGGCAGGGGGTTATCCCAGGCTGTCCCCTGGTCAGGGATGTGCTGGAAACAGAGATGGGGTAATGGTAACCCCAAGCTGCCCCCCCCCCCCGGCTCCCTACCCAGGCGCCGGGGACGGAAGGTTGAGCGGTGTTGCCCCCAGTTTATAGGCTGGGCAGGCGAGCGAGCAGCCCGGCAAACCCTCCCCGAGGCGGAGTGCGGGATGCGTGGCGAGGCGGGCCCGGCGCAGCGCCGGGGCTGGAGGAGGAGGAGGCGGGCCCAGGCGCAGCGCTGTGGGGCGGGGCGGCCAGGGAGCAGGAGGCGGCGGCTTCGGAGCCATCGCGCCTGCCCGGCCGGTGGCGGAGCTCGGGCGGGGAGCGGCGGGTCTCCGGGCCGGGCGGGCCCCATGGGCGGGTGTGTGGGCTCCCATCACGACTCCTCGGGCAGCCTCAACGAGAACTCGGACGGCACCGGAGGTGAGAGGGGGCGGGAGTCCGCGGGGTCTCCCAGCCCAGGGACCCCCACGGGCACCGCGTCCCTCGGGCCTGAGGGGCTCTCCCGGGGGTGGGGGCCTCGCCATGCATCGCCGCCCCTCCGGGGCCCCCTGCCCGCGCCCTCCATCCCCTCCTGCGTTGTTCAGGAAGAGGTGCCTGGCCCTGCCCCCCTCAGTGTGCCGGCCCCCCAGCGCCCCCCAGGGGTACAGTTCCCTCCCCCCAGGTGCCCGGGTACCCCTCCCCCGCTCTGCCCGCCCCCCCCTCCCGGGGGGGGCATCCCCTGGGCGACCCTCGCCCGCTGCGTCTTCATTGCAACTTTCCCGAAGTCAGCTGCCCGGCTCCGGGCCGCTAGGGCAGGCAGGGGCGTGGGGAGAAAGCCGCCCTAGTCCCCGGCCCAGGCCGCGCACTCGCTCTGCCCAGCCTCGGCGCTTGAGCTCCCCAGGAACCGCGGGATCTTTTAAAAATGCCCTTCGGATGCAGTTCTGCGGGGTTGAAAAGAGCTTTGGGAATGGTCCAGCTGGACCTAACCCCCCCCCCCCCGCCTTGCTGAAAGGGCAGCCCTGAGAACTTAAGGAGAATTTTAAAATATGTGCAGATAAAAATAATAGCAATGAAACATTTTTGTCAAGGTTCAGAAAAATTCAGCTTTCCTCGCCACTTCATACAAAGCCATAATTAGCCTGAAAGCCAGTACTAGACGCTAGAAGCTCTTCTGGATAACATGTCCCTTCAGTGGAGATCATGCTGCACTCAAAGCAGGGGGCTGATCAGAGTGGTGCCTTGCATTTTATTTAACTTGCATAGGTTTTTATCCTATAAAGTAATGTTTGAACTCAGTACTCTGGCTGGGATGTACCCCCATTGTTTCAGTACATAGACAATAATTTAGCTTTTGGGGATTATCTCCTGATTACATTGTATTTCTCTTCTTTCCAATAACAGCTGGACATTTCCCCCCAGTTTAAATTAATTACTTTTTAAATTATTGGTATTAGTCACTTGAGCAAAATGTGGAAGCAGTGTGTTTTATCTGTCATGTTAGCTACATACCTGTTTAAAAGGGGAGGGTGAGGAGGGAACAATGCTGCAATGTAAATAGTCTTTGTACTAAACTACTTCACATTTATTTTTTAAGGAAAATATAAGATAGAAATATAACCTATTAGGTCACCTAAATCATCTCCCTGTCACTGCAATATTGTTCTTGACAATATACTATGTATTGCTTTGTTTGGTCTTCTTTCAGATGGAGCATTTTTAGAAGCACTGTTGTGTTGCATAAAATATAAAAAGTACAGATCTTAAAACAACTTTTTGAAGCAGCTGCCTGTTCATTTCAATGACTCTTTCAACCATGTGTGTATCTTAAATAAATTCTTGTTTTTGTTTTTTAAACGCTGCCTAGGATTTAGTATCACAATTCCCAGTAAAGTAAAAGGGAATTTGGTAGCTCTTTCCAAGTCAACTTTTTTCAGACTTTAGGAGGGAAGTGGACAGACTAACAAGTTTTTCAATACCGAGCTAGCTGTGTGACTAGTTAACAAAATATAGTAGAGCTTTTAGGGGGGTGGGTGGGAACAAGTTCATGTTGAAAGCAAAACAAGAAAATTTACATCAAACATCTGTCTTATAGCTTTTAATACAATTTACAGGGGGCCTGAATTTTTCAGCACATCCATGCAGTGTTAGCCATTGTTCACTAACTAAGCATTATGAAGTGAGGCAAGGTTGGAGAAACAGCTTTGAGACTGAATTTTCTCACTTTTATCTCACCTTTGATATCTAGTGGATTAGATATAGTATCCACAAAATATGTTACAATTCTTCAGCAGAGAGTAATGCCATATCATTACACTCAATGGTAGTGCGTGAGGCAGGCAATTTCAAAGGAATTGGTGAAGTTTTCTGTCCCAGATTTAGCTGGTAAAGCCTTGCTTCTGCTTGCGGTCACACAGCATGCATCACTGTGTATTTTGGGGCAAATAGCCTATTGTGCATGGTGCGTTAGCACAGCAACTGGATTTTCCAAGCCCATAATTGCAAACCGCATATTGGAGGGCAGGCTCAAACTCTAAGGATTATGTACTATGAGTTTGTTTCATGTAAGTGATCTGATATTTCAGTTGAACTATGTGGGACTGAATGAAAATATATTTATAAATGACCTACTATTGTGTGTGCATAATAGCCTATTTTGAAATGTTAACTCATTTTTTAAAAAAAGGAGCTATAGTTAAGCTGAAAGTGCATCAAAATATGTTTTTAATATACAGTCAAGATGTCAAGATCAACTTTTCTGACTCTTGGATCTAAAGTTTTATAAAATGATTGTGGTAAATATAAAATCTGACTCTTGGTGTCTCAAGAAAAGTTATGACTTGAGGTATCTGACACTGAACTGGCCAAAGCAGTAGAGTACATAACATAAGGAACATCCTACATTAGAAGGGGGATGGGCTAAATCAGAGATGGGCAAACTACGGCCCGTGTGCCACATCCAGCCTGCGGGATCTGAGCTCCTGGCCAGGAAGGCTGCCACTGGCTCTGCTCCTGCCCTCCCTTCCCCCGGAGCCTCAGCGGGCCGTGCAGGCAGCACTCTGGGGAGTGGGGCAGCTGCTGAGTGGCATGGTAACAGGGCTGGAGCTGGGGGGTTGCATAACAGTTGGGCGGGGAGTCCCAGGGGGGCAATCTGGGAGCAGGCGGAGTTTGATGTGGTATGGGAGTCCCAGGGGTCTGTCTGGGGTGGGGCGGTGGATAGAGGAAGGGAAGGGTGCGTGGATGGGGTTTCAGGAGGGGGTGATCAGGGGAGATGGAGCGGGGGGTTGGATGTGGGTGAGGTCTTGGGGGAGTGGTTAGGGGTGGGAGGTCTCTGGAGGGGGTGGTCTGGGGACAAGGAGCAAGCGGGGTTGGATGGGTCAGGGGTTCTGAGAGGAGCAGTCAGGGGCTGGGAACTGGGAGAGGGTCGGATAGAGGGCAGGGCCAGGCTGTTTGGGGAGGCACAGCCTTCCCTGCCTGGTCCTCCATGCAATTTTGAAACCCTGATGTGGCCATCGGGCCAAAAAGTTTGCCCACCCCTGATCTAGTAGGTCACTTCTGTCTCTCATTTCAGATTCTGGGATCTAGTAGTGTTATCCACCTTTCAGCTTGTTGCATGTGACTAGGGCCATATCATAAACTCCAGGAAAATAATTTAGAACCAAAACTTCAGTGTTGAATGCTGCATCCCCAGTGTCTGAAATGATGATGTAATAATTGTTTGTTGCAAAGCTTTATACTTTTTCCTAAAGAAAGCAGAAGTTGCTTCATGAGCTAATATTACTAGTGATGATCATCATGCTTGATCCTGAAGGACTCTGAGCCAGATCTTAATCTCAGTTGCACCAGTCTGAATCTCTAATAACTCCAAGGAAGATAATGGAATTTTATTGGATTAAATCAGTGTAACTCAGATGAGTATCTTCTCCTATAATCTCATGAGTTCTTCAAGTAATCACTAACACTTTATATATCCATTGCTTCTCAGTGAAGTTACTAAAATGGCATGATCAAATACAGTTTTTTCTCTTTTGATTTGCTTACCGCAATTAGCATACTTCAAGGTGAGCAAAATATTTAAATTAGGTGGTCATAGGGTAAATTCATTAAGGAGTGCGTATGTCTACACACAATGAGCTGGCCAGAAATATTGGCACATGTCTTTTGTTTGTCATAAATTATTCTGGAGTGCAGGCCTGAAGCCCACTCCTGCTCCTATTGACTTCAATAGGAGCAGCAGGCCCTTACTTAACAAAATATCTGGTCATCAGCAGGCATTGCTGTGCCCATCATACTGGAAAAGAAACGGTCTCCCCAGGCTAGCTCCAGCTTTTCCCCTATTAGTACTTTTTTTATAGTACTATAATATTATACAATACTGTATAACGGAAAAACAAGCTAAGCAGAAAACAAAATTGCTGCTTCAAAATGCTTACTGAGTAGAGCGGAGGTAAACAGAATGAGATGTGGTCATTACTAAAGTCGGTCTTCATGGAGTGGGGGATTTCCAGGAGAAATGTGAAAAAAGGAGAATGATTGATGTATACTAATGAGGACAGTACTCCATAAAAACCCATCAATTGATATTCTCAGCTTTCTCTTTGATATGCTTTGTTAAAGATTATGGTGAACTTTTACAACCCTGGACAGTGTGGGTTAGTGAGAAATTTCTCGTCCGTAGCCACTCCATACTGCAGGTTATTTGATCTGTTCAGGTGTGCTGTCTTCCAGTACATGGATCTGGGATTAATAATGGAGGGCTTTACGTTTTTGTGCCTGCTTTTAGGGTTTCTAAAGATCTGCACCAAATTATGTTCAGGTTGGTTCACCATTACATAAACATTTAGAAGAATTCTTTTTGCCAAAATGCTACATCTGGGTCCCATCCCCTCATGTAAGCTATTTATTTTACCTTCTCTCCTTTGAAATTCCCTTTTCATTTTCGTCTGGTAAGTCTGTTAAAATCTTTTCTGTTAGGCATTGTGCAAATTTAGTTTGTCTTGTCTGTCTTTTGCCCACAAAGTTCAGCAAGACAGTTATTTGTATGGAGTGAAGAGAAGGAAAGAGATCCAGCTTCCTGAAATACGTGCACCACAAGTCATTACAGATTAAGTCTTTGGGCTGCAGCTGTCTCTCTGCTGCTGTTGTCTTTCTGACATGATGTTAGCCTACCCATTGGAGTTCTTGTCTTCTCCATTGGGAGAAAAAACTCCAGTAGTTGTGTTTTGACCTTTGTCTTCTCTCTTTTTGCCTCCAAATTGTGGTGGCAACAGGAACAAATAGAAGCAGGTGATTGCATGCTCAACTAGCCCACTGGGATATCCGATGGTTCTGAGTGCAAATTCTTACTGCAGTGCTTAATATGGTGCCGTTAGCTCAAAAGCACTGGAAGGCCGATTACAGCCCTTGGTCTAAATTTTGTCCAACCGTAGAAAAACAATTTTAAAATATCTTTATTGGATGGTAGTGTAGCACTGCAGTGAGTACTTCTGTTTTGAAGTGACAATAACTGATTTCACAGTGTTTGTTGAAAACTGACTACGGAAGTTTGCGTAGTAAGGAGTCGGAGGTTTTGTCTTTCACAGTCTGACCAGTGCAGTAGCTCCAACTATGGCTAGCTTAGATTTTTTTTTAAAAAGGCCTAGTGACTGAAAGGTCAGTAGCTTTTTGGTACACACCCTTTATATCAGAACCCATGCAGAGAGTCCTCTACTTCTATGTAATGTAATCTGGCTTGTTGTAGCTATTTTTTTAAGCCCTGAACTAGTGTATACCAGTACATAGTACATTTATTTTGTATTGCTATCTAAGAAAAAAGTGATTACTTCAGCATTCTCTACACTATGTACCAGGTATATTTTTTGTAAGAGATAGTCTTGAATTCATAGTTGACGTATACTGTTGGCTTTCATCATACTTTTTGGTATGTCATTTTCTTTGTGAATTCTATGAAAATATAGTATAAAAATTTTACTTTTAAAAGCTACATAGTAAGAAAAGTTGTAAACGTGAACTGGTAGTTTTTATAAGTTGCTCCAGATTTGCCATAAGAATGTTGTGGAAACTGTACAATAGTCAGTATGTCAGACTGATTTTGGTACAAACCTCTAACATTTCTTGTTCAGATCGCTAGAACTCCTGATTTCCAGAGGTGCTGAGCATCCGCACAACACCAGTTGAAACCAACGGCTTCTGCAGTTGTTGTGCACAGCACTTCTGAAATCAGGCCCTAAACATTTTTCTTTTGAAGTATGTGTCATTTTAACAAACTGATAAGCCAGATTAGGTTTATGCAGTTTCTTCAGTATCACTTCAGTCTTGTTTCACCAAATGAAATAAGGTGTCAACTCTTCTGTCAATAGAAGCAGAGTAATTAATGCGCTGTTCTTTTCATTGCTTGTTAGCATCATTCCCCTCCCCTAGCAATTGTTTGAGTTCAGTTACTGGTTCAAGTATAGAAATAAACAAATGTTTGATTACTCTGTTTAGGGTTTCCAACACTGCATGCAGCAAAATCATCCACCACTGAATATTAAGTAAATATAATAAATGAAACATTAGTGGAACTTTAAAGATTTATGACTATAGTAGATGTGGAGAGAAGGTATCACAATTAGTATTGTTCCTGTGAATTGAATTTTCAAAAGGATTGATCCCTTTTTATTACAGCAAAGAATATAGTGTTTTTTTTCCTTCATAGCAGTCTTGAGTAATATTTTGCATCACAAGTTGCAACACAGTTCACGTAGTTAATGAGAACTCCACCACTATAGTGCTCCAAACATCATATTAAAGTATTAATAGCTCAAGTCTTGCTCGGGTAATTTAGCTAAGAAAAATTATATGAACTTTACAAAAATTCCTTTACCCAGAAAGATTTTTTTCTCTACCTAGTAGGTACTAAGGAAGGTGAATTGATGCTTGTTGAAAGTTGGTGGTTTGAATACTTGTGAAATGTTTCCCAAGAAATAAAAATCTGGTTTCTATAATAGTAAACTGGGTCACTTCCCACAAATTTTTTTTTGCAAGTAGAAAATAGGCTCTAGATAGCTACAGCTGGTCTGGCATTGTAGTTTAAAATCAAGCTTCCAAAAATTCTTTTCATCTAATGTTCTTTTTTAAAATGAAATAAATGAAAAAAAATCCCCACTCTTAAGCAGTGTTTGCTTTTTATAAGCAAAGAAGGATAGAAGTACTTGAGAGAGCTTATGTAGAAAAGAATTCCCAGTCTTTCCCATGAACTCATCATACATTGTGTTTAAAAAGTCAGTTAAGTTCTTAAGCAATTGTTTTTCATTTACTGTCTCTACTTCCCTAAAACTCATACTCTTTTGATGTGACTACTTAAGTTCTCTTAATTAGGATGACTGCTTTGCAAACTATGAAGACTTGCCATATAAAGCCACAAATTAATTGTTCACCGAAGTTGCATGTCCCCAAGTTGCTGTCTTGTCAGATTCAAAATGAATATATATACACTGTGTTTTAAAACTAGTGAGTCTAAGAGCCCAGGTCTGTAGACTTAGACTCACGCTGTGGCTCTAAAAACAGTAGTGTAAATGTTTCAGCTCAGGCTGGAGCTCAGGCCCTGAAGCCCATGGAAGTGAACGTCTGCACTGCTGTTTATGGCACCATTGCACGAGCCTGAGTCTGTAGATTCAGACTGAGACCCTCTGCTGCAGTTTTAAAACAGAGTAGACATAGCCAGTAACTTCTTGAGCATGGCTTGACACAATACCCTTTCCTCCTGCAGTGAGCTATGGCCTGATCTGTAGGTTGCATACTAGTTACATTGATTCTTTAGTAATCCCCAATCAACGCTCTGTGGTTTGGCAGGGTCTCATCAGGAGATCGGGCCTACAGCTTTAGAATTACTATTAATGTGGGAACTCTGATGTGCACAAGAGCAACACTCACACTGAAGAAAAACCTTTTGAATTTGCAGTATTTTTTATTAACTCAGTTAATAAAAGCACAGATGCTCCAACCCAAACAAGTAGGTAAATATCCTACAGAATTGTCCATACATCCAGCATTGGAGCAATCATACACTCACATCATCTTTGTGAAGACTAGAATTGATGGTCATGAAGATGATTTCCTATATCTGGCATGCCAAAAGATCCCAACTGCTTAGGCCATGGTTTACTCTATTTTAGGGTTGGAGGCTATGGTAGATATTCATAAGGATGTCCAGCCTCTTTGGTCCATAACTAAATTTCCTCACCCTAATAACGTTGGGGTATTCTCATATTATAGGTTAATATATTAGTTACCTCAAACTTGTTAGCATATAGATCAGTGGTACTAAGGCAATCTTGCAGTTCAACTTCTGCTGATGTTCCTGTCCTAAAATAACCAAACTTGCATTAATTGGTAGTTTGTGGTTACCTGTCAGCTGTTTAGTCATACTTATCACAGAATTCTTTCTTATGCCATCTTGTGATTTAAGGTTGCTCCTGGTTAAACTACTTATGCAAAAGCTTTATAAGTCTTATATCCATCTGTTAAGCTGTTGTTTTACAGGGTCAGGTCTGTAGGCTTCATGCATTACTGTCTTATAGGTATATCTTATCAAGCAAATTTATGTTATAGGCTCTAGAAGTAGCCCCCAGTACTCTTCTGTTCTTCTTCGCTTTTCCAAGCATTACTCAGAGTGAAACTGGACAAAGAGGTTGGTTTCACAGCTAATATTAAGACCTTGGCAGAGGATTCCTAAAAATGGCTGGACAAGGTGGCAGAGACTCCTCCAAGACTGGAAAGATCTTTCCACTTTGGTGGAGGGGGAGGAATGTTTGTGATGGAAGGGAGCTGTCTCGCAGCAGACAAAGGTTTTCATGAAGACCTTCACATTTATCAGATATATACTAGAAGGATGTGTATATTTGAGAGACCCCTTGATCCACCCTCATCTGGGAGAGAGGAGGAGCAAATTATGTATTAATATCATATGATTAAATACTTTCCAATACTGCTAAACAGCAGCTATCAAAGTTAGACATTTTAAAATCAGCAGGTCCAGGTAACTTTTATCCCAGATTTTTAAAAGAGCTGGCTGAGGAGCTCTCTGACCATTCATGTTTATCTCAATAAGTCTTAGAACACTGGGGAAGTTCCAGAGGACTAAAAGAAAACTACTATGCCACTATTTAAAAATGGAAAATGAGATGACCCAAGTAGCTTTAGGCCTGTCCAGGCAAAATAATGGGGCAGCCCATAACTGATTTCCTTTAATGAAGAATTAAAGGAGAATAATATAATGCCAATCAACATAGGTTTATGCAAAATAGGTCTTGTCTAACTAACTTGATATGTTTTGATGAGAACTGATTTGTTGATAAAGGTAATAGTATTCATGTAATATACTGTACTTACACTTCTGTAAGGCATTTGACTTGGTGGCACACAACATCTTCATTAAGAAACTAGAACAATACAAAATCAACATGGCACATAGTGAATGGATTAAAAACTGGTTAAATGATAGGTCTCAAAATGTAAGTATAACGAGGGTAACATGGTCAAATAGATGTTTTAAGTGGGATCTTGCAGGGATCCGTTCTTCGCCTTACGTGGTTTAATAATTTTTTATCACAGGTTTTGTGGGAAAATCCCATATAATCATTACTGATAAATTTGCAGATGACTCAAATTGCAGGATTGGTATTTAATGAAGAGGCCTGATCACTGATACAGAGTAGTCTGGATTGCTTGGTAAGCTGGCCACAAACTAACTTTGCATTTTAATATGGTCAAATATAACGTTATAGAGCTATGAACAAAGAATGCAGGCCATTCCTACAGGATAGGGGATTCTATTCTGGGAAGCAGTGAGTCTGAAAAAGACTTTGGGGCCATGGTGAATAATCAGTTGAATATGAGCTTCCAGTGAAACACTGTGGCCAAAGCGACAGAGAGTCTTGTAGCACATTATAGACTAACAGATTTTAGGGATCATGAAGGGCTAATGTAATCCTTGGATGTGTAAACAAGGGAATGATTGAATAGGATTAGGGACATTACATTATCTGTGTATTTGGTACTGGTGTGACCACTACTGGAATATGGTGTCCAGAACTGGTGTCCACAAATCAAGGAGGTTGTTGATAAATTGGAGTGGGTTCAGACAAGCCCTGAGTATCATTAAAGGATTGTAATACATGCCTTCTGATGAAAGACTTAAGGAACTCAATCTAATTAGCTTATCAAAAAGAAAGTTATGGGGTGGCTTGGTCACAGTCTAAGCACCTACAGGGGAACAGAAATTTGATACTGAGGGCTCTTCAGTCTATCAGAGAGAGACAGAACAAGATCAAATGTCTGGAACTTGAAGCTCGATTAATTCAGACTAGAAATAAGACACAACTTTTAAAATAACTATTGGAATATCTTAGGCGAGGTCTACATTACCCCTGGATCAGCGGGTAGTGATCGATTTTTCAGGGATTGATTTATCACGTCTAGCCTAGATGCGATAAATCAATCACCGAGTGCTCTTCTGTGGACTCTGGAATTTCACTGCCACGAGAGGCGCAGGCAGAGTCAACGGGGAGCGGCAGCAGTCAACTCAGTGCCGTGAAGATTCCATGGTAAGTCGACCTAAATATGTAGACTTCAGCTGTGCTGTTCCTGTAGCTGAAGTTGCGTATCTTAAGTTGATCCCCCGCAGTGTAGACCAGGACTTAGCAAAGGTTGTAGTGTATTCTCCATCATTGGAGATATTTAAATCAAGATTGGATGTTTTTCTAAAATATGTTCTATCTCAAGCGCAGCTACTGGACTTGAAATAGGAATTAATACAAGGAAATCCTATGCCCCATATTATACAAGAGGTCAGACTAGTCAATCACAATGATTTCTTCTGGCCTGAAAAACCCATTAATCTTTCCGGTCTGCTTCAAGCTAGCAAGTGGCTGGGATGTAATTCTGCGTCTGAAAAATTTATGCTGTGACTTTTCTCCAATTGTAGCAATCCTATATTTCTGTTAAATGTCGCTAATTCAACTCCCATTGGAAAAGCTAAATTTTCTAAATACATGTTAATTAAAATGGTACTCCATATTGGACTCCAAACTCCCGATCCCTACATTATAGGAATAGAGTTGCTGAGCTTGTAATATAATCTTAATTGACATCTTATTATTTTTGGACAGTACAGCTATGAATTTTCACATGCCAGAAGTCTGATGACCAGAACTACAGGTTGCTTTATGTATATATTTGGCTTTTAGAGTCATCTTTGTTTTGTATACCAAAAATATAAGATTTTTATTTACTTACAATGATAATGATAAGCATTTGGCATTTATATTGTGATTTTGCAGACAGAGATTTGGCACAGCTGGTGAATCTGCTTGTCAGGAGCTAATAAACAGGGACTGTTCAGCTAAATTATCGTGGAATTGGCTGTGCCACAACAGCAGATTTTCATAGTGGTTGGATCCTGTCACATGATGTCACTCTGCATAAGAACCCAGTGAGCAAAGGAGTCCTCAAAATTACCCTAAATCTCAAGTGAAAGGTGTGAAATGACCCATTGCATGAGCACAAGGATGCAAAAACCTGGAGTCACTGACTCCAATACTTTTACCTAGAATGGTGGTTGAATGAGACATTTAAACTGTAACTGGAGACCTGAAAGAGTGAGGAGTCTGCTCTCTCTGTGTTACGTGGCTGAAACCTAAGACTAAGAGAAGGAAAGTTACTTTCTCTGCCTGGGAGAGTAGACCAATAAAATGCATTTGTGTTCCTTTTTATTATTCCATCTCAAATACCAAAAAAAGTGGCATCAAACCATCACTGAAGTTTCACTATCAGTTCCCAAAAATAAGCAAGTGCAACAGTTCAGGTTCCAAGAGCAGCTTTAACTCTTTCACTTTGCAAAGCTTCTATTTTATGTCTTTAAAACAGTAGCTGTGCTAGAGAGAGAACATATTTATTGTGTTTTACAATGCACTATGTAGTTTGATATCTGACTACCTTAAACTGTATACAATAAAATATTCAGAATGTCTGATATCGTCAACTTAATCTTGCAGTTGGAACATTAACTTTGCATTTCCTGATTTTTGCTAACCATAGACCTGATCCTGAAGCCATTACTCACTTTAGTCCTTTTCTGTTCCTGACTTTAGTGGGACTAATACTGCTCAAGTGAGTAATGGCTAAAGGATGTGATTGTGCAAACTGAATGATGCATTTTGCTTTTAATTTCCTAGTTTTCTTAAACACACCTAAGACAGCATGAACATGTACACTGCACCACAATCTGAAGAGACCGGAACTTTTTAAGCTACCTTACTTTCTAACTAAGGCTTTGACTTTTCCCTATAGTGTAGACAATCTAAGATATGCCATTTGAGTTATGTGAATAGTATAACTCAAATCGATGTAGCTTAAATCTCCTTACTCTGGGGTCCACCCCATATGACGGGAGATGCTCTTCTATCGACTCATCTTACTCTTCTCAATCAGGTGGAGTACAGGAGTTGACGAGAGAGCGACCAGCATTTGATTTAGCGGGTCTTCACTAGACCTGCTAAATCGACCGCTGATGCATCGATTGCCACAGCATTGATCCTCCAGTAGGTGTAGACAAGCCCTAGTGAGCTAAGTACCCTAATGCCCTGAAATCTTAGAGTAGTGTGAAATGTAGAGGCACTGTAAATTCTGAATGCAAGTGGAGAAACAGCTAATTTCATATGCCGACAAAGGTACATTTATTTATTTACTTGAACTGTTTTAAGACCTTCTGGCCATTTAAAGCCTTTTTACAGCAGAAACTGCACACAAAGTGTAAATAGTGACTGAGCAAAACTTTCTACTGTGAGCTGAAGGGGCTCTAGATTCTGTTTGCCAAAAGCTGGGAATGTACGACGGGATGGATCACTTGATGACTACCTGTTCTGTTCATTCCCTCTGGGGCACCTGGCACTGGCCACTGTAGGAAGACAGGATACTGGGCTAGATAGATCTTTGGTCCGACTCAGTAGGGCCATTCTCATATTCTTATGAAAGAGAATAATTTGTTTTGTCACTTTTTTTTGTTGAAGAATTACCATCCTCTGAGATGTCTGTGTGAGTAAATATAGTTTCTTTTAAGAGAGTGCCTATGAAGTAATGGAGTGAATAACATCATACCAGCTGGTTTAGATTCATCAACATCCTAATATCTGCACAAACAAATGAGTCCTTTGGAAGACTTGGAATTCCTGGATAATGGCCCTCTGGTGAGGAGGTAAATTATTTACAATGAAAATTGATAATCCACACACCTTGTATTTCTTTCATAAAATACTTTTTGGCAAAGGCGTAAAATGTTACATAATTCTGGTACACCAGACTTCATAATTCTTACAAAATATTTTCAAATGCATTTACTTGTACATAGTTAAGTAGAATTAAACCATAAATGTCAAACTAAATGAACAAAACATTTTGATGCAGCATCCGTGATAAAGGGATTCTACTGAAGTTGGTGGAATTACTCTTGTTCATCTTTGGAGGGTCAGTATCTTGCCCACTATTGTAATGAGTTTCTGTAATATCAGGGTTAGTAAGATTCTACTGTGAATGCAGTCAGGTCATTTTTAGCTAAACTGAAAAGGGAAAATGTAAGACATGACTACTCTCATATTTGAAGCCTATTTTAAGATTTTTAACATGTACTTATATAGACTGATACCATAGGTGGAGTCTCCAGTTCTAGTAACATGGCTCCCAAGTCCCCCATTCCTCTCAACGTTTTAAAAATAGGCCCATGTTGAACTGTTGCTCATCCTGACCCACCGCTTTAACAAGTGACTCAGTATAAAGGTTAGTCTGATCTTTAATTCATGTTCATCTCCATTACGTTGTCCTCATATGCCATTCTTTTTTCCTTTTAAACATTTCCATACTGCATGTTCCCTGTCTCATCCTTAATTCTTTGTGCTATCACTGCCCTTTCTTCAGATCTCTTCAGCTAATATGGAACCTTCTTATTCCAGCATTTGATGCTATGCCCGGGAAGTTCTGAAGACATCCCTAACAGCTCACTATAATAATAAAAACAAACAATTTCCTTTTACCGTATATCAAATTCATTAGATAACTGTGTGTCCTGGACAGGTAATTGAATGATAGAGTTGCAGGTCTTTGCTCTGCTCTGGCACTTTGGAGAGAGAAAAAACAGCTGCTTGGTTTTTTTAATGCAAGCTGTCAAATATCTATTAAAATAGTACTTTTGTAAAATGCTGTAGCATATTTGTGAGTGCTATCAATCAGGACTTTACCTTGTTTTGCTTAATAAAATACACAGCAGTATTTCGTGAAATAAAGTTGTAGGAGGTCTTCAAACGAATGCATATTTCTACAAATACAAAGAGTGGCATAGTAACAAATTTGCCAACGTAGAGTAGGTTCTATAGTGCTTATCACTGTCAAATGTATCTGTGTTTGCCATCACTGTGTAATGAATATTTTATTTTTGTAAATTGTGTCCTATTCAGTTCTTATTGTTTCAGATGTACTGTATACTTCTCCATGTTGCTGTCCAAATGCGAAACTAATTCTGTATCCAGAACAATTCAAAGATGGCAATCCTAAAGTCAAATATGTGTTATACATTACTACTTGATTAGCTAAGTCCACATGCATAAAGACGAAGCTTGATTAGCTAAGTCCATATGTTATACACGCGCGTGCTGATGGTATTTAAGCTGCATTCCATAGGTCTCCTAGTCCAACTGAAACAGAGAAATACATTCATTGTACCTGTCCAAAATCCTTTGAGTGCTACGTTGTAGTCAAAACTTAAGCGTGATCTTTAGAAACAACTCAGTTTTGAATGAAATGCCTTCAGGCTAGAGAGGGCGGGAAGGCAAATTGCGAACTTGCAGCTGTTCTGGCAGTAGAATCACTTTGGCATTTGCAGAGACAGGGATATTAAAATGTGATAATACATGGAAATACTAAGAAATTAATGCACTTTAGATCCAAATAAGCCTCTAATTTTTATAAATGCTGTCTATACATTAGACGCTTTAGAAGATGATGTTTTTCTTAAGTTCTTCATGATTCATGAAATACCCAAAAGGATTATTTTTCTGTTGAAGCTAAATGAATTGTATTTCCTAATTGGGGAGTTAGCCCTTATCTAAATTAAGCGATTCCTTGCAAAACCTCTTTTCTGCTTTCTTAAAAACAAACTCTGACCGTGGTGTTGCCCAGAGATCTCTCTTTCAGAAGAGAGGGCATTATATGAATAATTCTTGCATCCATCAGCATCCAAATCCTGTATTTTAATATCTCCTCATTGCTCTTTCTTATAGAAGGAACAATTGCTTAAATGTACTTCCCAGAGCTGGCTTGTGGGAGGTGAGGGGGCTCAGAATTTTGAAAGGCCTTTTTTCTTCTTGTGGTTACTTTGAAGATTCTGTCCTATTTATCTCACTCAGAATTATGTCTTTTGTTGAAATGCGATTTCTATGTTTTCCTCAGTGAAGGTTGTAAATATATCCATAGGATCAGGAGTTTTTTTCTGATAGAATCAAAGTTTGGAAGGCATGCATATGAGAATCACACTAAATGTATTTGTTTTCATATAACTGAAAGTGTTGAATGCATTCTGAAGGTTGGTAGTCGTGTGCTGCATGTGTCATCTGGAGCTTCTGGATCTAGCAAGTCAACTATACTGGCTATACTATACTTAGGCCAGTTTTGTCACTCATACTGAGCTCTTTTATCTTTAAAAGATACATGTTTGACACAGGTGACAATTTAGAACGCAGTGCATCACAAGTTGAGAAATGTTGTTGAGGTGGGTGGATGAAAGCTGCTTGGTCTCTCTCTGATCTCCTCCCTCCCTTTCTTCTGATGTTTGGGCCAGGTAGCTCTAACCTAAGGATCTGATGTGTGGATATAAACTGGTCAACAGGAAGTTTAGACTTGAAATTAGACGAAGGTTTCTAACCATCAGAGGAGTGAAATTCTGGAACAGCCTTCCAGGGAAAGCAGTGGGGGCAAAAGACCTATCTGGCTTCAAGACGAAGCTTGATAAGTTTATGGAGGAGATGGTGTGATGGGAAAACATAATTTTGGCAATTGATCTTTGACTATGGTAATAGAGGGGCCTGGTGTTATATGATGGAAAGTTGGAGGGGATGGGATCTAAGATACTACAGAGAATTCTTTCCAGGGTGTCTGGCTGGTGAGTCTTGCCCACATGCTCAGGGTTCAGCTGATCACCATATTTGGGGTTGGGAAGGAATTTTTGTCCAGGGCAAAATGGCAGAGGCTCTGGAGGTTTTTCGCCTTCCTCTGCAACAGGGGGCATGAGTCACTTGCTGGAGGGTTCTCTGTACTCTGAAGTCCTTAAATGAAGATTTGAGGACTTCAATAGCTCAGATATAGGTGAGAGGTATATTGCAGGAATGGGTGAGTAAAATTCTGTGGCCTGCATTGTGCAGGAGGTCAGACTAGATGATCATAATGGTCCTTTCTGACCTTAAAGTCTATGAGATAGCACCTTCCTATTGCTCTTAAAGTAATCCTAAATGGGCAAGATGATAGTAGACTTTGGAGTGGCTTATATTGTCTTTGGAGCAGAACAGCGCCTCATTCCCATGTCAGTTTTCACTGGAGACTATCAACTTCCTAGTCCTGTAGCTTGATATTATAACTGCTCACAAGAACCTCCATAGCTAATTATATTCTTAAAAATAAAAAACTGGACTTGTGCATGTTCAGTCTCTCTGGAAACTGAATAATAATAGTCAAATACACCAACAATGTTTTAGTATGTCTAGGGCAGGGATCGGCAACCTTTAGCACATGGCCCGCCAGGGTAAGCCCCCTAGTGAGCTGGGCCGGTTTGTTTACCTGCTGCATCTGCAGATTCAGCCAACTGAGGCTCCCACTAGCCGCAGTTCACCACTCCAGGCCAAAGGGGACGGCGGGAAGCAGCAGCCAGCACATGCCGCAGCCCGCACCACTTCCCACAGCCTCCATTGGCCTGCAGTGGCAAACTGCAGCCAGTGGAAGCCACAATCGGCTGAACCTGCGGACCCGGCGGGTAAACTGGCCTGGTCCATCAGGGGGCTTACCTTGTCTAGGGGAAAGAAGAGCAGCGTTCTTTCGAGCAATTGGATCCAGATAAAAGCTCATATCTCCTGCTTAAATGATCATACTAGGTTTATTGTTTTTGTTTTTTTGTAGCTGGAGATGCAAAATAGAACCTTATCGGGGTGGGGTTGATATCCGGAAGAGGGAAAAGTATCACAAACTGGTTTCAAATATGAGAAATCTTCTTTTAAAAACACTAAAATATGCTGGGTGTCATTAAGCGGGAAATGATGCATTCTTAAAGACTGCTGTCGTCGGCAATTGCTTCAGTTTCATTAGCAGAAAATTCCAAACACTGTGTGTGTTCAATAAGGACTTTCTCCAAACTTAGTAGCAGAGAGGGGGAATGTTGCATTTGTGCATGGACCCAAAATGGAATGTCACCCTTCTGCCGAGCAGTAGCAGGTGTTGAGACCTGGCTGGTTGGGTTCCTGTTAGAAGAGGGATTCGCAGTGATGGTGATCTGGAATATATTCATAGTTGATTCATTTTATTTGCAGACTTACACCTGTTCTGGAACAGAGGTGCTCACAAACGGCAAGCTAGCAATCACCTCTTTCAGAGTTTTCGGTTCAAACCTGGTTCTGCCTCAGGAATGGATTATTAGGAGATTAAGGGAAGGTATATGCTCCCTTACTGTTTATCATGGCTCTCTCAAAGCCATGCATCAGAAAACCAATGGAAGCATTTCTCCAAACAAAGCTCTCATGCTAAGAACAACTCTTGAAATAGTATTTAACAGACCCTTGAACAAAGGGCTAGCTTAGAAATGTTTAAAATTTATTGACCTTACATTTCTTTTGGTATGGTCTTCTGCGGTAGCTCAATGGGCAGAATCAAATTGCTTACTCCATGGAACATGTCTCTGAATATAACTTAGGAATCTGAGTGTGCACCACTTTTTTGTACACCAGTAGCTACTTTTCTCTACTGATTGTATCTGGAAAAATAGCACACTTCAAAATGGCACAAATGTAAGTGACCAACCTTAATATTTATTATCAACTTACGTGTTTTACACACAGATGTAGTGGGAATCTCCTGATGGGAGTTAATACCTTGCATTTGTATCCTGCCCTGTGTGTAAGAGTGAGGTGGAAAGAGATTCCAGTTCCCCTGGGGAAGAAAAATATAATTAAAGTCCTCTTAATTTCCTTGCTTGCTGTGACTATTTGCATCATTTGCAAACTCATGTGAGGAGAGTCTTGTTCTGACTTAACATTTTTAAGTAATCACCATTTCATAGCTCAGAACTGTACCATTATAAGGCTTGTGTAAGGCCATCAAGTTTGAAACAGTGTTGCAGAGAATCAAATAATAGCACAGGAAGGGGGACTTCCTGTGTTATCTAGTTCAACAGCTTCATTAAGCAGAGAAGACTCCATATTAGAAATTTCACTAACTGATCTGATCTTGCCTTCACTCTAGTTTGTCTAATCAGTTAAACGGTCACTATCTGATTGTTCTTCCTACAGGAAACTTCTTCCAAATTTCCTTGTTGAATTAGTTTTTCATTAACGTAGTCTGCTGCAGACCTCGAACACAGAGAGTCACCTTTCCATCATTTACATTTCTTACCCTTTAAAAATTTATATAGTTATGATTCTCATTCTCAAAACTCATTCTTTTACCGTGAAAGGTATGGTTTCAAGTCCCCATGCTATTTTTCTTGCTCATATTTTATACCTTTCTGCTGTATCTTCTCTTATTTGTTTGACATTGGCAAACAAGGAAAACAATTAGAGCCATTTGGAAAAACTTTCAAATATTTTATAAATAAACAAAATGTTTACATTTAGATGTTTATGCAAGGTATACGGTGAAATTTCATAGACCCCAAATAAGGAGGCCTCTGTTCAGTGTGTCTGGAACACCACTTGACTAAAGTTTCCAATTCAACAAGAAGATTGATTCAGGTCACAGGCTAATAAAAACATTAACAAAATAGCTGTCTTGTTCATGATCTGAAAATTCACAACTTCCATACTGTGTGAAAAGGGAGAAATGGTTAAATAAAATAGTTCCCAACTGGTCTATCTTAATTTTTAGTATGGCATCTATTGCTGTGATGTTCAAGCACTATCCTGATGTAATTCTGGGGACTAAGGACCCAATTTACAATGGGATCTGCTCAGGCAGAGACCCATGAGAGTCAGTGAGGAGGTCTGGCAAAATGGATCTAGCTGTGGGACTGGGGCCTAGTGTTTCATTTATTATGGGCACATCTACACAGCAAAATCTTATTTTGGGACAAAGTATTATAGAGCTTTGTTTCTCTTTGGCATTTTTAAGGTGCCAGTCACTGTTAAATTTAAAAGCAACACAGTGTCTTAACTGTGTTGCATAGCTTGTCTTCTGTTGTTCAGAACTGTTACAGCCCTACAACGCTACAGAAATCAAACTAAAAGATTCAAATCCTGAGTAGCAGATACTGTACCATTTGTGCTCACTTTACCAATCAGGCTTTAATTTTATATATTGGTAAAACTAGTTCTTCCAAACACATTTTCTGTAGTCTCACTATGCGTTCAGTTGTTTCTTGGAACAGTAACTTGGATTAGAAGCTTGGGCTGTTTGGATCAGCTCCTGCCATTCCAGATGCGTGTGCCTTAAATGCCAAGAATTTTTTCCATTTGGCAGTTTTCCATTTTTTATTCTTTCTGAACAGTTTTTTAACAACTATAAGGACTGACCCTAATCCAAAAATATTATCAAAGGTAATATGGCTATAGTTTAAAACTGCCAAGTTAAAAAAAAAGTTAAGAAAAATAATGGTAGTTGGAAGGTTTTATTTAATCTATATCAGAGGTCTCAATTTCAACAACTGAAATTTTGTAAAATTTAACTTTCATCAAACTTTCATTTTACTCATATTCCAGCCAGCTCTACTCTGGACAGAACTCTGAAGCATAATGAAATGGTGAATGTTTGCATGAGAGTTAACAATCAGGACTAGTAGCAAATATCATATTTAATTGCAACCAAATCAACTTCCTTTTACATTTCTATTGTTTTATTCTTGATAAACTTGGACTGGTTCTAATTTTCTGTAAGCTATCCTCAGAACAAAAAATTGAGGGGAAACAGTTTGTCTAGTTCTACTTGCATAAGGAACATTTCACAAGATGAAATTCCCCTTGGATTCAGATCCCATAACCATTAATTTTACAGTGGGAGATGAATTTACTAGCTTTCTTTTTTTTTCTGTAAAGAAGTTTAGCTTCAGCACATTTTTCTCCCCCGGGTGTACTAATAGAAAAGTGACATGTAACTTGTCAAAAGTTTTTCAACCTAAAATGATGTATAACAGTTACAAATTCTTTTGAGTGAATAGCATGTATGGTAATGTATATAGACTGCTAAATATCAATAGAAATCAATCTTGAGGCCTGTTGATCGTCATTGATAGATGCTTCTCTATTCTTTCGGTCACAAACTTGAAAAAAAATTGTATTGCCATTAAGAAGCATTAGAGGGCTTAAAGGTCACCCCACTATTTACCATTCTGAATCATGAGAATTTTAAAAACCTGCATATTAAACTCAAATATTTGCTAAAGAAGTTTTTTGGTGTGTGCATTTTCAGTATAGCTGATGCAAAAGTCATCTTGAAATTATTTCTTACATAAGAACTGCCAAAGTAGAAAAGACCAATATTCTGGCTAGTCTGAAATTCTGTTTGAAGGACCTATAACCGCATAAATCAGAAGAAGATGCTGACCCTCATATGAAGCGTATAGCCAGTTGTGCGATGCTATGCCCTGGGGAGGGGAGGGAATGTAAATTCAAAATTCAAGCATGAAAACAGCAGCACTCAAAGTCAAGGAGAACATAAACATTAACATAGTTGGAATAGTTAAGAAGATTAATCTCTATATTTCATTCTAGGCTTCTACTGCGCTTGTAAGGGGTTTGCATCCTTTCTTGTGAGTTATGTATACATCACTGAAACATTTCTTTTTGCTGTGGAGAGAGCAGGTACATATAATACCTGATCCTACCTGGTTACCTCCTCCTTGTTACTCTTTGTATGGATTTGATGGACTGGCCTCTGTTCTTCTGGGTCCCACCTGCAGCCACATCTGAGTGTTTTCTTTGTATTGTTCTGACACACAATTATTTGGTAGTGCCTCCACCTGGCAAACTCCTTCTTGGCAAAAGTGTCAGAGAGGCTGCTTTGAAGGAAAAAAAATCTAACTACCATTTAGTTATGACTTCTCCACCTGATGTACGGAGACTTCCATGGAGTAACATGGAGACATACAGTATATCAAGCCAGGTAATTGTATTAAATATTCAGTCACCTGTGTCCAACCCTGTAACTTGCACCAGAAAGGAATAAGACTTTGATGTCTTGTTGGTATGCATACTGTGTTGAGGCCCTGGCTGGCTGGCGAGGGGGATGCATTCAATAATAGCAGATGGAAAATTATCCCACCATTCTAGGACATAGTCATTACATAGATATCTTCCAGACAATGGGCCTGACTACCTGTGTAATAGTTGATACACTTACGAACTCCATGACATAGATGCTGCTCAGTTTCAGATCCTGGTCCTGTTCCCTCAGCAGCTGTAGGATGCATCTGACTGTCCATGCTATGCTAGTCATGTAGAACTTTTCACTATCAAAATTGTACTGTTTCTGCCTCTGAGGCACCTCTTCCCATAGAGGGACTCAAGGAACAGGTGCAGACTATACAAAAAATGTGTAAACCCTAAATCCTCATTTCTTATTCGATAGAACCCAACTATAGGTTGAATCAGGCAGGGACTTGATCTAACAACAAGTATTTCTGCCTTATGGTAACTTTTAGCTAAGACCTGGTCTACAGTATGCGATTATGTCAAATTTAGCCGTGTTATATCGAAATAAGAGTAGATCTGTCTACACAACCAACCCATTCTTGTAGACTTAAAGGGCTCTTTAAACCGGTTTCTTTACTCCACCTCGGCAAGGGGAGTAGCGGCAAAATTGGCATTGCTGTTCTGAATTTGAGTTACTGTGGATGTATTGGCCTCCAGAAGCTATCCCAGAATGCTCCATCGTGACCACTCTGGACAGCACTCTCAGCTCAGATGCATTAGCCAGGTACACAGGAAAAGCCCTGGGAACTTTTGAATTTCATTTCGTGTTTGGCCAGCATGGCGAGCTTATCAGCACAGGCGACCATGCAGAGCTCATGAGCACAGAAAACCGTGGAGTCCCAGAATCGCAAAAGAGCTCCAGCATGGACCAAACGGGAGGCTCTGGATCTGATCGCTGTATGGGGAGAAAAATCCGTGCAGCAGGCAAGTGCCCTACCAAGGCAGGCTCCCAGAAAAGGCACCTCTGGTGCGTGTACCTTTGTAAATATAATACACAGTTTAAAAGCAAGTGAGTTTAATGTTTAATTTGCCCTGAGGACTTGGGATGCATTCGCAGTCAGTACAGCTACTGGAAAAGTCTGTTAATGTGTCTGGTGATGGAGTGGAAATTCTCCAGGGACAACTCCATAAAGCTCTCCTGGAGTTACTCTAAAAGTCTTTGCCACCTGGAGGGTGGAGGCCTGTTCATGCTGAGCTGTTCGCATTTGGCTGAGAGGGATCTTCGCCGATACTAGCCACCGGGTGGGGGGTGAAGCACATGTGCTATGTGATGTGAATCACTTGATTCAGTGTGAAGTAGTCATCTTTGTTTGCTAAAATGTTTGGGTTTTTTTTAAATACTACTCTCCTTTTTTCCTCCCGCAGCTGCAAATATTTCTCTGTCAAAGAGGCTAATGAGCCTAATGTGGGAGCAAACTAACATGCTCAGGTGTCTGGTGGAGCTGCAGGAAAGGCAGCAGGAGCACAGATCGCTGCTGCAGCCCCTGTATAACTGCCTGCACTCCTCCCCAAGTTCCATATCCTCCTCACCCAGACATCCAAGAACGCGGGACGGGGAGGCTATGGACACCCAGACACTCCACCCCACAGGATTGCCCAAGCAACAGAAGGCTGGCATTAAATAATTTTTGAACTGTAGTGTGACCTTATCCTTTCTTCATCTACCACCCCACCCGGTGCTTCCCTTCTCACCTGCCTCTCCCGGGCTTCCTTGTGAGTTTTCCCCCTATTTGTGTGATGACTTAATAAAGAATGCATGATTTTGCAACATCAATGACTTTATTGCCTCTGAAAGTTGTGATCGAAGAGAGGAGATTGGTTGGCTTACAGGGAAGTAGAGTCAACCAAGGAAGCGGGTTTTCATCAAGGAGAAACAAACAGAACTGTCACACCGTAGCCTGGCCAGTCATGATACTGGTTTTCAAAGCTTCTCTGATGTGCAGCATGCCCAGCTATGCTCTTCTAATTACCCTGGAGCCTGGCTGCATGTAATTGGCCACCAGGCAATTTGCCTCAATCTCCTGCCCTGCCATAAACATCTCCCCCTTACTCTTACAGATATTGTGGAGCACACAGCAAGCAGCACTAACAGTGGGAATATTGGTTTAGCTAAGGTCTAAGATAAACTGCATCAGTGAGCTTTTAAAGGTCCAAATGCACATTATACCACCATTCTGCACTTGCTCAGCCTATAGTTGAACTGCTCCTTACTACTATCCAGGGAGCCTGTGTATGGCTTCATGAGCCATGGTATTAAGGAGTAGATTGAGTCCCAAAGAATAACTATAGGCATTTCAACATCCCCAACAGCAATTCAACTGAGGGCTTTTCTCATCTTGGTATTCTTGCGCTTCAGGGCAGGGGAAAGCAAGTCACTGTCGTCGCTTCCTTGCCTGCTTTTGCAGGTTCTGTACATACCGCAGGATAATGCGTGAGGTGTTTATAACACTCACAACAACAGCGGTGAACTGAGCGGGCTCCATACATGCCGTGGTATCTGCAGGAGAGCAGAGTGGCAGCAGAGGTGGTGGATGATGGATGGCTAGCACTGCGCACATTTCCCAAGGAAGAACACACGTTCCCAGGAGCCCATCATAGACAACATGGAGAAATTTGTTATCGAGGCAAGAGCACGAGAGCAGAATGGCAGCAGAAGCAGTGGATGCCACGAGAATAGATATTTATACAGAAGGATGAGAGGACCTGCAAAGAAGATTTCATGGCACCAGGAAAACAGAATTGCTGCGGAAGCAGCGGGTGGATGACGAAGGTTAGCAGTCGTATTGCACCGTCTGCTGAAAGCAGTATGGTATCTGCATGGAAAAAAGGCGCGAAATGATTGTCTGCCATTGCTTTCACCGGGGGAAGGGGCAACTGACGAGATGCGCCCAGGAAAACCTGCGAGAATGGTTTTGCCCCATATGCACTGGGAGATAAACCCAGAATTCCAATGGGCAATGGAGACTGCGGGAACTGTGGGATACACACAATTGAATGTATACAATCTGTTCAGAAAAATCAACTTCTATAAATTTGACCTAATTTTGTAGTGTAGACATACCCCAAGGGACTAATCTAGTCCTAAACTAATTGGGAGCTTTCCAAGCTGAAACCTATGAACAGAGTCCAGAACAAACTGAAGGATATTGCTGCCAAATACCCAGAGGCCAGTTTTCAGAGTGTAACCCTGCATGCAGGCATGTGACTCCCAAGCTCACCAAAAAGCATATCCTCCCTTCAGTGGCTGGCTTCTCTCTCTCCACTTGCCACTCTGGAACCTTCCTCTTTGGTTAGTCTAGCTTCTTGTTCCTGGTCTTAACCTGTCAGTTATCCTCATTTTACTCTGCTACCTCTTTTGAGTAGGCGTGCTGGTGGCCATCCAGGCATGTGCTGCAATAACTCCCCTGAGCTGGCAGAGTCCTCTGCCACTCAAACTAGTGTTTTTCCTCTCTCCCTCTTGGTTGTTGGCAACTGTGCTTCTGAGTCTGCCCTTGGGCTTGCTACATTCTGGAAGCAGCATTGATCTCCCTGGGATTTCCTCAGCAACCCATAGTGCACCACGTCTGAGCTACTGGCACTGAAATTGCAGAAGCCAAAGTAAACCCGTGGAGGTTACACTAGGTTGATGTAAGAGGCCTACAAGTGATTTAAAATCTAGTAACAGTATTGAGCTAAATCCTAATGTATCTAAACGTCTTTATAGTAGTGAGGATCCTGAGAACCAAATTCTACAGTTTTGTGTGGAGCAAGCGTTCAAGAAATACTTCAAAGCATAGAAACTAGAACAAAACAAATCATAATGAAGTGAATCTGTGAGGAAACGTACGTTGACTGTGGGTGGATTTTGATGAGCAAAACTAGATCTTTAGACACTCAAGCCCCAGCCATAGACATTAGTGTTATAGTTATCACACAGGCTTAAGCAAGCCAGGAAGTTTGAAGACTATATAGTGTGTACTCTAGACATTATCATGGGAGCAGAATGGGCTTCGTGTCGTTAATTATATTTATAGTAGCACTCAAAAGTCCCAGTCAGGGTTGGAGTCCCATTGCGCTAAGCCATATATAAACACAAAGACATGGTCCCTGTCCTGAAGATTTGTAATCTGAGTCTATAGATGGAAGCATTTGTTACATATAGTTCACCAGATTAGTATTCTACTGGCAGTTATGCAATCCTAGAAAAAGACTTTTCCACTCAGTCACTTTTAATAATTATTTTTATTGTAAATATTACAATATACATAATGCATGCTTTTTGAGTTCAAGAACATGTCTGTATCTAAGAAATAGTGGTAGTATATCTATAAAATAGCAAATGTATTCAAAACCACATGGTAAGAATAAGTCCATGGTATTTATTTATTTTGAAATAATTGTTTGGTATTTTTGTTCTTGATAAATCTTTTAGCAGTTGTGCCTAAGCATATCTTGTGCTAATGCTTCTTAACTTATTGGATACTCTCTGTGTACCAACAAAATCCATGTCCTTAAATGATTTAATTTACAGGAAATAATAATTTCACTTGGAAAAAAAATGAAAAACAAAGGATCTGGAAAGTAAACACAGATTTTAGCAAGATAAGTCTTTCTTGGCTCTATCATTTCCGAATCTGTTGTTTTGAATGTACTGTTTTAAAGGATACATGTATTTTTAGTCTGATTTACAAACTTTCATGTCATTTTAATTTATGGGGAAAGAGAAGTGAAGACAGTTGGCTTGATAACTCACATTCCCAGTTTGAGTGGAATGTTACAATGGGAAATAAGTATTATGTCCCCCATTTTGGTGGGTTTTTTAAATCCTATATTACCTTTCAAAAAGAGTGGAGTAACTCATGTCCTGACAGATACAATGTTCAAACCTGTAGTTGAGCTCCTGCTGAGTACATAATGGTTTATCCCTCTGCCTACTCATCATTGCATTGCCAGTATTTACTTCACTGTGCACAGCTGTCTGCTTTCTTGAGTATTAAAGGTGCTTTATTAAACCAAATTATATTTTGTAATTATGCTTTCCTTTTAAAAGAAAGGAAAATTCATTTGGTGTGACATGGATGCTACCTTGTGTATTATAAAGCATATACCATAGCCCATATAGCACAAAATACTCCTATCCCATCAGTTTTAAATCCAGTTTATTTTAGCATTAACTCTTCATAAATAAGTAGTTCCTAGACTATAATTTGTTAACATCTATTTGTGCAATAATTGACACTGGTGACACTGTATGCAGTGTGCAACACAAGGCTATCCTTTGCAACTGTGAAGGTAGGAAAATCTGTTTAATAATAGTGGTTTCTAATCCACCATGCAAGGTGTGAAGAACTTCTCATACTGTTGCTAATCTCTGACTCGGAGATAAATGTAGGCCTCCCTCACCCCCAGAAAAAACTGTACACGAAAGAAGAATTCTTTATACTGGAAATTTGACTTGACTTAGTCTTCTTATGGAATCAGTTTTGCATATTGGTAAAGAAATAATGCATAAGTCATGAGTAATGTGGAATCTCTGCCTATTTATAGTTAATATTTCCATACATCGGGGTGGCCAGCCTGTGGTTCCAGAGTCATATGTGGCTCTTCAGAAGTTAAGATGCGGCTCCTTGTATAGGCATCAACTCCGGGACTGGAGCTACAGGCACCAACTTTCCAATGTCTGGGGGATGCTCACTGTTCGGCCCCTAGCTCTGCCACTGGCCCTGTTGCTACTCCACCTCTTCCTGCCCCCTTCCGCTGAGCCTGCAGTGTTCTTGCTCCCCACCCCTGCCCCAGAGCCTTCTGCACGCCATAAAACAGCTGATCGGGAGGGAGGGGGAGGTGCTGATCCGTGGGGCTGCCAGTGGGCAGGAGGCGCTGTGGGGAGGAGCTGATTGGGGGCTTCTGGCATATTACTGTGGCTCTTTGCCATCTACTTTGGTAAATTTGGCTCCTGCTCAGGCTGGCCACCCCTGCCATGCATAAATTATTTTGGTTCACGTATGTTTATCTAACGAAGTATTCCTTCTTTGTGTGAGAGTTAGGGTTATTTTTACTTGAGATTACAAAAATTCTACAGAAAGGTCTCTGTGAGTCTGTCAAAACAAACAAATTCTTTGGTGTCTTGTCCCAGTGAATCCAAACTACAAATCCCTTATGAGAAGGAAAATGCTTTCTCATAGAGTGACTCAGAATGCAACTGAATGTTTTGTGCTCTTTAGGCAGTAGAGGCATACTAAACTAGCCCAGATTAATGAAGACAGCGGGTAATCTAGTGGAAATGGAGATAAGCAGCAAAAGCTGCTCTGGATTTAAGAACATTTATGTGAATTTTTTTGTTTTGTACACTTTATGGATACAGTACCTTTATATTTTGAGGCTAATAATCTATGGCTTTCTTGTGTCTCAAGTTAATAACTAGCTCCGTGGATTGTATAGTTCTCATGGTCAAATAATATCTTTTTGTTCTATGAAGCATCATTTACCTATATGATGAAATGTAAATAATAAAGACAGTAGTAATTACATGCCATATAAATCTCATAAAGATGTAAAGCACATACGTGTAACTGTCTTTGAAATGAATCACTTTGAATTAAGAATGTTTGAAACCTCATTTAGGGAATATTGATGTTATGAGAGGACTTTTGACAACCACCCACCCCTGCCAATTGCATCTGTCCTGACCAAGAGACTAGTGAGAAGTAATTAAGCCTGTAGAATGTGCCCAACCAGTCCCCTGCCAAAAATAAGGGTAATCCTGGATTCATGTTCCCATTCCCTTCATGTGCCAGCAGTTCTTGTCATCTCACATTATACACTAGTAATGCTCAAATGTTGTGAAATTTTCAGAGCTTTCCAGCATGAAGAGAATTAATCAAAGATAATGCCAGTAATTGATGATTACGTTATCATTTAAATCTTATTAAACTCAGTGGCAAACCCTTTTAGGAAAGTGAGAAAGGGAAAGCAAGTCCGATGTACTGATTGCAAAAGCCTAGTTACCTGAAGTGATTTTTTTTTTCATATACATACAGTTTGTTGCCTTCTGCCCTCATCTGTAAATACCTCTCTGTCTGGTGAATCCTCTGGCTGTATAACATGATGCTTATTCTGTGCCTAAAAGTTTTCATTGTCATTTCAAGTTGCAAATATGAAATACTTTTTCAAAGTAAGTTTTAGCCATGAAAACTGAACTCTGGCACATTTTGCTGCTGTTCCAAGATCTGCATGATCCACAGAAATTAGATGATTGATAAATTTGTGATTGTCATCCTGGATGTGCAGAATATAGACCAAAGAGGATATTGGACATCAAAGTAGCATACCTCATGGGTCCATCTGGCCTTCTCTGATATACAGTCCACATAACACATTGTAGAATAAATTTTAAATTATCCATCCTTAGCACTTTACTTTTACTATAGCAGGGTATAATCTCTGTCCTGTCACTCTGCTGTCAGAAACCCTTAACAACATGATAATTCTTAATTTGAACACATTCTTCCCAGTCCGTTTGATTTGTCTCAACGTTTCATAGTCCCCAATGTTCTCAGTTAGTTAGAATAGTATTGTCTGTTGTTCAGTTTTTCTTTGACTCTTTAAATCTGCTTTCAAATTTACAACCCATTGCAATTATTTTAACCCAGGTCACCTCCAGTCAGGCTCTAGTATCTCTGGTTTTCACTAGCTAGCACCAACATCATTCTGATAATCAAATCTTACGTGCTACAGATGTGTCAGAAACTGAAAATAGAACAAGCTTCTCTTGCAATGAATGGAAGCTTTGGAGTTCTATCAGAACTTAAACAGACGTTCTTAAATTTATTTCCAAGTATCCTCTATCATCTTACGCATTAATAGCAAAACAAGCCGGCAGTAAAAGTTATTTGAAATTTGATACGAAGTACACTACTGATGGTTCCGTACCACTCTGAGCTGAGATGATTGAGAGCATTGGCAGCTGACCTCTTTATTCCTCTTTACCCTTTCACCCACTCCTGGAACATTTCGATTACTGAGGTTACTCTGCTGTTAGATGTCAGATTTTATTGTAGAGTAACAGGCCAGAACAGCAGGTGGGAGTTTTTTTACTTTAAAAAAATGTTTAAACTAGTTTTCTCATTTTTCTCGCAGTGGATGTGATTGTTGGAGGATGGTGTTGGTCAACTTGATATTTACCTGAAGTTAACTCAGGCCAAACACATGCATATCCAAGTATAAAGTTTCATGCTTATTAATTGGATATCTAGTCCAGAAATATTTGATAAGGAGAATGAGGCAAACTGCTGACCTGTCTCTCCCCTCCTTCCCTGTATCATCTTTGATTTAAGCCACCATTTTATTATGGAGATCAGCCAGGTAGCAGTTTCATTTGTGAATACTCCAATCTGTGAATGTTAAAATAAAATCATAAATGTTCTTTGTATCTTGCTATCTGAACTACTTGGAGACGCAAAAGTGAAGCTAATGAACTTCTATATTTACACTCAGTAGTTAGTGTCAACTACAACGTGTATTTTAAAGTGACTTTTTTCCTATATAGTAATTTTAAAAGAAGAAATTTGAGTCCTTGAATTTAAATTCCACCTTCCTCAGGAAGGAATGTCAAAAAGGTGGTGGTCAATATTGTGGGAAAGAAAAGTACTCCTACAGGACAGGCTTCATGACTATAGACATTTAGGTTCCCAATCCTGAGTGGAACTTTAAGTGATATTGCAGTGCCATAAACTGTTAGCATTTAGCATCTTAAGTGGATAATACTTAAAGTCAGTGCTAAAATTGGCTTTCTGTCCCTAATTCACTATTATGCCAAGGCTCTATATTATAGGGCTTTTGTTAATAAGTAAAATTGGGAGATGGGTGATGGATTATTTCACAGAGAGAAATCTGACATTTGAGGAGTGTAGGGAATACGTTTTCCTGTCGCTATATATTCTATATGTTATATATTCTTTTTTTGTAACCACAGTGAACAACATAGTTGCATGCCTACACAGCTGCTGTGTTGATCTCACAGTGACAGAAATGTTTTTCAGAAATTACAGGTGCTTAATGTTAAGAAAAATGAGTAAGTTTGAGCAAGACACTAGTGTAAAAATGTCTATGAAATAAGCCAGAAGCAAGTACAAATTATTTCTATTAGTGATTCAACTGAGCATGAAACAGTAATTAAATCATGAAATACTGGCTTGCAAAACAAGAAGAGAACTCTGTTAGTGCCTAGAAACATAGAATTTCAGTCAGATGTTCGTCTTAAGGAACAAGAGAAGAGAGAAATATGGACACTTACTTTCAACTGAGCAATTGTTTTTCAGTTTCCTGTAAGGCATGAGTGGATCTCCATTTCCAGGTATAAAAATAAATCATTAAAGATACTGCATAGTGAATTTGTCAGGTAAACCCTAGTTCAAGCTTTTTCCAATCTTTTAATTAACTGATGAGCTTACGTAGCTGAAGCAGGCTATTAACTGCATTTAGTTAATTGGCTGATGTGAGACTTTATCCCTGCTAATAACTATGCCTGTAGGATAAACTCAAGGTGTAGCATTAACTGAAGCTACATAGCTTCATAATTTCCCATCAAAAACCAATTGTCAACTCTGAGGTTTGCAAGTTTGTTTGTGCTTTTATTTATAGAACTCATGCCCCACTCATGCTAAAAATGTTAGTGGCGTCACAATGAATACTTGAGCTAGAACATCACATTCTTTAAATGCAGTAAATAGGGACTTTGGTCTTGTGATTCATATCATACCACTGTATGTTTGTCCAGTGTAAATGTCATACTTTATGAAAAGTTACCGACATTACCATAATGTGCTCTGCATGGTGTTACATATTGAGATCAGTAGGAAACTGAAACTGGTTCAGAATCAACAGCTTTTATTAAGCAATTTCACATCAGGAGCACATTATGTTAGATTTGTTGGATCTGTGCTTGCTGAAAAGAGCTTTCCAGCTAGAATTCAAGATACCAGTATTGACTTATAAAGCCCTAAATTGTTTGGGAGCTGGTTAGCTAAAAGTCTTTGCCATCCTGCCATGGTTTTGATCAGCAGAGGCACTCAAGCTGGAATCCCTTCAGGATGAGAAATGGATCTACCAGCAAAATGTTCTCTATGAATAGGTCCCTTGACACCCCACCTTGCCTTTTAGTCTTATCTCCCTTCCCCTCTGTCTCCCCCATTTTTCATGGAGAAGAGAGCTGAAGATTATAAAGCTTTGGGTTTATTTTGTTGGTTTTGGTCTGAGTCATCTTTATGAAACTTTAAATAGTCTTCAGTCTTTAAAAGTTGTCTCATACCTACATTTTATATATATTGTATTGGTGTCTTTATTTGTGTACTGGCTTCAGGCATGAGTACTTGAATTACATGGGAAAGTCAGTGGCATTTCTTTAAAAGAAAAAATATTTAGCTAAATGCACTCTTCTGTTTCTAACAGTGTATTGCTTTCATTTTTAAAATGAAAAAGGTGTCTGCACAGTGTTCTGGATATTATAACTACTCAATTGGTGGCAAAATATAGACCTGATGTACAACAGATGTCCCTGCCTATCACTTCATTGAATTCCTGTTGACCTTCTGCAATGTGTTTGAGAATCTGAGATAGCTGGTCGCTCACCCATTATGCTGCCATTAAAAGCTTCGGTCAACATAAAAGCAAAGCTTGCTTTATAAGACTTCCAGCTTAGTTTAATCTTATTTTGATCTTGCTGCAAGCACACAAATTGGTGGTTGTTAGCATTTCCATGCAGGGGGAAACTTTGAACATCTTGAATTGTAAGTTATTTTTAATGAGATGTACGTTTTATTTCAGTTCCCAGTAAATGTCAATTATTTTTTCTTTAAATCCTTTCCCTTGTACCTCGTAAAAATGATGGTTGTGTGACAATTAGAATCCTGGGCCAGGATGGCATTCGTTTGCAACAGGAAGCGGATGGTCTGATTAATGACTTCAAGACTACACTATCTGAACTAGCAGATGAAGAGGCCAGTTTATGCTGTTGGCTTTGAATGGCAAGCAGGCGGTAGCATAACTGTCAGCATAAGATTTACTAATCAGTGGAACTATGTACTTTGCAACTCCATCTGATACGTCTAACGATTCTCTATTAACTGAATACATGAGAAGATATAAAAGACATTTAAGGCTGTTTTTTAAAGGAAGTTTTCTTGATGAAACTGCTGAATTACATTCTTGGCGAGAGACTGAAAGCAATACACAGTTTTTAAGTAGTCTCCATGCAAGCTTTCTCTTGCATTCCTGAAGAGGTTACTAATTATACTGACTGAATTGTCCTAGGTCCTTTGTGGTGGCTTCCCCCTTGAAAGAACCTGCATTGATGCCAGCATATTCATTTTCAGCTGTGAGCCTAAATTTAAATCCAGATCTCCAGAACCGGTCCTAAAATGAAATCCAGCTGTCCAGAAGTAAAAATGTGCATTTTGCTGTCTAGCTCAAACAGTGGTGGTAATCACATTCAATAGGAGCATGTGATTGCTAATAACCTCAAAAGAAGACTTCCACTTCAAGATTTTAAGTGGTTCAAGTAAAGGTTTTAAGGCTTCAGTAGCTACATGTCTTTATCCTGGGCTAAACTCTTAGTCAGTCCTAGCATTCCTCAAAGGCCTTGTCTGCTGTAGCATTTTCCCAGTGTCAGTCTAGCATGTGAACAGATCTACGAGTGGTAGCAACTTTATAAGCTCGAGTGTAGGTGATATTAAATGACACAGCTGAAAATGCCTATACCCAGTCTGTCATTGCGCTTACACCATATCACTGCACTAGTGCAGCTGCACTAATGGTTGAAGAAATGCTGAAAATAGTGTGTCCATACAAGCTAGTGTTGCTACACAGACAATATAGCTGGGAAAGCAAGGGTTTCTTACAAATTTAATATGATTCCTACACTGCTGAGGAGAGGATGCTGGAGTATGATACTTGTATCCTCTGCCCCATCATGGCTGAAAACATGCCTGCTATGTTGGCAGCAGTGTGTCAGACTAAGGAGCAGAGGCGTTGGGTGTCAACCTTGAACTTGATGTAGTGAGTCTGCAAGATGTCCCACTCCTTTAACAGTGACAATCTTTCAGAAGAAAGGAGTTGAACTTGTATTGCAAGTTCTGCTATGAAGATAAGAGATGTCTTGTTCATTGTGCTGCCATTAAGCAGGCAGCCAAGCAGGAAGGCCTGGAAAAAAAACTAATACTTTTTAAACTTAAGTTTACAAATTAATAAGTAGACTCACCCCCTGGAAAACATGGTATTGGTATTTCCCAATACTAACTGAATAGTTTCTATCCAAGCCACTTGACTTTCAAGCTCTTTCCTTGATTTGAGCCATAGAGTTATGTGCCCTTTGATATTTTTTTATTATCCTGTTGTAATAAATTGATTCAGGGCATTTATAAAGTTCATGTTATTTGTCTTTAACTACTGAGCACATTTGTGATGTCTTGGAACCACAAATGTTGTTGTTGTCATAAAAACCTGGATGGGTAGATCATACAAAGGAACTGACCATTGCCATTTTTGTGGATAGCTGTGTTGCTTTCTCTTGAGAGTGGGCTTTCTTGTTATAAAATTGATATTGCCTCCAAATGTGACTCCAATATTACAAGCAGCTTTTCGTGCTCTATGCCCCTCACTTGCTGCCTTAGTTCTTTGGCAGATCTTCACAAGAAGACTGTAATAGTGGTGAAGGATGAAGAATAAAATGCAATTACTGTTAACTCTTGAGCCAATTTCTTCTTTGCCACCATACTTTTATGCACCCTTCTCTTCCCTTGTGCCTTTTTTCCTCATGCTGTGAAGGAAAACTTCACATTGATTACGCAGTGGTTTAGGGCCTTGTGTGTGGAAAGGAGGAATAGAGAGGAGGGTTGGGGTGCGTGCTTATTATACTTTTAGTTGTCTCCAGCTGCTAATAATTATCAATATAATTTACTTTTTTATTCACCAACTAGCAACAACTGAGCTATTGTGCAGTTAATGTACCTTTCAGGAGGAAAAGTCCAGATAAGCACTGATTTCTTATCCTTCCATCCCACTTCCACGATGATGCTTGCCCAGCTTTGTGCCCCAGTTCGGAGAACAGATGAGCAGATGTCTTTCTGATTGCACAGTACCATTTGCTGCACTGGCTGACAGCATAAGGATGCCACAGATGATTGATTTCCTTTCTCTGTGGAAATGGCACACATCATTTAACACTGGTACTTGCAATGTCTGGCAGCCTAATCTTGTAGGGAGTGCAAGTCTTGATTCAAGTGCATAGTCCATCGTCTCCCACTGTGTCTATCTCATTGACCTGCTTTTTTAAAAAAAAAAATAAAAATAATCATTTCTGGTACTTGCTGAGCTGCTTGTGTGTGGTTTCCCTTTGTGAGGTTATTACTCTGAAACATTTTGCTCTGTGATTTCATTTCCTGGCATACTCACTTTTACAGCTTATCCCATCTTGTCATTCGTCTTTATGCTGTGTGCCTTACATTGCAGATTAATTGGAGTGGATCACTCAAGATGCCATCAGAGAATGCCATCTTGCCTACCTTCTTTGTTCCCTTACCCCCACCCAGCCACTACACACCAAGACCTGTACTTAGCTTCTAAGTTCATATACTGGCTAGTCCACAAGTCAATATAACATTTGAAACATAGTGACCTCAGTAGAAAGTCTCTTGGTATGTGCATATGCTTTCTCCTCCCAGGGAGCCTGCGGGAAGAGAACACCTCATTGAGTCTCATGGGGTATGTCTATATTGTAATTAAAAACCTGCAGCTGGCTCATGCCAGCTGACTCAAGCTCGTGGGGCTTGAGCTAAGTGCTGTTTAATTGTGATGTAGACATTCAGGCCCAGGATCAGAGATGCTGCGAGGCGCGAGGGCCTCAGAGCTCATGCTGCAGCCTGAACCCAAATGTCTACACTAGGGATTGGCAACCTTGGCACACCCCCCCCAGGGTAAGCACCCTTGGCGGGCCCAAACGGTTTGTTTACCTGACGCGTCCGTGGGTTCAGCCGACCGCGGCTCCCATTGGCAGCAGTTGGCCACTCCGGTCCGATGGGGGCTGTGGGAAGCGGCACGGAGCTGGCTCAGGGCTTATTCGTGCAGCAGAGCGAGTTGGTGCTTGTGGCTCCAGCCCCACCAGAATAGGAGGGAGTGAAAAGGTGGTGCTGCAGGCTGGATGAAATTAATCATGGATCCAGCCCACGGGCCGTAGGTTCCCCACTCCTGCCTTAGGCCTAGTAGCCAGAAGGGGGACGTGCCAGCTGCTTACCAGGAGCCATATGGTGCGGAGGCTAGCAGGGAACCTGCCAGCCCCGCTACGCAGCGCCTCCAACTGGACAGTCAACACCCTGGTCAGTGGTGCTGACCGGAGCCGGCAGGATCCCTTTTCGACCAGGTGTTCCGGTTGAAAACCGGACACCTGGTCACCCTATAATGCAGGCAAATAAAATCTTTGTATTTCTCAATTCTTTTATTCTTGTGAACTAAATTTCTGTAGTGAATCTTGGTGTTTTTTTAACCAGGGTGGTGTAATTCATTTAGTAGTAGTGTTGAAAGTGAGGACGATGGAAATGGGAAGAAAATGGGAAGAATTAATATTAGCCCAGATGATGTATCAAATCGTACAAAATATGTAAGGGAAAAATGGGACACACTTATTTTAGAAAGCTTTTATCTTTATTCCAACTTTATTTAATGGCAAAGAAAAAATTTCGTTGAGATTTTTCTTGTTGAAATTTGCGAATAAGAAATTGTTTTCTAAAGGACTTTGAGTTGGTAATTGCTCCTCAATTTAACAGCAAGAGAATTTTGTGTTCAAATAACATTATTGATTGTTGTTTATATTCATAATTGTTTCAAATTTATATTTAATGCAACGTTAGTCTGTTCTGACCTATCTCTTCTTGAAGCTAATATTCTTTTCTATTTTTCAACCTACTTATCCCCAGAGAGGGTGCAGTGATTATTTCACCAATTATACTTGGGTGTGTACAGGTTAAACAACTGAACTTAGTTTTCTCTGCCAAACCCTCCCCATTAGCTCCATTCTCTATTGCTATCAAGTTCAGTACGTTTCCCTGCCATGAAATCCAGCTTTACAAATGTATTCTTCTATACAGCCAGGCAGTCATTGGATCTTCTCCCTTCTGCCTTTAGAACACTGATTAAAATCTGTCCTCCTCCTTCCCATTTCAATTGCTTATAATCTTGTGTTTATTGGTCATCTTCTGTCTTAACAACTGTAATGTTCTTCTGTTGTAACTGTAATGTTCTTCTGTCCCTGCTTCTCCCCACCAGTCCATCCAAAATGCTGCTTCAAAATCCTGCCCTCTCCCAGCTGTTGTAACTGTTTGTCCCCATGTCATTCTTCTCCACCCCAACCACCTTTTCATACATATCCTGCCTTAACATACCACTTGTATGAAGCCTCCTTTGACATTCTTTGAAGTACATATTGCACCCAGGGGGAGAAACCCATAAAATAATGTTAACGTGATGAAGTCGAGCAGTCAAGTTACAAAATGCCAGGATTTTTATTAAATTCAGTGCACAGGATGCATGGTGCTCAGGAGTGAATAGCATAGGGTGTTGAATGAATCTGTTTGTATGACTCCTACCTAAGTTGTTCCATAAGTTGGAAGGGGTGTAGTGAATGAGGCCGGGGGGGGCGGGGACTGCAGGAAAAGGGAAGATGGTCTCATAAGTAAGGCAATTGAATGGGAATTGATTCTATCCCTGCCTCTGCCACAGAGTTTTTATGTGGTTCTGGGCAAATCACCTAAATTAAAATATTCATACACATTTCTCATTTTCTGGGTACCACGCTCGAGACCCCTGAAGTCTGATTTCTAGAATTACTGAGCGCTGTCAGCTGCAAGTGAGGTCAGTGGGAGATTTGCTTTGAACATGTACTGGGCAATAAAATGCCAAGTACTGTGTGAAAAATTAGGTCATGTGCTTCTCAGATTGGGTATCCAAAATTGACTAGTGTCAAATATTTTGGTTTTAATCTCTGTGTGCCTATTCCCCAGGTACAAAATAGAGATAGTATAGCCTCACCTCACGGAGGTGGTATGAAGATAAATTCATTAATACTTGTAAGGAACTAAGGTACTACTATCTGAGTGTTTCAGAAAAACCCAGGGGAAAAATATCAACTTTTATTCAGTGTAGGGTCTGATGATGTGAAGTAAATAGCACAGCCCACATAGTGTGAAGGATCAAAAGATGTATTGAATAGCTCTCTATTCAGTGAGGATTGTCCAATCAGCGCTTATAAACAGGACAAAGGAATGGGTCTTATAGAAAAAATTAATGTCGTCAAATAATTAGAGACTACCCTAATTCATGCACACCAGGGCCCCAGACTATGGTTGTACAGTCAGTCTTTCTTCTGGCATTTCCTAACTGTTACGTGTTTGACTTTGAAACCTTAATGCTCTTTTAATATGGGTTTTGTTTGTAATTTTCTAGGTTTTTAAAAAAGCAAAACGGGAAAAAATTGGTGTTTTTTCAGGAGATCAGCAAAAGACATGTGACACCAGGGCAGCCATTCCCTCTCATCAAATTTGAAGTTCCTATTGCAAAGAAAGGAGTCACTAGACTTGAGTTTCTCAATAAACAGTTTTAAGAATATTTTAATGTGGGCAAAAAGTGTTTTTCCCTGACCTTATTCTAAGATATGACCACACTGTTTCTGCTGAAATGTCCTGAAAAAAATCATCCTGAGGCAGACACTGAGTATGGAAAATTTGAGCCCAGCTACTTAAAATTTGGCAGAATTTATAAGCAATTGAAAATGGTGTGGTGGTATGGAATGTGTTGGGCAGCCCTTCCCTAAGGGTTTGCTACTTGTGCTGCTTCTAATGATGAAAATCAATATATTTTGCATATATCTTATGACTGTCCCTTCATTGAAAAATTGCTCCTCTTTTCTTCACTAGTCTGTTTTCATGATTTGATTGGACAGTACGTTCTTGGGGCAGCGACATTATCTTATTTGATTGTAAAGAGGCTCACAACTCTGTTGCTCTATAAGTAAAGTTGGAAGTTTGAGTTGAATTTCTGTCACTGATAATGGGATAACCCTATTCAACATAATGAGACTTTTTTGGTTAAGATTAATCTGTTGCTTCACCTTATCTGGTCTCACCATAGGGAAATTACTAGATCACATTGAAACTGACTTAGCAAGCATGATCCTAATAAAATAAACAACTTTACCCATATAATTTGTGAAATTCACTTAAGAAACAGAGGTGACTATTTGGCGCTTTTGTCTGGGTGGATTTATTCAAAAGTCCATAGTCAATAGTGCAGACAGCTACACTGAATAATAATAATTTGTCCTCCTCAAAAATAAGATTCCATAACTTGACAGAAGCAAAGATTTAGTGAAGCAGTTGCAGTCTTCTGAAGGATCCGCCACTGTCCAAAATGTAAACTAAACTAGATGGGCGACAGATTTGTTCAGTGGTGGTGAATTCTACTTATGGGAGTATTTGTCTGTTGCAAATGCTTTCAGTGTGTTCATGGTGGAGATAATTTTCTTTGGGTCCAATGGTTTAATATTTATACTTGAAAAACAATTTTTTGTTGAGAAGGATTCGTTTTTGGTTTTATGTGTGTGCATGTGCATGCAGCTGTGGAAGAGAATATTATAGTAGTTGTATGAGTTTTTAGCCAGAAGACTTGGAGGAAGAGATTAACATTTCACATCTGCAACTGTCAGATATACCTACTATAAATCTTTACTTGCACCCCCCACTAGTCAGCATTCTAGATTCCCCAGCATCTGTCTTGCTGTTTTTCACCTCATGCTGTTTTTTGAACCTGGGAAATTCACAGTACTCCTGGTAATTAGGTAGAAAAGACAATAAGTTTTGATGGATTTTCTGTTAGGAAAATGTCCTAAATGAGACTTTAGTGGCTTTAATAATTGTGTGTGTGGAATGTGTGAGAGTGGTAGGGGGTGGTTCTCAGGGGCCCTGCGATTCCTGCTCTAATTGCAACATGAAACCTGGATTTAATTCTTGTGGGAGAGGTGCATCTTGAAATGGAACTACTGAAGAGAGAATAGGCTAATTCCCGGAGGGTAAGGAACACTTTTCATGTGTTAGCAGTGACTCCTCACAACATTCTAGGAACAGAATTGACAGGGTTGAAGGGGAGTCCCCTATGGTCAGCCTCCACTGAGAAGGCTTCTGTGACAAGGGGTCTCTAAGGGAGAGGTACCCGCTAGCCATGAAGCAGAGGACCTTTCATTCTTGAAAGTGCAGTGTGATGGAAATAACATCTTAACTTTATAAATGTCTTCGTGCAGCAGCTTGTATCTTGACCAATACTTGTAAATTTGACATTGACCTCTTCACCCTGAACTTATATTAGAGATTGACAAACTTTTTAAAGCAAAGACACAGAAATAGACAATCTGTTCTGATATATTGAAGCCCAGTCACTTCTAGTGCTAGATTTCAGTCTCCCTGTTTGATACCTTTCACCAGACCTAACTTCAACATAAAAATGAAATAAACCATGAAAATAATAATCACTGGCTAGATCATGTTGTTTACTGTGTTGTGGTAGCTGTAATTGTCCTAAGATATAAGAGACAAGGTGGGTGAGAACCTTTTATCAGACCAACTTCTGTTGGTGGAAGAGACAGAGACAAGTGAGCTCTGTGTAGCTCAAAAGCTTGTCTCTGTCTCTTCTGCCAACAGAAGTTGGTCTAATAAAAGATCTTTACCACTTTGTTTCTGGCTATATCATGACTGTTCTGCACACATAGGAAGGATTGGGTTATCTTGCCAGGACTAAATTGTTCTAGAATGGCAGTAACAATAGGCAGAAAGAATAGATCTTCAATCCTATCCTCCTCATCTAGTGCAGACCAGTTTTGGGGCCAAGGAAAGTGGGGGAGAACTGAAGTGAGCATAGGAGAGGAGAAGAGATTACCTATTCCAGTGCTGTAGTACATTTGGATTCTTTGCAGAATAGACTTAGTATTTGCAGAAAAAGCACTGTTAAAGAGTTACAGGAAAACTTTCATAAGTAATGTTGGGAGGAGAAGGGAGAAGCTCCTGTGGGATAAATTAGCATTTGTTGGGTTTATATGCAAACAAAGATTAGGCTAGCTAATGTTAAAGCAAATATCCATTGACCCAAACTGCCTTTTCCTTGCCAGAGGTAAGATTCCATTAAAATCTGGTGCTCTGACCATTTGTTTAAAAATGACATGTTTCTTTGGTCTTTTAATTTTATCTGGCGAGAGAGATTTTCATACGTTGTCTGCAAACCACTTTTCAGGAAACAATTTAAGTTTTTACAAGCTTGTTTTTAGCATTTCAGAATCTGTTGCCGAACTAACACACACATCTATTTGGACTGAACTGCATGTGTCGCTATTGTTCCAGATGGAGTCATGGTTAGTTTTTAGCTGCATGTGCTCAACAAAGACTTGCAACGTTAATATCTGGGCTTTTCCAGCAAACTCAGTGTCTGTTTTGTAAACAGGTACGTTTGCTGTTCTAAAACCTGGTAGATAGTCAACACTTTTAAAGCAAATGGCATTAGTCCAATGTTAACTTAAAGCAATAAATGTATATGGTCAATTAAACTTTTGAAAGAATGTCAGTTTTGCAGTGACAGCACAGCCTGCGTGCTGAACTACTTTGGCTCTCTGGTGGTTTCATTCTTGTCGTTCTTTGGTTTTTCGTTATCTGACTTAGTCACAACTCAAACATTTCCCCTGACTTTTTTTAAAATCTGAAGAACATTTGCTGTACCTACATATATTATGGAATGTCACCTTGCTGTCTGAAATTCTTGTTAATTGATTAATATGAAATATATACATTCCCAGATCCTAAGACATGACTGTCACTTTGAATTCATGTTTAAGAGAGGTATTATATTAGCTGTGTAAAGTCAAAGTGTATAACTCTGCTACCAGTAACCTTGGGTGTATTTCTTCATTCTTTAAAGAATGTTGGTGGATATAGAATTCTTTCTGCAGTGCCAGTACAGACAATGAGTAAATTGGGCTTCTTAGAAGATCGAATAGGATGTATTTAAAGCCAGTTAAACACTCCTTTTTTAATAAAGGAAGATAATTCATGTATATGCCACTGCCTTCTACCAGCAATGGAAGGTGCATTCCATTTTCATGTGGTTTTGGTTTTAGAGTAGCGTCTAGATGTCACTGGTCAAGAGTGAGAACTATCTGTGGTCAGGGCCATCCTTACCCATACACAAACTACACAGCTGGGTAGGGCACCAGGATATTTGAGGCACCACATTTCCCCAGATATCCTAGTGCCCTACGCAGCAGCGTGCTGCTCCAGCAGCCAGTCCGATCGGCCGGCCAGCTGAGCTGGCCAGGAGAGCAGCTGCAGCCCCGCCCTCATTCCACCCCTTCCACGTAGCCCCTACCCTGCTTCTTTCCACCCCTGCTCCGTCCTCACTCCACTCCTTCCCCTTAGCTACGTCCTGGGGGACTGCAGCAGGGGTTGGGCACGCCCTGCATTCACCAGGCGGTGGGAAGTGGAGTGACCTGGCCCCAGCCTGCTCTGCCCTGCCATCTTGCACTGGGGGGGTGGTTTCCCTCTGCCCCCCACAGACCTTGGGTGCAGCCTCCCACCCCCCATGGAGGCCTGGGGCCAGCCCGCCTCCCCTGTGGGTGTGTTGCATATGGCTGCGCAGTGTCTGTGGTCAGGGCCAGTGCTAGCCAATAGGCGACCTAGGCAGCCACCTAGGGCAGCAGCCTTAGGGAGGGCGGCGAATTTGTCAGCGGCAGTTCGGCGGTGGGGGCTGCTCACTGATTTTGCCGCCTGTGGCAATTCATTGGCAGCCCAACACCACTGAAGCTGCCGGTGGGAATTAGGCAGCGGCCAGTTCGCAGCCTTTTTTTTTTTTTTTTTTCCCCCTCGCTGCCTAGGGCGGAAAAAAAGATGGCGCTGTGCCTGTCTGTGGTGGAGGGAATTAAGGAAGGAAGGGACATGCCTGGAATAAAAGAGCCACTCTTTGAAAATATAACTGATACCAGAAACTATGATTTTTCAATTTGTTTGAAGCTTTAAGGAAAGTTTTGATTTAATTCCATTGGGAGTCAGATTATTTCATGTTTTCCTAATCTTTCATAATCTGGTCAGTTGTTCCTGTTCTTTGCACTACAGTAGAACCTTAGTGGGTCCCGTGTTAAAAATGTCTTTGTTGTAGCTAAGTGTAGCTAGCTATGCGTGTGAAGGGGAGGGGTTATGGAGAATATTCTGATTTAAATTGCACATCTAAAACGTGTGGGATAAAGTTGAAAGGGACATGGGTTTGGTTTTGTTTGCTCATTTTGGCGAATCTTATGGCAGAGTATGGGAAGAAGGGAATGTCACTCACCTCACCCCTTGTAAATATAGATTTGTAGAACACTAAATATAAACATTTCTCCTGTTCCATCAGTGCTTTGAGATTTTTAAAGACTAATAATTAGCAGCTCTATTAAACAGAAACTGTATTCCCTGGACTTCAGTGGCACAGTAGCTGCAGAGTCTTATTTTGATCAGAGACAATTTGGCTTCTGTAATGCAGAGGTGCGGTGATAGATTTGGTCTTTTACTGCCTTCCTAAGTAGACAGTGATGTTTGCTTGTGATTCTTCCAAAGTACTGGAAATGTACAGGCTCCTTCTCTAAGAACTTATCAAAGGAATCTTTCCACTGTCATGTGTGCTGGTCTCCTAGACTGACTGACAGACTTGTGTAGAATACTGCTTAGAGGAGACAAGCATACAGCATTCCTCACTCATCATATGTCTGTGCCCCACATCTAGAATATTTAGTTTCAACCACAAACATCCTTACATTTGGCTGAAGGACAGTTGTTTCCCATGTAAACACTGAGCTACATAGCCAGCCTTGTAGTAGTTGACCAGGGTAGGAGTTCTTGTTGTTTTTCATTGCTTTTCCATACTGCTGTCAGGGGAAATGACCCATTTTGACAAGGCTGCTACTGCCAGTGATGAATTCAGATATCACTTTTTGAATTTAAGAATAACAGCTGTGTTAGTCTGTATCCGTAAAGAAAGCGAGGAATACTTGTAGCACCTTAGAGACTAACCAGTTTATTTCAGCATAAGCTTTCGTGGGCTATAGCCCACTTCATCGGATGCATAGAATGGAACAAACAGAAGTAAGATGCATTTATGCACACAGAAAGCAAAAAAAAGTTGTAAATTACCATACCAATTCTAAGAGGCTGTTAAATTTGGATGGGCCATTATCAGCAGGAGGAAAAAAACTTTTTGTAATGAAAATTTAGTGGATCTATCTAACAGCTGATAATCTGTAAAAGAGACTTAACTAGGAAAATGCATTCAATTAGTATAATGACAAAGCCACTCAATGTCCCTGTTTGACCCTTGGTTGACAGTGTCCAATTTGCAAATTAATTCCAGTTCATCAGCTTCTCGCTGGAGTCTGTTTTGGAAGTTTTTCTGTTTTAAAATTGACACCTTCAAGTCTTTAATAGAATGTCCAGGGAGACTGAAGTGTTCTCCTACTGGTTTATGAATGTTATAATTCCTGATGTCAGATTTGTGTCCACTTATTCTTTTGTGTAGAGACTGGCCGGTTTGGCCAATGTACATAGCAGAGGGGCATTGCTGGCACATGATGGCATATATCACATTGGAAGATGTGCAGGTGAATGAGCCTCTGATGGTGTGGCTGATGTGATTAGGTCCTATGATGGTGTCAGTTGAATGGATATGTGGACAGAGATGGCATCAGGCTTTGTTACAAGGATAGGTACCTAGGTTAATGTTTTTGTTGTGTGGTGTGTGGTTGCTGGTGAGTATTTGTTTCAGGTTGGGAGGCTGTCTGTAAGTGAGGACTGGACTGTCTCCCAAGATCTGTGAGAGTGAGGGATCTCTAAGTTAGTCTCTAAGGTGTTACAAGTATTCCTCGCTTACTTTTTGAATTGAACTTTTACTGATAAAGGCTTTTTCCCCTTCATGAGATTGTTTCCATCTTGCCCCTACTCTCTCTACAGTTCAGAAGATGTCCCCCCTCAAAAAAAATTTCCTCGATCAGTATAAGGTTTCACAGTTGTGCAGTTTGTATACAAGGCAAAAGTCCCAAAATTTTAATATATTTTATGAAATAGGAAAAAAACAGTTAGTCCTAAGGATTTGTATGGTCCCAATCAAATACTCGAGGAGATAGCTGAGTCATTAGAGATCCTCTCGAAAAGTCATAGAAGACAGGAGAGATTCCAGAATACTGGAAAAGGGCAAATATAGTGCCCATCTATAAAAAGGGAAATAAGGACAACCTGGGGAATTACAGACTAATCAGCTTAACTTCTGTACTTGGAAAGATAATGGAGCAAATAATCAATTTTCAGACACCTAGAAGATAGTAGGGTGATAAGTAAAGAACAAATCATGTCAAACCAACCTGATAGTTTTCTTTGACATGGTAACAAGCCTTGTGGATGGGAGCAAAGTGGTAGATGAGGTATATCTTGACTTAAGTAAACCTCTTGATACTGTCTCAGAAACAAACTAGGGAACTGCAACCTAGATGGAACTACTATAAGGTGGGTGCATAAATGGTTGGAAAACTTTTCCCAAAAAGTTGTTGTCAGTGGTTCACAGTCATGCTGGATGTGTATAACAAGTGGGGTCCCGCAGGGTCCAGATCTGTTTAGTATCTTCATCACTGATTTAGATGAAGCCATGGAGAGTACACTTATAAAGTTTGCGGACGATACCAAGCTGGGAGGGGTTGCAAGAGTTTTGATTTATAATTCTATCCTTCAAATCAATCTGTATAGACTGGAAAAATGGTCTGAAGTAAATAGGATGAAATTCAATAAGGTCAAATGCAAAGTACTCCACTTAAGAAGGAACAATCAGTTAAACACATACAAAATGGGGAAGAAGTACTGTGGAACAGGATCTGGGGGTCACAGTGGATCACAAGCTAAATATGAGTCAATAGTGTAATGCTGCTGCAAAAAAAGCAAGCATCATTCTGGGATGTATTAGCAGGAGTGTTGTAAAAAAGACGCAAGAAGTAATTCAGCTCTACTCCATGCTGATTAGGCCTCAACTGGAGTATTGTATTCAATTCTGGGCACCACATTTCAGGAAGGATGTGGACAATTTGGAGAAAGTCCAGAGAAGAGCAACAAAAATGATTAAAGGTCTAGAAAACATGACTTATGAGGAAAGATTGAAAAAATTGGGTTTCTTTAGTCTGGAGAAGAGAAGACTGAGCGGGGACATAAGTTTTCAAGTACATAAAAGGTAGTTACAGGGAACACAGAGAGAAATAATTTTTCTTAAACTCTGAGGATAGGACAAGAAGCAATGGACTTAAATTGCAGCAAGGGAGTTTAGGGTGGGCATCTGGAAAAACTTTCTGTCAGGGTGATTAAGCATGGGAATAAATTGCATAGGGAGGTTGTGGAATCTCCATCATTGGAGGTTTTTAAGAGCAGGTTAGACAAACACCTGACAGGGATGGTCTAGATCAGTGGTTTTCAAACTGTGGGTCATGACCCAGTACTGGGTCATGGAATGTAAGCACTGGATCGTGGCAGCTCTGGTCAGCACCGCTGACTGGGCCGTTAATAGTCCTGTCGGCCGTGCTGCCCAGCTAAGGCAGGCTAGTCCCTACCTGTTCAGACATTGTGCTGCACCCCGGAAGCAGCCAGCAGCAGGTTTGGCTCCTAGGCGGTGGCGGTGGGGGGGCCAGTGGGCTCCACACACTACCCCCGCCCTGAGCACTGGCTCTGCCCTCCCATTGGTCAGTTCCTGGCCAATGGGAGCTGTGGGGGGTAGTGCCTGAGGGTGAAAGACACGCGGAGCCGCTTGTGTACTTCTGCCTAGGAGCTGGACCTGCTGCTGGCTGCTTCCGGGGTGTATGGTCCATGGTGCCAGAAGAGGCAGGAAGCCTCCCTTAACACGCCTACTATGCCACTGACTGGGAGCCATCTAAAGTAAGTCTGTGCCCTAATTCCCTGCCCCTCCCCTGGGCCCCCCCAAACCTGGAGCCCCTTCTGCACCCAAAACCTCTCATCCCTGACCCCACTCCAGAGCCTGAACCCCCAGCCCAGAGCCCTGCTCCCTCCTACACCGCAATCCCAGGCCCGGGTCCCCCCTCCATTCCCTCATTTCTGGCCCCACTCTGTAGGCCTCACCCCTGCACCCCAGCCCTGTGCCCTTCCCAGACCCCAATCCCCTCATCCTCAGCTCCATTGGGTCGAAGGCATCAACAGTTTTTTTTCAACTGGGTTGCCAGAAAAAAAATATGAAAAAACACTGGTCTAATAATAGTCATGTCATGAGTGCAGGGGACTGGACTAGATGACCTCTCGAGGTCCCTTCCATTCCTGTGATTCTGTGAATCGTTGTAGTGTCTGAGTGCCTAGGAAGATAGAGAAACTTTTAGGCTTCCAAAATAAACAAGGTTCTTTAATGTTATCTTAACAATGATTCTGCTGGGCCAATTGCTAACTAACCCAAAGTGGTAATTTCTTTGATCACCAGCACATGTTTACGTATTGGGTTGTTCTTCACAATGCTTAAAAACTGAACAAGTAGGCCTAATATTATGTCAAGAAACATTATAGTTCCTTTTTAGCGGTCTCTCTGTTACACGAATATTGCTATAATTAAAGTGAAGCAAATCCTCAACTATTTCATGTAAGTGAAGTATCCATTATGGGAAAGCTTGTAAAGTTACAATATGTTCGTTAAAGATTTCTTTGTCTTCACTAAGATTTTAGCCTTGAAGCCATAAGTACTTAAAAAGCTGAATAAATGTAAAAAGAGAAATAAGATGTAGAAAGAGGACAATGAGAAAATACTTTGTTTTATAAAGCTCTTACATTTAGTAGTGGAGCATAATTTGTGCAGATTTCAATGCTGGCAGAATAGAAAAGTAAGATCCTAATGAAGTCTTGCTTCTGTGACAGTGGGATGCTACTAGTTAATATGCTTCTCTCACTGTACAGCTGCTGTAGCATGCTGAAGGATTTCTATTGTTTTATGAATAAGTCATGCTGTCTGGAGCAGATGCATAAGGAGTGAAGAGACTGTTACCAGGGGAGCTTGGAGAGAAGTTCAAGGACACGCAAGGAATCTTTAGACATTTAGAGAGGCAGGTATAATTCAAGAGTGTAAGGGAAACCCTTAAAAGAATTGAACAGTGAAACCTGAGGGGGAGGGAGGGACTTTGAAAAAGGAATTAGAGCAGTATAGGGAGCATGTACAGGGTTGGAGAGCGTATAGTGGACCAGAATTTACAGAGAGAAATCTGAAGCTGCTCACAGCTAAAATATAACCAGGTTGGCTTTAGTAATGTGTGTTTGTATCTTTTTCTACAGTTGCTTTAGGTCGTAATCAACCCCTGAAAAAAGAGAAGCCAAAATGGAAAAGCGATTACCCAATGACGGATGGACAGCTGCGCAGTAAAAGAGATGAGTTTTGGGACACAGCACCAGCTTTTGAAGGCCGCAAGGAGATATGGGATGCCCTCAAGGCTGCTGCACATGCGTTTGAGAGCAATGATCATGAACTGGCACAAGCAATCATTGATGGTGCAAACATAACGCTACCACATGGTAGGTTTGTCTGAGATGGACACAACCTGAGCAAGGATAGTAACAGGGTAGCTGGGAGTGGAAGGCTTGTGAGTATAGTTTACCATCTGGGAATAAATTTATGAAACACATAATATTCTAGAAGTCCTTGCTGGTTGATATGACTGTCATTATCTAGTGACCTTTTTCCCTGTTTACCATATTGATTCTGGAAGAAACCAGAATTTTGCTGGGGTGCAAAAGGGATCTGACAACATATAGATCTTTCCAGTTAGCTAAGTCTCAGATGTATGCTGTTTAAAATTTGTATTAACACCTGCACTAAGGGCATGACATACAAAGGCATGCTCTGTTTCAAGAGGTTACTTCAAAATACTCACATATGATTTCCAGTACAGCTTTATTGTACCTTTAAAAAACACCTCTTCTAGGCAGTCATGTTTGTTTTCTGGTCTATAGGATAACTGTATGTGACAAATTTCATAGTGTTTTAATTGATTCTTCACTGGGGAAGGTGATCATCTAAAACAGCTAGTAGTGTTTGCAGACTGCTTTGAGATCTTGGATATGCGTATTTCGTGTGTTTTCATTTCTAGTCAATCTGTAATTTGACTTTTGATCGCCTTATGAAGTTCTCGTCTTTCCTTATATACAGCGTTTGGTGTAAGAAATAAACTGCTTCTCATGTTCATTGTTTTTAGGCTTAGTAGGATTTTGTTCCATTCTAGTTTTTCTAAGGATTGTTGGTGGTAGAGGTTTGAATACCCACTTTCAGGAAATCAGAGCTGTGGTTTATTTTAAGTAGCTGATGATTGAGGATACAGGAAATATGCGGAATAGGACCAGACCGGAGCACGGGCTTCAAAGCTTGCATGCTCTGCTTAGGCTGTACTTTTAGTCTCCCATGCCTAAAGTGGAATAATAAAGTTGTGATGGGCAGTGTGCACATTCTGGCCTTGTTTTGCCTGAAGTGTTAATTCACAATACAGTCCAAGGAGACAGAAGTGAAAAATGGCTATCTGGGAGCTTCAGTTATCCTGGGATATTGTGTATGATGCTTTTTGGAGTAATCACGTCCACATCTGGTTGACTTCTTGAATCTCTTTTGTTTCAGGCTTCAAGGCCCCTATTGAAACTGAACTGCTCTCATGTTATGGTTTGGGGTTTTTTAGCCTCTTGTGCTTTTGGGCTTCTAGGAGTGTCTCTTGCTGTAGTCTGTTGTATACGCTGCAGCTAATAACACTTCAAGAAAGTGTTACTATTTGCATTGTATCAGTGTGTTCACTTTCTCTCGCTCACTCTCATCATTTGGACTCTTTCAAGGTTATTGAGATATGAAAAAGTTTTTTACTAGAAGATGACCTGCTCCCCAGTCTTCTGACTGTCCCTTTAACACACCCTCTTGAAAACGAACTAATAGAAGGACTTTCTCTGAAAGCACAATCTGTTGCTTTAATTGAAATCCCAAGTGAATTAATATAGCTGTCCTTAACTATAAAGATGCAATTCAAAGTATGCATGGCTGGAAGAATCCACAGACAATCATTTTCAGAATTTCCGAATGGTATACAGGACAAAGGAGATTCCAAGTTCTCCTGTTGATTAGATAACAACAAAAACAGTTTGATCCCCCAAACAGGTATCCCAAGCCAAACAAATCTGAGACAGATAAAATACTCCCATGTCTTGCCTGGTACAGTGGTCCTCTTGTAGTCTGCCAGTGCCCTCTTCGCAGAACATGTCATTCCAGCAAAAGTAATTTTAACCCTAAACAGACCTATAGTAGTTCCACTAGGCAGGCTTCAACTGAATCCTGGTTGGTTAGGTTCCCAACTGTCCACATTTTTCATAACCGACAGGAGCAGTGTTTTGAATAAGTGATTTGTGTGAATGGGAAGGAGTCGGAACTACCTAATGTGGTACTGAGTGATATCACAAAAGGACTCTCTAGACCAGGGATCGGCAACTGTGGCACACGGGACCACAGGGTAAGCATCCTTAGTGGGCCCTGCCAGTTTGTTTACTTGCAGGTTTGCCGACCCTGGCTCCCACTGGCAGCGGTTCGCTGTCCTGGTCCAATGGGGGCTGTGGGAAGCTTTTCATTTTGTGTTCCTTTATCATAAGCGAGGTCCTGTGGACTCCGCACTAGTCTAATCGTAAATTCTGCAACAAGGCTTTCTTGGTTTTGCATGTCAATGTGGAATTCTGTAATCATTGTAGTTAAATTCAAAAACTGATTTAAATCATTCAGTGGAATGATATATTATTGAACTGTCTCATGTATTGTTTTGATATCAAATAGAATTATTTTCCTGTGCCCCTTACATTTTAATGTGCTGATGGATTTTTGTATTTGCAACATATAGTCTACATTATAGAAGTTACAACAGAGGAAGATGGATATCTTGGCAACCAAAGAGGGGACATTTGGGGCTTTTGTCACTGAGGGGATTGTGGATTCACTGAAAACTTCTGCCAAAATGATCAGTTGAAATAATTAACAGTTGAAATGTCAACATCTGCTGAGATGAATGGGACCAGTTAACATCTCAGAAGCTGTTTGAGTGTTTGCAGGCTTGGAAATACAGTAATGCATTGGTTTTCACTTAGTTTCCATTTTGAAGGTTTTTCTTTGCAACCAAAAGGATCAGTAGGTTTACTGGTATCTAATTTATTAGATTTTATAATAAAAGTGTCACGTAGATTGCCTCTTACCATGTGTTCTTATCATTTTAATCTCTGTTTTCTATTACCTTCATTCTCCTTCCCTTGCATTTATGACACTCACTTGTTAAGTCTTTTTTTTAAAATTGGATTTTAGGCCCTGTAGGATAGGGACTGTCTCTTAGGCTGTGTCTATGCTGGCAATTGAACAACAAAACTTTGGTCTTTCAGAGGTGTTAAACCACCCCATCCCATCCCTGAAAAAAACAAGTTTACAGCGACATTCTTGCCGACGACACAAACGCCACTCGGTGGTTGTGGAAGTTTTGAGTCGGCAGGAGAGCAGACAAACTGCGGCTACACTGCACAACTTTTAGCAGCATGGCAGTAGCCACACAGCCATGTCGCTAAAAACTGTGTAGTGTAGACATAGCCTAAATGTGGGGGTGTGGAGCCCAACACAATGCAGCTCTGATCCTGATTGAAGCTTCTGAGTGCTACCATAATACGAATGATTAATCAAAACATAATTGTTTTAGAAAATGAAAACTTGAATCCTGGAGCACACTGCTGCAGTGAGAGGTGGAATCTGTGTCAAATTCAATGACTGGATTATACAGGGCACTGATTATGAGATATTTTGACAGCATTAGATCATACAGTCAGTTTAAATTTTGCACAAGGGTTCAGATGAAATGTGAAACTTGTGACAGCAAGCCACGCAAAGAGACTGTCTGACTTGTTAGATCTTTGCCATCCTAAAGATAGGATGGAAGACCAGTAAGTGTGGGAAAGGATTCTGTAGGGGTCGGATGGTTTAGCACAGTGGTTTTCAAAAAATTTTTCTGGGGACCCAGTTGAAGAGCATTGTTGATGCAAATGGAGGTGGAGGTGGAGGGATTCGAGGTGTGGGAGGGGGCTCTGAGCTGGGGCAGGGAGCTGGGGTATGGGAGGGGGTCAGGGCTCTGGGCTAGGAATGCAGACTGGGGATGAGGGGTTTGGGGTGCAGGAGGGGCTTTGGGTTTCGGAGAGGGTCAGGGCTTGGGCACGGGTTTGGGATGCAGGAGGAAGTCAGGGTGCTGGGCTGGGGGTGCAAGCTCTGAGGTCGAGCTGGGGATGAGGGCTTTGGGGTGCAGGAAGGGTTTCCGAGTTTGGGAGGGGCTCAGGGTAGGGCAGGGGATTGGGGCATGGGGCTGGGGCACAGACTTACTTCTGGCGGCTCCCAGTCAGCGGCACAGCTGGGGTGCAGAGGCAGGCTTCCCGCCTGTCCTAGCACTGCAGACTGCATTATGCCCCAGAAGCGGCCAGAAGCAGGTATGGTTTCTAGGTGGTGGTGCGCAGGTGGCTTTGCGTGACTCTTGCCTGCAGGCACTGTCCCACGCCTGCAGTTCCCATTGGCCGGTTGCTGGCCAGTGGGAGCGTGGGGGCAGTGTGCAGAGCCCCATGCCCCCCCCGCCTAGGAGCCGGACCCGCTGCTGGCTGCTTCCGGGGCTCAGCACGGTCTTGGAACAGGTAGACATTAGACCAGGGGTGGGCAAACTTTTTGGCCTGAGGGCCACATCGAAGTTCCAAAATTGTAGAGGGCCAAGTAGAGAAGGCGGTGCCTCCCCAAACAGCCTGGAACCACCCCTATCTGACCCCCACCCACTTCCCGCCCCCTGGCTGCCCCCCCACCGCACGCATCCACTCCCCCGCCCCCGCTCCAGAGACCCCCCTGCTCCTAACCGCCTCCCCGGGGCCCCATCCCCTATCTAAACTCCCTGCTCCTTGGCCCCCTAACCGCCTCCTCCTGACACCCCCCCCACCCTAACTGCCCCCCCCAGAACTTCCTGCTCCCTGTCCCCCCTGATTGCCCTGACTCCTATATATACACACACACACCTGTCCCCTGAGAGACCCACAGGACTCCCACGCCCTATACAACCCCAGGAGTGATGTGTTAGAGTGCTGCCCATGCACCCGCTGAGGCAGCGGGGGGATAATGGGGGAGGGGCTGCAGGGAGCCTCCCCAGCCGGGAGCTTGGGGGATAGGCAGGAGGGGCCCTGGGTTGGATGTGGCCCGTGGGTCGTAGTTTGCCCACCCCTGCACTAGACTGACTTAGCTGGGCAGCGTGGCTGATGGGACTTCTAATGTCCCAGTCGGCGATGCTGGTCAGAGCAACCCAGTGCCTGATGTGCTGCGACCCGGTACTGGATCGCGACCTGAACTTTGAAAAATGCTGGTTTAACAGGTTGCTAGGAGGGGTAGGGCTGTGCGTAGATATCCAGATGTGTACGTGCTGGTTTGTGTATATACTCATGTGTCTCTGCATATTCTTTGTGGAACCCCACGTGGTCAGTCTGCAGTTTTAACCTGTTGATCAAAAGGAAAACAAATAATTTTCGTTTCAAAATTCTCTCGAAAAGTATCTGTACCCACACCATTGAAGGCATTCAGAGTTTGAAGTTTTACTTCAACTGTTTAACTAAATGCCAAAAAAAGATGAAAAATCTGAAAATCTTCAGTTAATTAAGAAGGCACTACTTTGAACATTCGTAGGAATTTAGGAGGAATATTATAAAATTCTCCCTTCATTGTTACCTGTAGCAATCTAGTGCCTTGCACACACATGGGTGGGGGGTGTACACATATTTATATATATACAGACACATTTTTTTAATGCTGGCGTTCAGCAGGCAATACCTTTGGGATACTGCCTGCCATAAGGAGACTGTAGCCTGTTTTCTGAGGCCCACACAGGAACTATTGTCTACAGAGCGTTTCTGAAATGTAGGAATTAAAATTACATCACATGCCCACTGTTGCCCAAAGTAGTGCCTAATTTTCATGCTAACTTTCCGTTACAGATAGTCTGTAGTTACAGAACGTTTAGAATCCTTGTCAGGTTTTCAAGGTGAGAAGTTTTTGATCTTTGTACAGAGAGATTAGTCAATATTAACCAGCCAAGTAGTCTTTTTTTTTTTTTTCCCCCTCTGTTGTCTTCTGGTATGCTAAGTGTCTTCCCGGGTGGTGTTTCAGTCTATGCCTTGAACAGCTGGGAGGCTTGCTAGATCGAATGGCCTTTACACTGCAAAGCAAGATGCTTACTTTAGAAACTAATATGTCTGCCAATTGCCAAAGAACCTGGGTGTCTTACATTGATAAATTATTAAAAGAAAGGCTTTCTGTTTATAGGCTCATTGTAACCTAACTGCTGTTCACAAACTTATCAGGACTTGGAGGGGAGGATGGGAAGGGGATCACATTTTAATCTTACCTTGTTCCAAATAACACTAAAAAAGAGTGCATTATTTACAAGAAATCAACTTCAAAGCCTCCAAAATTAGTCTGGAAATGCACAGTTAAGGAATTTAGCCACTCCACTTCTGCCATATAATCTGTCCTCATTCTTGCCTGATGAGATTTACACCACCTAGCCATTTTTTATTTAGCCTTCTTGGTTTGTTCTTTAATGGATCCCCTGCCTCCATACCTTTTTTGCCCTCTGGTTCCAGGGAGCATGGCTCCATGCCCCTCTTTGGTCCCTCCAAGACTCCACCTCTTTTGCACTTTCTCTGCCTCTTGACCACATATATGCTGTCACCATCTCCAGCCAGCAGCTACTGCAGGCAACCTTGAATTCAGTAATAGTCAATTTATAAAGTTTTTATTTATATTTTAGACAATGGTCTGTGTACATTTAAATAATTCTGTATCTTGGTAATTTTCCCCGCACCCACCTTGCCCCAAAATTCAAAACACTAAAAGATATTACTCAGGAATGCCAATATGTCAAAATGGAGTTTAGTCTATCCCATTCTGGATTTATAATTCAGAAAAATAGAATAACATTAGCATTTTCTGATGCTTTAAAGCAAAATGTCCTTAACTGTCTATTAACATAGCTATTTTAATTTAACGAACAGCACTTTTACATACATCTTAGCAATCAAAAAGAAAATGCAAAAAGTATATAATAATTAAGGTTGTGGTAAATTTATGTTTATTAAAATATTGCAATGTTACTTTAACTTTTCAGCACATGTAATGAGTGTATGTGTGTATATATAATTAAAATTTAATTGAAATCTGTCTCAGTTAACTAGACTACTTAAACTTTGTGGCTAGGTGTTTTCTGTGGTGTGGGAATTTTTTTTATAAGTTTCTGATATACTGCACACCATGATTTTATCTTTCATCAACCAGCCCTAAAAGGGCTTCATTGCTAAGTCCAACAGCTTTCTGTTCAGGAACAGTCAACTACAGTGTGTCTTAAGACAGTGCGTTCTCATCCAGGGATATACAGAACTCTTCCACTGGGTACATCAACTTATCTAGATATTTGCCCAGTTTTACAAAAGTCTGTGTAAAAAGCACTAGCGAAATCAGTACAAATTGACTAAAATTTCACACAGACAATAATTTGTTTATATTGCTCTATATATACTATACACTGAAATGTAAGTACAATATTTATATTCCAGTTGATTTATTTTGTAATTATACGGTAAAAATGAGAAAGTAAACAATTTTTCAGTAATAGTTTGCTGTGACACTTTTTTGCATTTTTATGTCTGATTTTGTAAGCACGTAGTTTTTAAGTGAGGTGATACTTGGGGTACTGAAGACAAATCAGACTCCTGAAAGGAGTTCAGTAGTTTGGAAAGGTTGAGAGCCACTACTACTAGGTAGGAACATGATTCTTCAATAACCAGTCTTGCAATATTTCTTTGTACATAAGCATAACTGTCACATGTACTGTAGGTAACAGTTACGTTCACTAAAAGTGAAGATGGTAATGCTAAATATAATGATGGACCTTAGAAAGATCTAGCTAAGCAAACCAGCTAAATCTAGTAGACGTTTATAAAGGATTTTTCTTCGCTTCACAAGAAAACATGGCACAAATAACATAGGTAAACATAAACTATATACCAACAGAAGAGTGAAATACAAAATCAGATGCTTGCAAGAAATGAAACTTTGTCTATGTACAGTTAGAAAAAATTCTAAACACAACTAAGGAGCCTGCTCCTGATTCAGGCGTAATTCCCACTCTGTAGGGGATCAGACTGTAGCTATGTAGTGTTTTCTGCCTTTGGGTCTAGTTCACTATAGTAAAGAGCATCTTTTCATGTAGATGTCTAAGTGCTGTATCCCTCTGCTGATTTTTCCTTTATGCATTTTGCTTTAGCCAATGTAATTCTCTTTGAAAAAGGCATTTTAGTACATTATGTAACTTGAAGATGTTTACATGCTTTTTCAGTAGTATATTGCTTCTCCGCCTAATAGTTCCATTACAGAATGTACTAAATTCCAGTAACACTGAGACCATTGCCTCATGTGTTTCATATAGATGCAGATTGATTGATGGTTTTTAGAGTACTTGAAAAGTGCTACATAAGTGCTTGTTAATGAATATTGGATACTTCACAAGCAATGTTGTAGTCTACCCTATTGACAACTCCACTGAGGTGGAATGGCAGAATGCCAATGAATACAGTTCTTTGACTTTGAAAAGCACAGTGCAAGTGGAAAAGATACTTGTATAATAAGGGAGAGAAGAACAGGTAAAATAGAACAGCTGACCAAATAGTGTGCTTCTATGTAGATGAAAAGACAATGCTTAGAATATGTCTACACTACAATCAAACCTCCCTCGTTGGCCTGGGCCAGTTGACAGGGCTTGGGTTAAGGGCTGTGTAGAAGTTCAGGCTCAGGTTGGAGCCCATGCTCTAAGACCCTGCGAGGTGGGATGGTCCCAGAGCTGGACTGCAGCCTGAGCCTTATCTACACCGCAATTAACTACCCCATTAGCTTGAGGCAGCTGGCTTGGGCCAGCAAAGGCTGAGTAACTGCAGTGTAGGCACACCCTTAAAGCACACACGTTCAGTGATATTTGAGTGATGATTTTAACGGAAAGTAAAATGAGATGCTCAATTATTTTTCTCATTGGGAATTATGATGGCCCTCCTGCCAGAGCTGTTCTGTCTGATACTATGTTAATATTAACAGTTAATGGGGAAAAAGAGTAGTTCATAGTTCAAATCCCTGGTGCAGCTCTCTTACTTACAACTCCTTCACGTTCTGCACTTGGATCCAGAGTAGATCACAGGGAGAGGAAATGGAGCTTTCTCCATACCAGTCAAGATTTTATAGACATCACTCACATCCTCCCTTAAGTCGTCTCTTTTCCGAGCTGGAAAATCCCAATCTTTTAAATCTTTCCTCATACAGAAGCTGTTCCATACGCCTAATCATTTTAGTTGTCCTTCTCTCTACCTTTTCTAATTCCAGTACATCTTCTTTTTTTGAGATGGGGCAACCAGATCTGCTCACGGTTTCATGATGTTGGCATACCATGGATTTATATAGAGGCAATATGACATTTTCTGACTTGTTCTTTCCCTTTCCTAATGGTTCCTAACATTCTGTTAGCTATTTTGATTGTCCATCACATTGAGCAAATATTTTCAGAGAACTATCCACAGTGACTTTAAGATCTTTCTTGAGTGGTAACGGCTAATTTAGACCCCATTATTTGGAATGCATAGATGAGATTGTTTTCCAGCGTTAATGACTTTGCATTTATCAACATAGAATTTCATCTGCCATTTTGTTGCCCAGTCACCCAGTTTTGTGAGATCCCTTTGTAACTCTTGGCAGTCTGCTTTGGACTTAACTGTCTTGAGTAATTTTGTATCATCTGCAAATTTTGCTACCTCACTGTTTACCCTTTTTTCCAGAAAATTTATGAATATATTGAATAGAATTGGTCCCAGTAAGCACTCCTGAGGGTTGCCACTATTTCTCTCTCTCCTTTCTGAAAAGTGACTGTTTATTCCTACCCTTGGTTTCCTGTCTTTTAACCAGTTACTGATTCATGAGAGGACTTTCCCTCTTATCCCATGACTGCTTCCTGTACTTAAAGTACAAATGCAAAACAAGATTAAAATCTGATTTAAATCAAGCTTTTGTGCTTGCTGATTTAAATCATTAAAATCAGTGTTTTAAATAGTGATGTACAATATTAAACAGTTAACCAGTAAGCATTAGTCTTACCGGTTAACCCACCCTAACTGTTAACTTCCAGCCCCACCAGCCACCCTCAGCTCCTCTCCCTTTAATTGATTAACCAATTAAACAATGTAATTTTAATAGTTTAAACAGTTAACTTTTTAAACAATATTTACATTCCTAGTTTTAAACCAATCCCCTCTGAGAAACACAAGATGCCTATATTGTCTTAAAGGAACACTGTCAACTTAAAAATTACTTTTGGAGAAAAGTTTCCCTATAATTGTTATAAATAATACCTGAGGAGAATAGAATTGAGAATAAAGGAAAATGTTTTTTCTATTTCAGCTTGTTTATTGTGTGCCTTTATCACATGTTGTGTGTACTTTTTCTATATGCCAGGTATAGTCAGTTCCCCGTTTCCCTGTTTTTAGTGCGTCTTTCACACAGCAACAGTGAAATGAAGGATGTTTGGATTAGGACAGAAATGAAATTACTCCAGGGCAAATGCGATACTTAAAACTACTTTAACTCCCTTATTTTTTTTAAGGATTAAGATTCAAGATGGCAGTGTCCCTCCGAGGTACTACATACAGTATAAGTTGGAACCAAACACACACAAGTATCTGTGAAAGACAAACCTGTTAGTGAGCATCAGACTAACCGGGAGTACCTGAAGCACTCTACATGTATTTCCTTAAATCTGTGATTCTCAAACTTTTGTATTGATGACCCCTTTCACATAGCAAGCCTCTGAGTGTGACCCCCTTATAAATAATAAAAAACACTTGTTTACATACATGCATCCGACGAAGTGGGTATTAGCCCACGAAAGCTCATGCTCTGAAAAAATTTCAGTTAGTCTTTAAGGTGCCACAGGACTCTTTGTCACTTCTGCAATTCCAGACTAACACGGCTACCCCTCTGATTCTTGTTTACATACTTAACACCATTATAAATGCTGGAGGCAAAGCAGTGTTTGGGATGCAGGCTGACAGGTGACAACCCCCCACATCATAATCTCACGACCCCTTGAGTGGTCCCGACCTCCAGTCTGAGAACCCCTGACTTAAATTATTGCAGGATTCTGAATTTTTAGATTCAAGTTTTGTAGGTTTCTTGTTTTCCCGTTATGAAATAGCTCAGCTCCATAGAATACATGACATTTAATGTCTAGTTCATCTAGTTTATTTTATATTCATCTTTTTAAAATTTTGCTCTTGGTTCTGGTGCTTTAAGCACTCCACCTTTTGTTTGCATTTACTACAGCACTCAAACACACTAAGGCAAAAAAGATCATTTCTCTGATCCTCATACAGCCAAGGAACAGAGCAGCGTTGGACAGATAAAACAGTATGTCCTTTAATTAATATAGCTGTTGGTGTTCCCATGCAGCCTTGACCTAGTTGACAGAAAATAGTGTGGAAAAAGCCCTTCCTTGCACTATGAAACTGCCAAAAGCCACATGTGACTTTAAGTGGATTACAGTAGTTTGTTTTTGTAGAAAGCAGTGATGAAACTAACATTCATTGCTTTTATTGATCCAGGACGAGACAGCTTTCTAGCCTGAATGTATAAAGTTAGCTACAAAGTGCCACAAGCCCTTTTAAGCTTTATGAGCCCTTTTAAGCTTTACCAGCTCCACATGACACTGCCATTTGTACATAGAAATTATTTTTATTATCCCATCACAGACATATAAAGTAGCTGATTTTAAATATCTACTGAGATTATAAATAGACTGGCCTCTTTTTGTCAAGGCATCCAAGAATGAAATCAGCTTTTTTTTAATGATGGAATGAAGCATGGTCTTGTGGCTAAAGCACAAGATGGAATTAGTAGACCCGAGTTCTATTATTGACTGTGCCACAAACTTCTTACATCACCTTGGGAAAGTCCTGAACCCTGTACACCTTGGTTTCTCCATCTGTAAAATGGGGATACTTGCACAACTCACATTATCTCTTAGTAGGACTCCTCCTGATGGCAATAGAGTTTAGGTGCACTACAAAGTTGCCATATTTAAGTGCTAGTGTTTGGATGCTATTCTAAATAAGCTCTGTATAAGGGCCCATATGCAGCCATCATTATTTCACTTTGGGTAGTCAAATACTACCTGACTTCCAAAACATTAATCCCTAAAAACCCCACCCAGCAGATATATACACTAGAAGAAAAGGGCTGACTAAATTGCCCTTTGGACCCATGGCCACTTGTTCACCAGTGCACCTTTCAATGAAAACGGCAGCTCTGATGGTGCATCCCCCCTTCCAGTGTTCTTTCATAACAAAACGTCACTCAGATCACAGCCGAAGTTCACCCCAAAATGACTTCTGCCTTTCACATTAATCAATTCATTCACCTCCTGACCTTTTACTCCAAACCTAACCAGGATAATAGGGAAACCATTCTACACACACTTTGTTGCAAGGAGAGCCTTGGTTTTCTCTTTGGACAGGACAAAGGCTTTTAGGAAATCTCCTAGACTCTTCCATCTCCATTGAGGATAGATGTACAGGCACAGCAGTTTCAGATCAGAGAATTTCTAAATGGGTCTCAAACTACCTCAAGATCTGTTTATCAAATTCACAGTTTAGCACCTTCATCTACAATCCAAACACTGTACAAGGTCAGTTTCCTCATCTGTGGCCATCTTCAAGGTCATCCCCATACCAGAAATCTGCAGAGCAGCTTCTTGGACATCTTCACTTACCTTTACAGAACACTAATGCAATCATGCTGGATCTCTGCTGCAGATACTAATTCACCTCCACAGTATTATCATCCATAATAAACTTTGACTCCGAAGTCCCAGCTTCCCATTGGGGATACTGTTTGGGAGTCCCCTATAGTCGAGCCGTAGGGACTCTACTCGAAGAAGATGACAAAGTTACCTTGTGCAGTAACGGTGGTTCTTCAAGATGTGATTCCTTATGGATGCCTCATGACCCGCTCTCCTCCCCTTTACTTCGGAGTTCTTATCTTAGAATCTGTAGTAAAGAAGGAACTGAGGCGGATTCACCTGTGCAACACTGGGTAGCCTGGTGGCAGAGCACAAGTGCCAGGACAGCCCATGTGCAGGCTCAGTGGACATTGCTATCAAAACTCTGATTAGCAGCACAGGGACACAAATGCACCTACATTGGAGCACGCATAGGGACATGCATCTCGAAGAACCAGCATTACTACGCAAAGTGAGTAACTGTATCTTTTGCCTTTCACCCCTAACCATTTTAAGGCTGGTGGTCTGGGATTGAAAAGCAGGACAGTTGACTGCAGTACACCATGGTCAAGAGTTTCATTTTTTGCAGGTCTGAAATAATTTTATAGTCCAGTTTTACTGCCAAAATACTTACTTAGAGAAATGCAAACTAGTGCTATTATGACATGCTGTGCATTGCTTAGCAATTCTAGAATACTATGTGGCAAAGTGATCCTTAGCAGCAACAATTAAATGGGTTACTCGTTTTCCTTCTTCACTGCTTCCACTGGATTTAATTCCCCAGCTCTTAAGTAGCTCCAGTTTTTATTTTCCACATAGTGAAAGAACTATCTTCAAATAAGTGAATTGACTGACAGAGGTTGAGGGATGGAGAAGCAGATGCTTCTCAGCTGCTATCAAAGCACCGGACTGGCATCTTATTAGGTTTGTACTGTGCAAAGTGTGACCAAATTAAAGCTCCATATTTGTATGCTGCTTTTCATCAAATGGAAGCTTGTTTAAAAATGAAGAATTCCAGTGCTCTCATGCTGAAATTAGAGAGAGATAAGTAAATTGGTTTGTATTTAGTGATCACCATTTAAGAAGTGAGCATTTTACAGTGGTTACGGTGCAGTACTCTAACAGGTTTTCCCCTGTGGTTAGACTAAGAAATAAGTGTGTGGTAGTGTTTAATGAATGCAGTTTTTCCTACATTGCAACTTCAGTGTATTATGTGAGTAATAATGCTGAGCAGTTAGATGATTGTGGGTTGTTAATATACAATATGTGTGTCGGGGGGATGATGTCTAATTAGTGGTGCAGTTAAGGATAATTTTTTTTAAAATGTGCTTAACAAGGCATAGGCCTATCACCACCCTGATTGCTATGGTCATAATACTGTATCACCTTTTTCCTCACTTCCTTTATTTTGTTTTTTGTCCTTTTTAAATTGTGAGTTTACAGCTGGGACTCTCTCTCTTTGCTTGGTGCCTTGCATACTTTGGGCACTACTGTAATTTAAGCTAATAATGAGTGTGTGTGTACGCCATTCACACGCAAAGTTATTATGAATGGGGATTAGAGCCATGGACTACTTTGACATTTAAAGCCTTTCAGACCACTGCCTCCATGTATCTTTGGGGATTTGTTCTTGTCTTTATTCCTTTCATTCTTTTCTTCCTTATTTCATCTTAATTTATTCCCACGGATTATTTACTACTCTGATCTTTTTCTCTGCAAACTGCCTTCTTTATCCAATGTCTTAAGTCTAAAATGAACCAAGTTTGTTTATTAGCTTTATGTAGTGACTTGTGTTAGGTTTGCTTCTTGTTCAGTATCCTGATACCAATGAAAGGGAGCCTGATGGTTGTGTTATGCAGGAGATCAGACTAGGGATCTGAATTCCTGTTCACACTCCCAGCTCCCAATTAACTGGTAAAGGAAGCGGCCAATCAAAAGGGCAAAGAGCAGCATTTTCGCTCCACCCCTTCTGATAAGGAAAGCAAAGAGGCTAGACGTCTTTGGCTCCAATTCAGTTCAAATTATGCGGCATTATTGGCCAAATATGACCACAAGAATCACGGGAAATTTATAGACATTATTAATGACATTCCTGAAGACAAGAGACAACAATTTAAATCCCTGGTCTCTGAAGGACAAAACATTGCACAGATGCCTCTACAGGTCTCTTTCTCAGTCCTTATTTTCTATATTCCCCTGGGTTGCAATGATATTGGTGGAAGCACATATAGTAGGTCTCTGTTTCAGACGATTAGGATTGCTTCCTCAGACCCACCCTGGAGCAAAATTCTTGACACTTTGTGTGTTGAGGGCAAATAGGTCAATGCACGGGTGACCCCACTGTCGGAATACATGTTGCAGTACTGGATTGTTTAATTCCCATTTGTGGTCATGGGGGAATCGTCTGCTGAGTTCATCTGTTGTTGTGTTCTGACATCCAGGTAGGTATGAAGCTGAGATATGGATGTTGTGTTGAATAGAGAGATTGCAAAGTTTGATGGCCTTGGTGCAAAGCGAATGCGATTTGGCTCCCCTCCTCCCCCAACTCCTGGAGTGGAGCATCCACAGGGGGACTCATCTTGGAGAACCTCAGTTACCGCATAAGGTGAGTAACCTTCTCTTCAAGAGCGATGTCCCTGGCGATGCCCCATCCACCCCTCCCTGCCCCTGGATCTCCCGCCCCTGACTGCCTGCCCCCACCCCGCCCTATCCAACCCCTCCTCTCATTTCTGACTGCCCCCCACACAGGACCCCTGCTCCATCCAACCACCCCTTCTCCCTGACTGCACCCAGAACCTCTGCCCTGACTGCCTCCCGCTGCCCCATCCAACCCCCCCTCGCCTTCCTGACTGCCCCCCTGGATCCCCTGCCCCCATTCAACACCCCGTTCCCCGCCTTCTGACCGCCCCAACCCCTATCCACACCCCTGCCCCCTGACCACTGCCCCGCACTCCCCTGCCCTCTATCCAACCCTACCTCTCCCTCCCTGCCCTCTTACTGCACTGCCTGGCGCACCGGTGGCCAGAGCACCAGGGCAGACAGTTATGCAGCCCGGCTAGAGCCAGCCAAATCACCACGCAGCACAGGGTCAGGCTGAGACTCTGCAGCTGCACAGTGGCAAGAGCTCGCAGCCCCACCACCCAGAATTTTGTGCCATGGCGCAGTGAGCTGAGGCTGCAGGAGAGGGGGAACAGCAAGGGAGGAGCCAGGCCAGGAGCTCAGGGGCTAGGTAGGAAGGTCCCATAGGCCGGTTGTAGCCTGTGGGCTGTTTGTTCACCTCTGCCCTATAGCAAACCAGAGTCTTATAAAGGTGTTACAGCTGTATTATGACCATGAGTAATTAACCTGTCTGAGGCTTACTGATCAGAATATAGATCCCTAAAAGTGTCCTTGCTAGATGTTTTCTGCAGAAGAGGAAGAAATGACTGATCAAGACAAGATGTTTCACATCAAAAATTAAGAAATATACTTTGAATAACAAAATACAGAGAAGGTGAAAGGTGTAAATAAAACTGATATTTGTAGCTAAATTAATTGTAATGTGCAGTCCATCTCTCAGATGCATTCAAAAGATAACAATGCTTATGCTTTTTGTCATACAGTGAATCACCCATTTTTTAAAAAAAAAAAACAAAAAACCAACAAATGTATGTGGTAGATTTCTTTATTTCTGTACCTAGGTGAAGTGTGGGATTATTACACTTTGTTTGGCTTCCCTGGAGTCTTGCTGATTAATTTTCCTTGGGTACTGCACACATGTGCATTCTCCTTTCCCAGAGGTGTTGAATAAATTGGTGACCTGCCACTAGGAAAGATCACAGAAAGCTCATTTTGATCGAGTTCTAATGCGTAAAGTAGAACGGGTAGCCTGGTTATGGGCTGGCTCCACATTAGTTCTCAAAGGAAATCTCACTAACTATATTAATAGGTTTACGCTCTCTAAACAGCATTTTGCAAGCAGGCAAATGCACTTGGCACAGCTGTGCCAAGCAAGCTAGGCACGCAGCTGGCTAATTTGAGCTGTTAAGGCTAAATAATGCAGGTATTCTTAATTTTGCAGTTTTAAAAAAGCACGTCACTGAGGGCTAGATTGTGATACCTTCACTCACTTTGAGTAGCTCTTTACTCCTCATGTAGTTTCCCTGGCCTCAGTGGGACTGTATGTAAAGTACTACTTGGAGCAGGCTTGTCAGAATCTGGTCTTGAATGTCTGCATGGTAATGTGGACAAAACCAAGGCTAATACAAGAAGAAACCCACACTGTGGGAACACAGGCATGTCTGTTATGCCATGTTCTCCATTCTGCGTGCCTTTCTGCTCCATTGTGTCCAGGCAAGCAGTGTGCAGACAGACTGTTTTTAATATACATATATCTTATTCTACTAATCTTTTTCATACAGCGCCTGTTTAAAACTGATTTGGAACTTCGCCCACCCACACAGAATTCTCACTTGGTCACATGTGTAGTCCAAGGGCTTGTCTTCACTTTATTGTTAATTTGTGCTGTAATGTGAGTGTTGCCCCTAATCCAACTCTTCCCCCCGTCCCACTCCCCCCACACACATACACATGGTCAAATCAAACTAGCTGCCTGTAGCAGGGTGCTGGTGCAGAGGCACCTAATCAGCCCTGCTCAGCCAGCCCCAATCAGGGGAGATAGATTGGGGCTAGGGAAGGCCCAATGCCTGGCCTGTGGATTGGCTACACCTGCTGGCCTCAGGGCTATAAAGGCTGGAAGGAGCCAGAAGGAGGGGGGAATGGCCAGAGCAAGGTCAATCTTCTGGCTGAGGGCTGCTGCCTTTGTGAGGAGTCAAACAAGCCTCTAAGTTGTATATAGTTTAACACTGGTGGTGGGCACTGCACTGTAAGATAATAAAGACACAGGTGTTGCACAGTGAAAGCCTCTCTGAGCTTTATTTGGGCAGCCAGTGGGCTGCAGGAAGAGGGGGCCAGCAGACCCTGTTACATGTGGGGGCTTGTCCGGGAGCTACAGGCAGAGACTCAGTTTGGTGACCCGAGACATGGAAGGGACCCTGCAGTGGCTCACCGAGCAGCAGGCAGAGACCCAGAAGGCGCTTCAGGCTTTCCAGCAGTCCCACCAGGTGGAGAGGCAGGCTTTACTTGCCTGGCAGGCGGAGCAGCAGAAGACCCTGCAGGATTTTATCAAGGAGAAGTCAACAGTGCAGCAGCAGCTCCTGCAATGAGTGGTGAGTCCTGCAGCGGGAGAGGGCACCCGGGCCCCAGGCCTCAGCCTTTGTAAGATGGCCCCAACAGATGACCCTGATGCTTTTTTGGGCACCTTCGAGTGGGTGGCCCTGGGCACGGGATGGGACCAGACAACCTGGGCCCTGCGGTTAGCCCCCTATCTGGCTGGAGAAGCACAGGCGGCATATATGGCCCTGACAGATACCCAGGCCAGGGACTATGACAGTGTCAAAGCCGTGATTTTGGACCGCCTGGGACTCTTCTGCCAATATTTCTCGGCTGAGTTTCAGGCAGCCCGGCGGGCAGGCGGTGTGTGGCCCCCGGGCCTTTGCCCAAAAACTGATGGACTGGGCAACCCACTGGGTGAGGCCTAACGCTCACACTGTGGGGCAAATAATGGACCAAGTGGTCCTAGAACAGTTTGTTCAGTGCTTTCCAGACAGCGTGTGGATCTGGGTGCGGCGACACCAGCCAGCCACCCTGGAAGCTGCCATCCAGCAGACAGAGGAGTACGCTGAGGCAGACTTCCCCCAAAGGAGTGTTGGACACTGCGGGACATGGAGGGACGCAGGAAGACTCGGGAGCACCCCGCTGGGAAACTAGTTGACCAGTGTCGGGAGGAGCCCAAGGGAACACCCAGCCGCCCGGCGCAGTTTGGGTGCTGGCACTGTAGACAGTTGGGACACAAGAGTCGCGACTGCCCAGTGATGGACTGTGGGGCAGCGGACTTTTGCGGTTGGACTGGGATTGGGGGGCGGAGAAAGAGGCGCAGGTTGGCCACTATCCCGGTACGTGTTGGGAGGAAGCCCTTGAGGGGTATAGTGGACACGGCGTCAGCCTGTTCCCTCATACAGCGGCATTTAGTCAAGCCGCATTGGCTCGTCCCTGGGAAATGGGTGCGGGTGAAATGCATCCACGGGGATGAGGAGTTTTGTCCCATGGCCCAGGTACCCCTGGAGGTGCAGGGGAGGTTTACCTGGCAGCGGGTGGGGGTAATAGAGGTGTTGGCGTACCCTGTGGTCCTGGAGATGGACTGGAACCCTCCCACAAAGGGGAGAGGCGCTGTGGGGAAGGGACCAACGAGGCATGGGAGAAAAAGAGCCCTGGGAGGAAGGGACCAGGCCTTCAAGAAGGTAGTCCCTGTGAGAGGGGGGTCCCCACAGCTTCCAGCAAACAGATTGGAGGAACCTAGACAGCAGAGCCAAGCCAGGGATCCTGCGGGAGTGTCCAAGGAGGGAATGGAGCCTCTGGGGCAGGACCACCCAACAGAGGGAATCCCGGTGATGGGGGCAGAAAAGCAGGTAAAGGAAGAATAGAAGGGAGAGGCTCAAACCTCAAGGGGCAGGGGGCCTGACCCAGAGATGGGGGGTAGACTCAGAGTAGGGGGCTCTCCTTCATCTCCCCCACCAGAGAAGGAAAAAGAGCATCCAGAGCGACCTGCCCAACCATGTGAGTGGTGCGAGGACCTCTGGGTGAATGTGGACTTGTGGGGTGCCCCACCTCCTACTCAATGTGTGTTCTGTGGGTGGGGCATGCCAAAAAACCCTGTGGTTAAGCCTGCGGATCAGCCCCAGGGGACAATCCCCGGCTGAGCAAAGCATGGCTGAGGAAGGCCAGGCCTGGCATTGGCTTAAGTGGGGAGGTCTGTAGCAGGCTGCTGGTGCAGAGGCACCTAATCAGCCCTGCTTAGCCAGCCCCAATCAGGGGAGATAAATTGGGGCTGGGGAAGGCCCGATGCATGGCCTGTGGATTGGCTACACCTGCTGGCCTGAGGGCTATAAAGGCTGGAAGGAGCCAGAAGGAGGGGGGAATGGCCAGAGCAAGGTCAATCTGGCTGAGGGCTGCTGCCTTTGTGAGGAGTCAAACAAGCCTCTAAGTTGTATATAGTTTAACACTGGTGGTGGGCACTGCACTGTAAGATAATAAAGACACAGGTGTTGCACAGTGAAAGCCTCTCTGAGCTTTATTTGGGCAGCCAGTGGGCTGCAGGAAGAGGGGGCCAGCAGACCCTGTTACACTGCCCAAGGAGAATGGGAGGATTTGAAGATCAAGTTTGTTCAAGTTAAGCTAGTAATGCAGTGGGGATGCAGCAACTGGAGTTACAACTCCTCAACTGCTAATCCAATCATTCTGTGTTCAAGAGTATTTTGAAGTGTTGACACACTGACTCTGTTCACTGTTAAAAAGCTTTGTTTTTTTACCTCCAGGTAGCTGTGGGCTTTGAGATATCCTGAAGTAAAGATGCAGTGAGATAAGGCACTTCAGTTTTACTAAGGTAAACTATGGGCTTATCTACCCAATGGGATAATGTGCGATATGGAGACATGATGTCCAAAGCAAACTAATGTATTGTGCATTAATTGGTCTGCGTAGACCTTGCTGGTGCACTCTGAATGCTAGGGAACCTTCAGTGTGCATCATCAGGGTCTACACAGACTGATTTAGTGTGCTTTAGAAATCACACCCCTGTAGGCATATTACCCCACTGTATAAGCAAGCTCAGGCTCTGTGTGAGGTCAGCCTCAGGTAGGTATAGTGCTGGCCTCACCAAGTTTATCTCACGGTAAAACTGAAGTGCCTGTTTTTACCTCAGGGTAGCTTACATGTGTTTAATTAATGCAAGGTAAAACATATGCCTTTTTTAGCAGCAAGGGCAAGGCCTTCCTTGAGTTAGGCTAGCTTAAGTGGAGTAACTTGAGCTAACTCTTGTAGTGAAGGCAAGTCTCAGGTGAAACTTGATTGCATTCATATGTATATAATTAATCAACTTGTTCATACAATACTGCAATAGACTCTTGTGTTACTATTAATCAGGTCAGGATGTAGCTAGTTTGTAGTCTTGCTGAGTAATGTGCTGCTGTTCAGACTTAAAGTAAAATCCTCTTACGAGTAAGGATATGGCTACACTTGCAGCTGTAGAGTGCTTTGGGTTAAACCAACCTTCAGAGAGCGTACTAGGGAAAGCGCCGTAGTCTGTCCACACTGACAGCTGCAAGCGCACTGGTATGGCCACATTAGCAGCTATTGCAGCTATATTGGGAGTGGTGCATTATGGGCGCGATACCAGCATTCAAGTGGCTGCAACATGCTTTTCAAATGCGGAGGGTGGGGTGGAGTGTGACAGAAAGTGTGTATATGGGAAGAGAGAGAGTGGGTTTTTGGGGTGCTGAGTGTCAGCACGCTGTCTTGTAGTTCAGACCCCCCTCCATCCCTCCACTTCTCTCTCACTCACTCAAAGCAAACATTTACTGAATGTCTCAGAATAGATAAGCAGCCATCTATCTGAAACGGAGCTTTGAAAGGGCACTTCCACATTCCTGCAGCCAATTTCACAACAATGAGAAGAGAGACCACTTGGCTTAAGGGAATTATGGGACATTGCCGGAGGTCAATCAGAGCGCAGTAACTCTTCCTCGTTCACATTAACACATCTCACCCAATACGCAACAAACGTTAATCCCCTCGCCAAGATGGAGTACCAGGAGCGCTCTAGCCAGGCAATCAGAGCGCTCTACATGCCTTGCCAGTGTGGATGGGGAGTAAAGTAGAGCGCTCTAGGCTACTTTATTATGATATAATGTGCAAGTGTAGCCAAGCCCTAAGAAAATAAAAGAAGATCTAATATGTTATCTTAAGTACCAGAGGTAACTAAAAACCAACATCAGAACTCTATTTAAGCCCCTTAAATTGAGATAGTATCTTAATATTATTTTGGGTTTAGTCAGCACATAAAAATGTTACTTTCTCTGTTTCAAACTCTTGGGCCCTGTCTTGATGGGCAAAAAAGACGTATGTGGTTTTGATCATATTGAATACATGACTATGTTCAGGAAACTGAAAGTGTTTTTACTACTAAGGTCACAGGGTGCTCTTACTAATGTATAGGAGGACTCTGGCTAAGCTCTACTGCAGTTTCTCCCATCTCTCTGGCAACTTCTAGAAGTATATAGGTTCTATGCCATAAACTTCCGGCATTGGGGAGGAAGTGAGGTGTGCGTGCGATTTTTTCCCAGTCGAATCCTAATGGTCATTTTATAACATCATTACAGCCTCACAGGTAGAGAATATAGTTGGATCCTGCCACCCAACTGCTCAGTCTTCTGCATCCAAAAGGAGGAACTGAAGGAAACTTTACAAATCTGGTTTAGGAGGGTAGAGGAAAAGCTTCTGGGCAAGAAGAGCCTCCAAAAGAACCAAGATAGCGAAGACTGCTCATTCCCACTTCATTAGCAACAAGGAGAAGCAAATCTGTGTCTGTTTGTTTTTTATGGTTAATTCTCCATACTGAGAGCTGTTCACTGGGCTTTTGTGTATATCAGTGTCTGACTGCTAGGACTCTCCTTTGTATCTACTGGGGCACAACTCAAAGATTATTAAAAATAAAAACAGTGATATTAAAGGCTGTGACAATTTCTGTAAATTCAGCTCTACAGACAGCCTCAAATTTACCAAATGCCTGGTCACTTAAAATGCTGGTAAATTAATGCTCCATGGGGCATGCAGTATAGATACAGTAGGTCCTGATCACCGGTGAATCTTTTTTTAAAGGGGAGCTGAAGAGTGGAGAACAGTAAATGTATTTGAAGGGGGTGGGAGAGAAGAAGCTCTAATAAAGATAAAAGGAGTATTTTTAAGAAGCCTGTCTAGACATGGCATCTATTTTAATGAAATGCAAAGCAGAATAGCACATGGATACTTTATTATTAGCAAACAGGACTTGTCATCTTTGAGCCCTGATGTAATGTGTTTTTTGAATGTGGAAGCTATGATCCTGCTGCCATATTAGATCTACATTCTACAGGGTGATACAGAAATGTGGCAGTATGTATGATGATGTTGACACCAAGATCACAGAATATTAACACATAAGTGACTTCCTTTGACAAATATGATTTCTGGATAAAGCAATGTTGACTGACATATCTGTTCTGATTGTGGAGTTTCTCATATACCAGAAGTCTAATGTGCTAAAATTTTGTGGTAGGCATGAGGAGGAAGAGAAATGGTCTTCAGAAAATTGCCAGTGGAAAATTCAGTCTTGATCCTTTAGGTTACTAGTTAGACTCTGGTTCAGGTTGGTAATGATTGAAAGCCATTGGCCTTCTGACACTGTTCATTAGTCCAAAGTGAATTGTTGGTAGTCTCAGTTTGGTGAGAAGACATTTATCCACATCACAAACCACCACTACATGCTGAGCTGATTTGCATACTTGGTGGGACTCCCAGTGAGGGAGAGCCAAAGCTTTGAATGGGCTGTAGAGTCTGAACTATCTTTTCTCCTTCTCCTCCTCTCTTCCCTCCACCCCCAGGAAATCTTTGAGGCACGTTGTTAGGAAGCAGCCACTGCAGCTACCTGTGCTGTGCTTGTTCTGTGGATAGAGAACTTCCATCTTCAGTGCCTTCAGCTCATTGCCTTTAACCAGTACTACATTTTGTGGATGGACAATTTCCGAATAACTGTAGTGGGAGTGACAAAGAGTCCTGTGGCACCTTAAAGACTAACTAAAATTTTTTTAGAGCATAAGCTTTCGTGGGCTAATACCCACTTCGTCGGATGCATGCAGTGGAAATATCCAGGGGCAGGTATAAATAGGTAGGCAAGAACCAGGTTGGACTAACCTTGTTATCTCCCATCAGGCTGAACCAGCTTGTTATCTCTAATCAGGGAGGGTGAGGTGTTCCTCTAGCAGTTGAACTGGAGGTGTGAATAGCGAGAGAAGAGAAGCTGCTTTTGTAGTTAGCTAGCCATTCAAAATCTCTATTCAGTCCCAAACTGATTGTGTCAAATTTGCAAATGAATTGCAGCTCTGCAGTCTCTCTTTGCAGTCTGGACTTGAAGTTTTTTTGCTGCAAAATGCTGACCTTTAAATCTTCTATGGTGTGTCCAGTGAGGTTGAAGTGCTCTCCTACAGGTTTTTGAATATTGCCATTCCTGATATCTGATTTGTGTCCATTTATCCTTTTTCGTAGGGACTGTCCAGTTTGGCCAATGTACATAGCAGAGGGACATTGCTGGCACATAATGGCGTATATTACATTAGTAGATGTGCAGGTGAATGAACCAGTGATGGTGTGGCTGATCTGGTTTGGTCCTGTGATGGTGTTGCTGGTGTAGATGTGTGGGCAGAGTAGTGGGAGGTTTCAGGCTACTGTAGAGTTTTATGTGTGTGCTGGAGATGTAGGTCCTTTTCTGTACTTCTCCCCTTTAACTTTAGACAAACAAGCTAAAACTTTCCTGGATACCCAACCCTTTGGCAGTCTCAAAATTATTCCTAGCAAATATTTTCTACTGCACGTGCCTGGAGCTGTGGTCCCCTGCAAATTGTTCCCTACTTCATGCTTTAAGCCCAAGTTTGTTCCCTCAACTAGGAACACAGTAAAGGGAGAAACAGCTCATACCATGCAGTGCTGGAGCATGCATTCAGTCTGGATGTTCTAGAACAGTGATTTTCAAACTGTGGGTCACGACCCAGTACTGGGTCATGGAATGTTAGGCACTGGGTTGCAGCAGCTCTTGTCAGCACTGCCGACCGGGCCGTGAAAAGTCCCGTTGGCAGTGCTGCCCGGCTAAGGCAGGCTAGTCCCTACTTGTTCTGACACCGTGCTGCACCCCAGAAGTGGCTAGCAGCAGGTTCAGCTCCTACACGGGGTGCCACTCCCATTGCTTGGTTCCAGAGTTTGGGGGGCCTGGGGTGTTTGAGACAAATTTTTTTTGTGAGAGTTAATGTTCTTTTTGACAGATGTAGTAGGTTTATACTTAAGATGGGGCTTAATAGGCTGCTGAGCAGCTTAGAGGGAACTTAGATCATGCTTTGCAGTTTTGGGAGGGTAGCGTTGCTGACAGGGCAGGGAGATAACTCACTAACATGGTCTGTGTACGAAAATCTTTTACAGTTTTATTTGTGTTGATTACAGTAATTTTAAACACCTGAGTAGGGCCCTACCAAATTCACAGTCCCTTCTGGTCAATTTCACGGGGTTTTTACATTGGTCAATTTCATGATTTCAGACCTTTACATCTGAAATTTAACAGTGTTGTAACTGTGAGGGTCCACATCCAAAATGGGATCATCATTGTGGGGGATGTAAAGTTGTTGTACGGGAGTCCTCACTTCTGGGCTCTGAAGGCAGCATCCTCCCAGCTTTCTGCAGTTAGAGGTTCCTGGAGGTGGATAGGATCTCCTCCATGCTGCTTGTGCTCTGGTATAATAATCCTCCAAGCAGAAAAGTAGCAACATGTCCAGCAGTCATTCTTTCATATCTGTGCAGAGCATGTCATTGATCATTTTTCAGAAAATAGCTAGAGCCTCTTCTAAATTAGCAGTAAAATGAGCACAGCAGACCCCCCAAAAATAAGTAAACAAAACACCTGATAGAGGCAGATAATAGGAACATGACAACAGATAACCACTGATAGATCTATCCTCTTACCAATTTAGCTAGTTCTTTTTTGAGCCCTGTTATAGTCTTGGCCTTCACAACATCCTCTGGCAAAGAGCGCCACAGGTTGACTGTGTGTTGTGTGAAGAAATACTTCCTTTCGTTTGTTTTAAACCTGCTGCCTATTAATTTCATTTGATGACCCCCAATCTTTGTGTTATGAGAAGGAGTAAACAATTATTCCTCATTTATTTTCTCCATAGCAGTCATGATTTTATAGACTTTATCATACCCACCCTTAGTTGTCTCTCTAATAAGACTGGGACTTTTCAGCTTGGTAATCTCTCCCCATATGGAAGTTATTTCATATCTCCATATGTCTTTATTTTGTTGCCCTTTTCTGTACATTTTTCAGCTTCCAATATATCTTGTTTGAGATGGAGCGACCAGATCTACACGCAGTATTCCAGATGTGGGCATACCATTGATTTATATCGAGGCAATATGATATTTTCTGTCCTATTATCTATCCTTTTCCTAATGATTCCCAATATTGTGTTAGCTTTTTTGATTGCTGCTGTGTATTGAGTGGATGTTTTCAGAGAACGATCCACAATAACTCCAAGTTCTCTTTCCTGAGTGGTAACCAGCTAATTTAGATCTCATCATTTTATATTGCTTCCCTAAAGGAGCAGTGGGTGACGTGCACTAGCTGAGATAAATGTCAAGTGACATAGTTTGAGTGCCTGGTGAGTGCAAAAATTAGTTTACAAGACTGGAATTTGTTTTTAAAAGGTGTTTTTGGGGGGGTAGTATCTCAAGAACGCTTTGCTCAAATGACCTCAGATTCGGATTTCTAACACTGCCTAGTGCCTCCCTGAGGCACATCAAATATCAAGACAATCCTAGAAACCATGAAGATTTTAGAGCACTTAGAAAGGTCATCCTTTAAATAGAAAGGACTTTTTATCCTTAACTGTAGCAGAGCAGCTACTCCACTATAACATAATTCAGTATATTGTGTTTTACCCAGTGGAGCATCTTCAGGGTGAATAGTGTGCTTTTGTTCTTCAGTGCTGAAGGAGTGGGGTTAATGTTCAGTGCACACAGTGCGGGTGCACATGGAACTTGCATTTTCATGAAACTCTTAATTTTTCCTCTCTTTGTACCACCTTCCTCTGCTACCTGTACATTCTCGGGTCCCCATGCTGATTTTATATTTTTAGGCAGCGAGCTGTCTGTGATGTTACACACACACAGTGCTTTACAGAAATATGCTTATAAATGTAAATATGACATAACTGGCATGTTTTATGCTATATATGCCATGTAACATATCTTCACAAAGGTTATGATCTGCTGGATATATTCATCCTATTTGTATGCATGTATCATTTTTGTATTTGACATTACGAATATTGGCTTGTTTGATTTTAAGTAGCCTTAGTAAGACATTTGATCAGCTTCTTGAGAGAGGAATTTTCAAGATAAGTGCCGAGTCAAGAATCGCTTAATGGACGGTGGACCTTAGAAGGCTCCAATCCACATAAGAAATCTACCTGGGGACGTTCAAGGTAGCATGTGAATAATAGCTGCCACCTGTAAAGTTCTGAGTCATGATTGGATATATGACTTGCCCATGTGACTCCAAAACTCCATCTTGTAACTGGGTTTTGACACAGGGGTAGGGAGGGATGTCCACCCACAAGAGAGGAACTATATAAAGTCCTGGGACACTCTTCCATTTGGTCTTCAGCTGGCTCAAGAGAGATCCTCTCCACTCCTAAAGGATACCTGAAAAAAAACTGGAACAAAGGACAGTAACCACAGGATTTGAGTAATTGTTGGACCTAGACTAGAAAGAGCCTAGTCTGTAAAAGAAGCTTACTGGAACATCTCTGAGGGTGAGATTTCATCTGTAATCATTTTCTGACTGTACTGGGCTTAGATTTGCATGTTTTATTTTATTTTGCTTGGTAATTCACTTTATTCTGTTTGTTATTACTTGGAACCACTTAAATCCTACTTATAGTATTTAATAAAATCACTTTTTACTTATTAATTAACCTAGAGTATGTATTAATACCTGGGGAGGCAAACAGCTGTGCATATCTCTCTATCAGTGTTATAGAGAGCAAACAATTTGAGTTTATCCTGTATACATTTTATGCAGGGTAAAATGGATTTACTTGGGATTTGGACCCCACTGGGAGCTGGGTACCTGAGCATTGGAGAAAGGAACATTTCTTATGCTGTTTTCAATTAAGCCTGCAGCTTATGGGGAACGTGGTTCAGACCTGGGTCTGTGTGTGTAGCAGGGTAGCGTGTCTGTCACAACCAGGCAGGATTCTGAAGTCCCAAGCTGCCAGGGAAAACAGAGGTAGTCTCAGCACATCAGCTGGCAGTTCCCAAAGGGTTTTCTGTGATCCAACCCATCACACTGTCTCTCTGGAAACTGGTTAAAGCCACTCTGAACTGTCCAGCAGGTGTTGCTACTGAGTGAAAATGAGTTCTTCTTCATTTACTAATCAGTCGGGCCCTACCAAATTCACAATTTGGTCAATTTCATGGTCATAGAATTTTTACATTTAATAAATTTCATGATTTCAGCTATTTAAATCTGAAATTTCTCGGTGTTGTAATTGTAAGGTTCCTGGCCCAAAACGAAGTTGTGGTGGGGTTGCAAGGCCATTGTAGGGTGATTGCAGTAGTGCTACCCTTACTTCTGCACTGCTGCTCACGGTGGCACTGCCTTCAGAGCTGAGCAGCTGCAGAGTGGGGGCAGCTGGCCGGGAACCCAGTTCTGAAGGCAGAGCCACTGCCAGCAGCAGCGCAGAAGTAAAGATGGCGTAGTATGGTATTACCACCCTTACTTCTGCACTGCTTCTGGCAGAGCTGGGCCCTCGGCCAGCAGCCACCACTCTACAACCGCCCAGCTCTGAAGGCAGCCGCGCAGAAGTAAGGGTGGCATGGTATGGTGTTGCCACCCTTATTTGTGCACTGCTGCTGGCAGGGTGCAGCCTTCAGAGCTGGGGACCCAGCCTGCAGCTGCTACTCTCTGGCTGTCCAGTTCTGAAGGCAGTACAGAAGTAAAGATAGCAATACCACAACCCCCTTACAATAATCTTGCGACCCCCCTGCAACTCCCTTTTGGGTCAGGCTCCCCAGTTTGAGAAACCCTGGTCTCCTGTCATGATATCTGTGTAGTATAAAGTAGAAGCACACACAAGACCAGATTTCGTGAGGGGAGACCAGATTTCACAGCCTATGACATGTTTTTCATGGCCATAAATTTGGTAGGGCCCTACCAATCAGCTTCTGCAGCCCTCAGAAATCCTGCTGGCTCAGAAAGTAGAGTTTCCTTTTGTGGACTTGAGCCAGACCTATAATGTTCTTTTAATGGTAGAGCTCTTTTCCAGTGAATTTGGAATGAGAATTATTAAATGCTTAACACTGATTGTCTATGAGCCCTCGCTTCAAAGTGTTTGAGTAAGTGTTTTATGCTAAAAAGAGCATAAAGATAGAAGCTCAGTTGGAACCCTTTGGTTATTTTAAGCAGTTGTGAGGCTGTTGGATTCTGGGGAAAGCAATTACACTTCATGAGGAGTTGATGAGTCAATGTAATGTACAGTAGCTTTACAGATGTTAAAATTTGCTTTGCAGGTGTGGCTTAGTGTGGCTGGCAACTGAACATGAAAAGAGCATGGGGAATTCATGCTTGCTTACTTTAAAGTACTTTACCCACACAATTTGTAGTTAATCGTTTTAGTGCTTAGTGTGACACATAGGCTTCCACAAATAATGCCGCACCTTTCAGAAAACTGAAGAACTTCAGTTGTTTAACTTTTTAATACCGCTCCAATCACCAAGTTACATGGGTTTGAGTGCAAAGTAGCATGTTTTTTTTATTCTCCCTGTTTGTATTAACAGTAGGTTGCATAAACACAAAATATCGTTGAAGATAGTTCAGTTTTCCTGTTAATAGTTGTTGCCCTCTAGGAGTCCCTAACCACTATGAAATAGAATAAGATCAATTCACTTCATATAAACCCCCAAACCACCATTGGATGCCAAGTCAACCATATGGCTATGGATATCCGCATGGCCCCACAGTGTGCCAACATTTTTAAGGCTGGCTTAGAGCAGTGCTTCCTCATCCCCTAACACCCCTACTCTACTTGCACAACATTGATATTTTCATCATCTGGACCTGTGGAAAAGAAGCTCTTGAGGAATTTCACCAATTTCCATCAACCTCAGCCTGGACCAATACACACAAGTGATCCACTTCCTGGATACTACAGTGCTAATAAACGATTGTCACATAGACACCACCCTATACCAGAAACCTACTGACCGCTATACTTACTTACATGTCTCCAGCTTCCATCCAGGACACATCACACGATCCATGTTCTACAGCCAAGCTCTAAGATACAACCGCATTTGCTCCAATCCCTCAGACAGAGAGAAACACCTACAAGGTCTCTATCAAGCATTCTTAAAACTCTGTTACCCACCTACTGAAGTGAAGAAACATATTGACAGAGCCAGAAGAGTACCCAGAAGTCACCTACTACAGGACAGGCCCAGCAAAGGAAGTAACAGAACACCACTAGTCATCACCTTGAGCCCCCAACTAAAACTTCTCCAGCACATCATCAAAGATCTACAACCTATCCTGAAGTATGATCCCTCACTCTCACAGATCTTGGAAGACAGGCCAGTTCTTGCTTACAGACAGCCCCCTAACCTGAAGCAAATACTCACCAGCAACGACACACTGCACAACAAAAATACCAACCCAGCAACGTATCCTTGCAAAAAAGCCTGGTGCCAACTCTGTCCACATATCTATTCAAGTGATACCATCATAGGACCTAATCACATCAGCCACGCCATCAGGGGCTCATTCACCTGCACATCTACCAGTGTGAATATGCTATCATGTGCCAGCAATGCCCCTCTGCCATGTACATTAACCAGACCAGATAGTCTCTATGCAAAAGGATAAAAGGACACAGATCTGACATCAGGAATTGTAACATTCAAAAACCAGTAGGAGAACACTTCAGTCTCTCTGGTCACTCAGTAACTGACCTAAAAGTGACAATTCTTCAACAAAAAAACTTCAAAAATAGATTCCAACGAGAAACTGCTGAACTGAAATTAATTTGCAAACTGGAAACCATTAAATTAGCCTTGAATAAAGACTGGGAGTGGCTGGGTCATTACACAAACTGAAATCTATTTCCCCATGTTAATTTTCCCCTACTGTTACTCACACCTTCTTGTCAAGTGTTTGAAATGGGCCATCCTGATTATCACTACAAAAAGTTTTTTTTCTCCTGTTTATAATAGCGCACCTTAATTAATTAGCCTCTTAGAGTTGGTACGGCAAACCCCATCTTTTCGTGTTCTCTCTGTGTGTGTGCGTGCGTGTCTGTGTGTGTATATATAATCTTCTTACTGTATGTTCCACTCTATACATCTGATGAAGTGGGTTTTAGCCCACAAAAGCTTATGCCCAAATAAAGTTTAGTCTCTAAGGTGCCACAAGTACTCCTCATTCTTTTTGCAGATACAGACTAATACGGCTACCACTCTGAAACCTTTCAGGAATTAGTGACCCAGGCTAGATTCAGAGCAGCAATCTATAGATTAAAGTCTTACAATTGCCAATGTTTTGAGCAATCCAAGCGTCCTTGAGTTGAATAATATACATGCTTTTGGAATGGAGATTTTTTTCAGTAATAAGAACAAATGAACCAGCCGTTTCTAGGATGTTATAAATACACAGACATTTAAACTCTTTAGATGAACTGCTTGTCCTTGGCATGCTAGGGAAAAAAATTTCTCCTCAGACAGCAAATCTGTTGTGGTTTGTGCTTTTTTTTTTTTTTTTTTTTTTTTTTTCTTTTTTGTCTGGTCAGTTGTAAATTTGGAGTTCTTAATGGTTTATCTTGAAACTGCTGAGGATATATGTGAAAGTGAAGCACTGTTGAGAACAGTAAATAGGATTTTGCTGCATCTTCCTGAAGTTAGTGTTTTATGTAGCTTGAAAAGTGGGCTGTTAGACTGCATTAATGATTCTTTTATAGCTTTGAATAAGTGTGGGCACACAAACGTGTTCTTGATTTCATCAATTCTTCCAGAAATTGTACATTAGTATAGTTTGGATCTATTAAATAAATAGTGTTTAACATACAGAAGGACAGATGCATCCAAATTCTAATAGCATCATATCTGCTTAAGCACAGAAACCAGTTATTTTTTCCCTTAAGGTTTTCAGTTATTAGTCTAGAAAAAAGTTCTTCAAACTAATAACTAGTTAAGACACAGTTTTATAGCCTATATAGTACTTCATCTTTAACAAAATTTCTACTCCAGTGTGCTTGATCTTAATTTTGTGTTTTATCTGTTTTGATTGTTTCTGTTGCAAACAAAACGGTTGCAAATTTGTGTAACTACTATTAAGTTTTCTGTGCCACCTTATGACTCATGCCAAAATGTCTGTTTTCCAAGAATATATTAAGTAAATAGGACATTCTCCCCGCCCTCCTCTTTGTAAGCCTGTGTTGCATATTTATTACCATAAGACACTCAGCTTTGTTCTCTGTCCTCAGTCAACTGATGTGAGTCAGTTGTTCCGAAGGTTAATACCTGATATTGCCACATGGGAAGGCTAGTGTCAAATTACTCCAGTAAGTATTATGACAGTGGGTTCTCTGTTATTGAGAGGTTCTCAATCTTTGGTTCATGGAATGTTTGTGGCCCAAATAGCACTACTTGGTGCTCCGTAATGTTCCATAAGCTCTCATGTGGTGCTGTTTCCCCTTGTATCCACCTACTAAATTGCATTAGAAGATAAAATACACAGCTTTCCTAGTACTGTTCCTTGAAAGCAATTGCTGTAGTTGCCACAATGATATGTGCCAATGACGTAGAAGGGATGTGATTTGCACTTTAAAAATGTTTTAAAACTGCTGCTTAAGAGAAGCATACTGTCAAAGAAAGTACAGTACTGGTTTATACTTCCTTGACAGTGATACAAAATTATAGTAGGCTATCTTACATGGTCACTTTCTCTACTGAAGCTTCATCCACACCTTTTCTTCCCATTATTGCCATATCCTCCTGTATTCCCAGCCTCTTGCATATAGTTATGTACAGGGCACTTACCTTGCAGCCAAGAGGGCTGAGAGAGCTTCTATTACACCTGAAATTCTGGTTCACTGGCAGTGCTACAGATTGTTTTAAAATAGTCTATTACACCCTTTTTCCTCTCTCCTGAAATACGATATCACTTTAATCTTAACCATGGTGATTAATATAAATGACCAAAAGGAGAATTGAAATTTGTAAGAGAGTTTGCACTAGCTACTGTGATATTTTTAGACCATGGTTTCCTTGCTAACTGTGCTGAAATACCTTAGTCATTTTTCCTCTTCCTCTTCCTTCCAAATTCTCTCCTTCTCTTTATGCCACAGTCATCTTCACTTGGTTCAGTTTCCTCCTTAAAAATGCCCCCTGCCCAGAGCCTCTTGGTTGTAACTGAAACCAATAGCAAACACATCTTCCAAATTTTGAAGATTGGCAGTTGGGTGCTTTACATTTATTCTGATGTGTTGTCTGGTCCAGTTTTGACTGTCTATATTAGACTGGAAGCCTTTTCAGCCAAGGACCATCTCTGTGTGTTCCAGCTTTGAACACAGTGTTGGTACTCAATAAATAAAATTAATAATGGAAAAAGCAGAGGGTGGAGCTGTCTGTCTAACTTTGAAATTTCCATCTGTATTGCTTTGTGTAACTAGTTTAAGGGATCCCGTGTTCTAAGTGTATCCAAAGGGGAATCCCTTTAACTTAAGTTTGTGAGGCTGCTTGTTGCCTAATTGATGGAGGAACCTATGAAGTGAATTGTCCTTTTCTTCTTTTTCTGTTGAGATCTTAACGTTCTATTAATGTCACTTCTTGTTGGATGACTTTGTGGCCTAAACCAGTTTTCAACCTGTTGTCCGTGGATCCCTGGCGGTCCGCAGACTGTGTCTAAGGGATCCACAAAAGGTTGTCATTACTATAGAACAGTGCTTTTCAGCCTGTGGTTCGAGGATCCCTACGGGTCCACAGACAGTCTAATATTTCCAAAAGAGTCCTCACCTCCATTTGAAATTGTTTAGGGGTCCACAAATGAGAAGAAGGTTGAAAAGCACTGGTCTAAACATAAGCCCAGCTGTGCCTTTTAGTATGGATCAGTAACAGAACGTTTTCAATTATAACAGCAAAAATAAAAGTTTTGAGCAGTCAAAATGTATTTACTTATCTGTTTAGTTACTATGCATAATAAAAAATTCACAACTATGTCAGGATTCTGGAGAGTATCCATCTGTTATTAGTAAGACGGTCCTTGTAATGATAGCTGATGTGTCATTCACAAACATGTTGCAAATAATTTAAATTTCACTGCATTTTCTTAACAAAGCTTCAGCATTCACCCAGTTCTAGTTGTGAATATAGTCAGATATGATTTCACTTTTGAATTCAAGCAGATATACAAGCCAATAATGAAAAAAAAGTCATATGTAATTCTTTTAATACAACACCGCCCCACGGATTTTTTGTGGGGATTTGAACCCAGGACTTCTAGATCCAAGTATATGAACGGCTATCACCTTAACTAGAGAACCTGGTTTCCTTAGTCCAAGGCCTACAATAGTTTCATAAACCTCATGTGGATTAGATGCTTGAATGGGACCAGAATCACACTGATAATGTGGGTTCTAGCTGCATGGTTCTATTTTTTATTTGAGCAGACTGAAACCTCTTTGGGACAAGGACTCATATTTTCCTCTGTTCTACATATTGCCAAGTATTTTTGACACTCAGCAAATAAAGAATAATGTTAAATGCATAGCACTGCAAGTATATTGGGTGACATGATTTTTCCATCACCGACAATCAACTTTGTCAGAGGATACTTCAGTTTTATCTGTTCTTCTTTGACGTGCGATTTGTTTCTAGTTAAATGATCAGGCTATGTCTACAGTACAGCCTGTGTTGGCATAACTTATGTCACTTAAGGGGTGTGAATAAACCAGCCTCCTAAGTGACAAGAGTTACACTGATATAAGCATTCGTGTGCACAGCTTTGTGTCGGCAGGAGAGCTTCTCCTACTGAAGTAGCTTCTGCCATTTGCTGAGGTAGTGTTTTTATGCCAACAGGAGAGCTCTCTCCAATCGGCATAGAGCCAGATGTGCTGCAGCGGCGCAGCTGCATTGGCATATTTAAGGATTTTCAAGAATTTTAAAAAAATTTCATGGTGAAGAAAGATTGAAGGTTTTGAAGACAGGGTTCCAAATAATTTTTTTTATACTTATGGTTTATCTTAAACCTTTCCTAGTCCTCTCATTAGACTGCGCATTTTTCAGTGGCAAGAAGGCAACTTTAGTTTACTCCTTTCAAAGTCCTCAAAGAATTGTGTGCATATTCCAAGAAAACTGCTCCAAATTAGCTTTAGTTGGTTTTTAATATTGCTTACCTGATTATGATTAAGCAACCTTCTGTTTATAGCAGAGATCTCAAACACCGGCCTGGGGAGTTATTTCCTGTGGCCCACCAAGCTCCCCTCACCCCTGCTCCTCCTCCTTCCCCCCGCAGCACGCCATATCCCCACTCTTCTGCCTACCTCCCAGCGCTTTCCCGCTGCCAAATAGCTATTTAGCAGCACTTAAGACTTCCCAGAAGGGATGGGGAAGGAGCGGATATGCGACACACTCAGGGTAAGAGGTGGAGACTTGGAGAAGGGATTGGAATAGAGGCAGGGAGGGGGCAGAGTTGCGGCAAGAACTTTGTGGAAGGGGTTGGAGTGGGGGTGGGCCCTCATGGAAGGTTTCAGTGATGCAGCCCTCAGGCCAATGTACTAGTCCTCCTGTGGCCCTCGTGGTGATTTGAGTTTGAGATCACTGGTTCATAGCATATACTTTGGCACTGGTGTTGGTTCAAATGGACTAGGAATATGGGTCACAAAGAAATCCCTTGGCAAACCTATCCGAATGGTATGTTACCATTGTATTTCATATTAACCCCTTGATGGCCCTGTCCTGCCACAGCCTAAGAAGTAACTTTCTTTTAGGGCAAGTATGTTTTTTTTGTTTGTTTTTTGTTTTGTTTTTGTGTTTTTGTTTTTTGTTTTTTAATTGATACTGGTATATAGTTTAGCTTCTTTGGGACTATAAAAATGCTAGACCTATTTAGTTGCATATAGTAAAGCTCTCAAAAAAATAAATTTACTGTTCACGGGAAACATTAATCTTGCTGTGTTGGATATTTGCTATACTGATTAGTTACTCAAAATAAAAATGTGTATTTTTTTTTTAAAAAGGGGCAAAAAAAATCTTTGGGCTGTGAGAACTGAAGAAGTTGGTTATTTCTCCTGTCATACTTTATATAAATTACCCAGTGAGCTACAGATTAAGTGTTAATTAGTCCTGCTTGGTTTACTGTGGGATGCACATCACAGCACAAGATTGAGATGGGTAGTACAGACATTGATCTTCTTTCATGTAGTGGAGCTGCCCTTTTGACCATTTTAGGGGGAAAAGGGCCTTCTACTAGAAGTGAGCAGGCAGTTTGGGGCCAGAACTATCACTGAATAATATTTGAGTTCAATACAACTTCACTTGACTGAATACTAGAAATGCTTCATATTCCATAAAAGTGTGTCTACTCCAGACATCATTCTTTCATGTTTTGTTCACGTTTTTAAAACTTTGCTGCGGGAAAACCATATTCCTCTGGATTTGTTATGAAACCCACAGTACAATGATTGTTGTTCATACAAATAGAGATAAAAGTCCTGACATGTGACCACTTTTGGGACATTTATATTTTAATCAGTCAATGCTCATTGTATGTTTAATTTATGTTGGTGAGAATTGAGCTAAAAGTTTTTTTGAAAAACAGAATATTTAAAAAGAATATGTCAGTTTCTGTTTCAAAGAAAGTAGTTCTCAGAATCAGATGTGACTGTTAGAATGAAATGAAAGAGCTATGCAGTATGTCCCCAAGTTATAATTTCATGTTGCAGTAATTTTTGCTGATCAACCAAACAGCGACGTTTAAGGCAACTCACTGTCAGCAAGAAAAAAGCCTCTAACTAAAAAAGGCCTTAATTTCTAATGGGGAACAGTTGGGATGTTGTGTGCAGAACTGCAGAGGCAGAGTTTTTAAAATATTCTGTAGTTTAGGGACTTGGCTCATCTTCAAACATTTGTAACTACAAAAAGATGGACAATCTCACAAGTGTCTGTGCCCCATCTAGGGGCAAGAATGAGAAACTTCATTGCAAGTAGGTAAATGCAAGACAGCCTTGCAACATTTCCTTGGTATGCAAATATATGCCTTTGAACTCCACTGAGAGAAGAATTCTGCTCTGATTTAGGAAATCAAAGGCTGATTTCCAATACATCTCATTTTCCTGATAAATGTATGAATGTGATATGTGACACAGGTAGTCAGGCTTCAATTCTAGCTTTAACTTACTTTAGCTGAAAACTTCATTGCTAAAAAGAGCGCTCTGCCACATTTTTCTAGTATAATTCTTGGAAGTCTCAAGGTGAGAAGTGTCTCTTTACAATGTACATGCTGTGATTCTTCTTGATAGCTTTGTAAATGCAAGTTTTAATTCCTGAGTTGTCTGAAGTTGAATCTCCCTTACATCATCACTAGTTAGAGAACTCCATATTCAAGACTGCAAACCCGTTTCCTTTTTTGCTTTAACACTGAATGCTGAAATGTATTTTTGTTCTCATTATGATGGGCACCATCAAGGAGCTTGGGAGAAAAAGGGATTCTAACTTGTGAAATTTCAGGCCTATAATAGTGTAATATCTATCCAAAATTTTCTGTGATTTTAATCACATGCATGTAATGCAGACTTCCATTTTTCTAATAACAAGAATATATGTTTTAGTGGTTACCACTAGTTTGATTTAAGTGTAAAATTTATTTATTTATACTGTTTTTTCCTCTGTCTCCCAAAGGTGCTCTTACAGAGTGCTATGATGAACTGGGCAACAGATACCAGCTTCCAGTCTACTGTCTGGCCCCACCTATCAATATGATAGAGGAGAAAGGAGATCTGGAGACTCTAGATATTCCTGATCCACCACCCAATTCTGGGCATGAATGCCAGCTTCGCTTGCGCCTCTCAACAGGCAAAGACCTCAAACTTATGGTCCGCAGTATGGACACAGTATATCACATGAAGAGGCGACTGCATACAGTGGAAGGTGTGGAGCCCAGCAGCCAGCGCTGGTTCTTCTCAGGCAGGCCGCTCGCAGACAAAATGAAACTGGAGGAGCTGAAAATCCCGAAGGATTATGTGGTGCAAGTCATTGTGAGCCAGCCCTTAGCAAATCCAACCCCAGTGGAAAACTGATTCTGCTTGTTTATTGATTCTCCATTCCTCCTCCTCTGTCACATGGGATTTATTTTCTCTGCTCTTATTTTTCCTGCTAATGGATTGGTTCCCAGAAATGACTAGCAAAAATTCCATCTGTGATGGAGATCTGCAGAAACAAAACACAAATGTAAACTGTCCCTTGGGATTTGCCTGATCTGACATTTTTAACACCACAGAAAGAAATACATGGCAAAAGCAATGAAGGGTATGTGTAAGGGGAAGTCTGTCATTTAAACAATAAAAACCTGTTATAATGCTTGGAACTGTAGGTGGAGCATTGATCCATGGAGAAAGCACCTTTTTTAAAAAAGAGAAAAAAATTAAACCAAATTGTAGTACTTCATGAAATCGGCACCACTTACAATTCATCCCAGAAGTGTAGTTGCTCTGGTAGGGCCACTTTGCTCGGTATTTATGATGATTGTTTCTGTTTTGGTTTAACTCATGTGTTGTGTCAGATTACTCCTGTGGCGTAGCGAATCTCATCCAGAGAAAGGTGGACTGAAGAACAGATGTTTGTGTTGCATTCTATCAATGCTGTGTTCCACCCCAAATGTGGCTCTTCTTCATGTTCAGACCAACTGGTTTTTGCACATTCCAGGATGGTAATAAATGAGCTTGTGCCGTTTTGAGGCTTCAGTGTTCGGTAAATACTGCCTTCTGGAGCACTAGGCAATAATTTAGGAAATGTATACACATTTTAATAAACCATTCATGTACTGTACTGTAAAGTTACTTGCTAAAATGTTGACTTTTGCTGCAGTTTTCTGGCCCATTGGCACCTGAGTAATGTACGTACTAAATTACTGTACCCTTCTTGATCCTGTAAAACAGACTATTAACAAAAGGCTAGCTAATTACAAGAGGGACACTGATATAGGACAAAAAAAAATGCACAACCTTTATCAGCTGAATTGGTATACTAGCCTAGAATATTTCCTGATAAAATGACAACGTTACACCCAAATATCACTGAATGCAATTTTCCCCTTTCTGAATTCTGAGGATGCACTCTGTGGAAAATCATAGAAAGGAGACTATAAAGCACACTACATTCAGTTGTTAGTTACTACCAGTAGAAATGGAGGCTATTCCCCAAGTCTCAGTGTTGGAGGACATGGTCACTTTCTAGTGCAGTTATGGAAATATGTTCACCATAATGCATCAGGAGCTTAGAAGATCGTCGCTTGATTTAATATATGACACTTTCCCTTCAGAATGTAAAAGGAGCCTTTTTTTTTCTAGGAACAGACACCGCTGTTGCAGTGTGCTTTGGACAACATTTAGTTAGTTTTTCACCTAACAAAATAAATTAATAGGATGAATATAATGTTGGAAAAAAAATGTAATTATTGAGTAGTTGTTACCATGTTAAAAGAACCTGATCTAATTCCTTTGTTTGGCTGCTCTGCATCTCTCTGAGTTTGAGGTATAGAGTATATCCTTTTCTGAAACTATGTCCCTCATTTCTTTTATAAGCATAGTTATTTTTAGTTTTTCAGTCCTCCTGCACTCATGACTTAATTCCTAGCAAACCTCTACTTTGCCTATTCAGACATGCTTCATTATGTTGCTTTTTCTATCTTCCATACCTAAATCTAACATTACCCAGAATGGCTTTTATTCTGCTGATAGTGAAGTCCCTATTTTAGGACTGACACTTTTCCTTTTGAAGTGAAGAGAGCTACTATAATTCTGTAGAACTTAATGAGCGGGTTGTTTATTTGGCAAATAGTGTAAAATTGGAACTAGCACAGTTCACTTGAAATGGCCAACTCCTGAGGCTTTCCATGTTGCTCTAACCTTTTTATCTGTTCACTGGCTAGGTGGCACTTTGGATTTAGTACACTAGTCTTTCACTTTTAGAAACTGAAGTTCATGTTTGATACCACATCACACATGACCATGAGCTTTACTTTTATCCTACTTCCCACGTTGTATATCATAAAGCCGCAATGCTCGTTGGCACAATTCACTGTCAGATCTATTCAAGGTAGGTTGAAGCCTGGCAACACAGAAGTGCAATGACAGAGTTGTATGGAGGAAGCCATGTCATTTAGTCCCTTGGTTTTGCAAGCACCAAATTGACTTCCACATTTTTTTGTAAAAAAGGCAAAAGTTAGCCTGAAGCCCTGACCTGCACAAAGCCTTTGGATTTTTTCACAAAGGGTGGAAAAATTCACAAAAGTCAGAATTTTCAAGACAAAATCCAGCTAATCTGTAGTGATTCTTTCACCACATGTCTTTTGCGTTTTGAAGAGGGAAATAATACTGGATTTCTGCACAACCGTCTTAAAAATCTCATGGATTTTTCACTGTTCAAATGTGCCTGGTAAAACTAGATTGTTTGCTTTATAAAATAAATAGTCATTTTATATCTAGAGCAGCATGTCTATGTGAAACATAGTATAAATTTTTGTTTTAAACTGTTTTTATGATGGAGTTTCCCTAGAATCAATTCTGGAAGGGAGGAAAAGTTACAGTTGTAAAGTAACAAAACTGTAACTAGGATGATGATGATTTTGTAACTCCCAACATCCTTTTGTAGAATGCATTTTCAGAGAGAGTTTGAGGTGATATTCTGAATATAATTTTCAATATTATATAGGTTTCTGACAAACAATTTAAATGCATTTTCACACCTCCTTTGAAAAAGCATCAACTGTAGTATGTTGTTCTGTAACATGTAACAATTTTTGCATTAAGGATTTTGACGAGGAAGACTGAGGAGAAGGATGTCTAAGGAACTTTGAATTGGCATTCATGAGTGTATGGAAGTGAGCATTGCTGGATTTGATCACCCATGGGGCTATTCCATAGAAAACATACTCTCCCTCCCGTTTCCCTTCCCATAATCTCAAAACCAAGTAGTCTGAATGCACACCGCTTTTTTAAAAAAGGTGAAAATGAATACTGGTCTCTTACCCCACTCTTGATAAACTGATAAACCTAACCACACAACTTTATTTTTGAGTATAGAAGATATAACTGGAAACAAAGAAATTTCATAAGATCCATATTAAGGAAAAGAGTAATGCTTCTAAGAAGATCACTTCTGAAAATGTGCATATGTGTGTGTTCATGCTAATGAACATATTGTATGTGGCTATATACATTCAGTAAATACTATACTTCCTTTTATCTGTAAGATGACCAGGTTTGTTATTCCTACAAGACTCCTGGCTATAAAAACAGAAATGAACAGGACGAGAATCTGCCCCCACATGAACTTATGCAGTTTCTACTGGACTCAGTGGGAACTGTGTGCTTGCATCCCAGAGCAGAAGTGGGGCATGGGATACCTTTCTGGGGCAAGGAGGAGGAAAATCAGAACTTGGTGGGTAGATTTTTGGATCCGCAAAGTGTGACTAGTGAAGTTCTAAAATGCAGCTTCTGGCCATGCTGTCTTCACCTTGCAGTCATAGTAAGAAAATCCAACGAGGTGCAGGGCTGAATTACACCAAGCAATTTCTATTCAGCATTCAAGAAAGGCACGTATGAGCGTATGCTGTTGTGTGCATTTTTATTTGAATATGTGTACTCAGATTCAGCATGGCTTTTGTGCCACTAACAAATTTCTTATGTGGCCTTTATTTGTTGTCTTATAGATTGGGCACCCCAATCAAACTGTACTATCATGCAGTTCAGTGTCCTCAGACAGGAGTATACTAATTGGGAGATTTTTATTATGTGTACACAAGCGTTGACATAATCAAGTGAGGAGTAATAGGATAAAGTTTCCATTAGATCCATAGGCCATACTGTGATTCCAGTAAATTACATTTTTACATTCTTATGTCAGTGACAAGTCAGTTTAACACAGAGCTTAGACTTTTGTGCTTGTTATTGCAAAGGTGTTGCTTGTATCTGACTGAGAAGTAATGGACAAGCTAAAGTCTACCCTTCCAGAATAGCTTTAAAGGCAGAGGTTCACCAACACTACATATAGTCTGGTGTAAAAAACTACCAGCAGTGGGATATATTGGATGTGTTTTGCTAAGTGTGTTACAAAGTATTTTGTCTTACAAAAAGAACACCTGAACGCACTTTTCCATAGTATGCAACTTTGAATTACGTTTCCACTATGTCGACCTTTTGTGCATTACATTTTGTGAATATCGCCTATAGAGAAAACTATTTGAGACAGTAATATTAAGAAAACTTTCAACTTCTTACTTAAAACCAGCAACCTCTACTTGTCTATGTCTGGGAAATATTTGGAAAATTAAGTGATGTGAAAGTGCAGTGGAAAGAGGGGATTCTTTTATAGCGATTGGATGGCTAAGGGCACCATGTAAAAATAAAACCACCTTCCTATGCCTTTCTCAAAAAGCTGAATCAGTTGAATTTAGTAGGAGAGAAAAGCAGTCAGGATTAATATATATGTGACAAACACATTCCGTTTACATCATGAGGTTCAATAAAGCGAATGGCCCATTAATGAGAAAATATCGCTATAATATCCAACACGCTTCTGCATACATATGCTTTGTTAGTAAATATATTTTTGTTTGAGGCAATGCTGGGCTGCTTTTTAACCCCTGGAATTTTGAAAGCATTTCAGCTGCATAAATGTTAACAAATGTGCTATAAATTTGTCCATCACTATGCTATTCATAAACACAAATGCTAAAGTTACATTTCTGATTGATTTATATTTTGCAGAATCTTTCAAACATCATTGTAATATGTTAAAGTCCCTGCATTTTATGCAAAGATGATGTTCCGGGTTTTTTAAATCTTTTATAAAGAACACATGAGCTGTTTTCATAATCTGTCCACTTCACTTTATAGATGCCTGTCAAGTGTTTGAGATAAAAATAATTTCCATTAACAAAAAAAGTTTCCTTTTTTTTTCCACCTGTCACTGAGTGTAGACTTGATCAAGAATGTTGGACATTAGACATTCTGTTGGAAAAGACTGTGTGTTTAAAAAGACAGGTCTAAAGAACTTGCTTTGGGAAACTGGATGAGTTCCATGCACATGGCAAATTTTTCTTTTAAAAAAAGGAAGAAATCTATTTTGGGCCAAATCAGCGCCCCTTAAAATGTATTTAATATCCCAGCTAGTCCAGTGAGTTAAAACAAACTATCTCTTCAACAATCGTGCTTCTCTAGTACCTATGTAAATAATAATATGCTGTTGCATTTGCAACTACAGAGTTGTCAGACAATACAAATCTGCCTTTTTAAAACTTCATTTTCATAAAGCATTTTTAATTGCTTCATTCTGCAGGTGGCTCTTCTTTCACATTTCATCAGTTTCAACAAATGCTCCCTTGTGGTGTGGATGCCACTTCCTATTCATAGAATATGGTGGACCATCCATGATAATTCTAGGGCTATAGCTCTCCTTCCAAGGGAGAAACATAATAGTGCATATGCCACTGAGCCTACAAAAGTCAAATAACTTGAAGACGTGGGTTTTTTTAATCAGCTGAGCTTCTTATATGGACTTTGAAACTCTTATTAAATATAGCCACTGGACTATCTGTGAAGAAGTGTGTTCCTATTCTTTTGAGCAGGGGCATTTGTTGAGTATCTATCCAATGGAATGTTGTATTTGTACATTTAAATATGAAGACCAATGAATCAGAACCATGTGGCAAATTGAGAACTTAAAATCCTGACTCTTGCCTTAAATTTTGTTCACTGGGAACTCCAAAAAATCCAGTTTTATTACTTTTAATTGTGGGGTTTTTTTCCTGGCAAGTTGAATCTAGCCAAAGACTGGAGACAGTTTTAAGGAAATTTGAAGCAAATAAAATCTGTTGATGTGACTTTATTAAAGTAATCAAATGGTCTTATATCAAGGACTCTATTTGTGCCTCTCTTCTCCAAGTCCAGGAAATGTCTAGAAACTGGGGATATCTTTGAGCAATGAGTGCAATATTGTGCACTAGTCAGTTGGGGATTGTAAGACGCTTCATTTTCACGTTATGTGCAAGGGACTTAGGTTTCTGTCCTCTTTGCCTCATGGTCATGACTTCCAAAGATGGCTGGTACCATCAAATTTGTACTTCTTGAAATATCTTCTCTTTTATGGTAAATCTCTTTTGTACGCAATTTGTGTGCCATGTATCAAAGAAATACTCATATTATGTAGGATAAGGTGCTAGATAATTTGGTACTGATGCAGATAAATATGATTCCAACAGCTACTGAGAGAAGGATGAGGGGATTACAGTGATGTAACTCTTGTCCCACTGCCCCCAATAACTTTTATAAAATTAAATCTTTTAGCACTGAACACACCGGTTGTGTGAAACATGCTTTTTCCTCCCTGGCTAGTTCAGTCCAATGATTTAATTCTTAGTCTATCTGGAGATGCTGTGAACATTGAGTTACATTAAGATGCATTGTATATTTTTTATGTTGTACCTCTGTTGTTTGGTTGACATATCACAGTAGTGTGCGCACATATTTTTTAATCAATTGCAAAGCACAAGTAGGTGGTCTTTAAACTTAAATTATGTGAATTTTTTTACATAGCTAGACGTCTATAACATTGAGAGCAAAACATGAATTTCTATGAGTCAAACTCTGTACAAAACTTCTTGTATTAAAACAAAGAAACCAACAATTTCTTTTTTCTGGATTTAAAAATAAAATTAATACTGGAAATATCATGCCTTAAGAAACAAAGCGAGTGTTGTTTTTCTCTTTTTAAGTTATTGGAATGTGATTTAACTCCCAGTTGTATTTTTGCAATCTTTCTATACTTTTACCTGTGGCAAGTTAAGATGCTCAGGTCATAAAAATGAATGTATATTTCAGCAGCACCTCACACAATTTCTCTGTCAGGAATAGTGTAATATACAGTATGCAATCGGTGGAAGAATCCAGGTCACTGGGGAGTGGGGTAGGGAACCAAAAGTTAAGTTTCTCCAACACCTTCAAAGTGTAGTATGTGATATTACGCACACAATGTGGTATTGTGGGGTTTTTGGATGGAGGGAAATGTTAAGTAATTTGTCTGTGAAGTTGCCCTTTAAAATTAAATGAAATGTTAGGTGGATCTCTTAGGGCGTATCTACATGGTGTCTTAGTCCACACCAGAAGGGAGTAAATTTGAATACACAACAGCATATCATGCACTGACTGGCTTGAATGGACTGGCACTTACTAAAAGTTCCCTAATGCATATTAATATAGTCCCATTTCAAACAGTACTACACAGTGTGCACAAGCAGGGTCCACACAAGCCAGTTAGTACATGACACACTAGTGCACACTAGAGTTTGTACCCCTCTAGTGTGGATTAATACACTCTGGAGACTAACCTTTAGTTTGGCCCTTTTTTGTAGTTTTAACTGCCTCTCATGTCAAAAGAGCTTGAATAATCCTGACTAAGTTGCTTTGCACCCTTTATCATCCTTACAGTTAGTGTTACCTGTTCAACTTCTTTTTGGAGAGAGAGTTGTCATAACAGAATATAAAAAATATAATGTAAGAACAAAATATAAGGAAATTAAGATGAGGATTTTTCTGTGGCCTTCCTCGCTCTCTCCTTTTTGGATGGGGGAAGAAAAGGAGCACAGTCCTACTGCTGCCCATCCTTCAAGAGTTGTCACGCTGCTATCCCTCCTCTTCCGGAATGAGCAGATATTCCTTTGGAGCCTAGTAATGGTAGCCACTTTATTTTGAAGGTTTGGCATGTCAAGATGTTGAGACAACACAATATCCCCTTTTGACATTGCACTTCACTCAGGTAAGATATGGCCATTTGTAAAGTGGCCATAAAGATGCATGCAACTTGTTAGTGACCAGAAGCTCAAGGCAGGAAATGGGCTTTAGGTCTATATTTACAGTAACTGATGTACCACCTAGCAGGAAAGTGAATTCCAAGTCAAAGGTGCACAGCAGTTGAAATTCCTCAATTGCTACTCCCGACAGACAGAAAACAGTGGGGTCTAATGCTTGTTCATTCCTACTAACATTTTGGCTGTGTGTATGAGAGAGGGATGTAAATATTGTTTTAAAAGTTAACCATTTAAATTATTAAAATTATATTGGGTAACTGATTAAAGGGAGAGGGGATTGGGTTGCTCCAGCCAGGCCTGGGGCTGAGGTTGGGGCGGCTGGGGCTGGGGCTGGGGCCACTCCAGCCAGCGTGCAGGAGGTTAATGGTTAAGGTAGGGTAATGGTAAGCCTAATGCTTACCTGTTAACCATTTAACATATTACATCCCTAATAAGAGACTATGCCAATGCACACCACCGTTCACTTGCAGCAGCTCTGATTGTATGGTCAACATACAATTTTTGGCTGCTGCGTGTGTCCAAGATACTCTGTCCTCACTCCTAATGAGTATGGAATAAATGTACTATTTGTACTTGTGAATGTATTTTCTTTTTTATTTAACTATATCTCACTCTACCCATAATACCCTATAAATGGCACAACATTGCTTAACTGCAGAAGGTGTTAACCCTGCAGCACCGGTCAAATTTCAATGGGGGTAATTGCATTCTGCCAGCCAGCACTCCATTGGAGGTCTGGATATTGCATTCTTCCCTTTCGTTCCCAAGCTCTGGTGTGGTACTGTGCATCATATCAAAGGCTGATCGAGTTTGCTCCAAATGGGCCACATTATAGTGATAGGGGAAATGATTTCCATGTTGAGGGCCTAATTCTGTACCTCGCGTCAATAGAGGTGGTTAAGAATTTTTTGACTAAATGTGTTTATTGGAAAATGCCACTATGTTTCTGCTCAAAGTTTTACTTTCAATTAATCGATTCAAATTAAACATACAGTGGGAGATTTGGCAGGCCTGGGATGGAATTTCTAGTCAGAGCGGCACTCATCCCAGAATCACCAATACCCTGATGATTAGGGCACTCACTGGAATGTGGGAGCCCCAAGTTCAAATCCCAGCTGCGAGTCAGGCAAACCTGCATTGAAACCTCCATTTTTTCCTTCAAAGTGGAATTCTTGTTTTCTGCCAGCCCTAGTTGTTACATCTGAAGGAAGTCTACTGCAGTCCATGCAGTGTGACTCCAGATTAAACAAGTGTATACGAGAGGGGAATCTGGCTGAAAGTTTAGTTTTTGATAGTTCTTCAGAATCGTTGGGTAAAAAGTGATAAACACAAAGGTAACTTACTAAAAGGGGCCAGCGTCACAACAGCCATTCCACCTTTGTCAGCTTAAAAATAGTTACTTGACCTGTCTGAATAACCTCAAAATTGGGGCTTCAACAGCTTCATTGTCTTGATTCCTGGGAATAAAGCCTTGGGAGTGGGAAAATAAAGGGATAGATCCTATTTCCTATGCCACAGTTAAAGTAACAACATTGGACCATGGTGGCAATTCCTCAGTTCAGAAGCTGGCCCTTCATATGTGATTCAGCCTTCTTGTTATAGAATTACAGCTTGGAAAGTTCGATGCACAGAGGCTTAAGGCAAGTGGAGAGAAGGGGAGCTGGGTTTAGTAAACTGCTCCATTTACAGTTTAAATGGTCAATACTTAACAAGAGAAACTGCCCATCCCTTCTATTCTCTCCACAGATGGATTTAATTTGAGAATTTATTTTAATAAAGAAAAGAGCATTGCCTTTGTCTGGCTCCATTCCCCACAACAACAGTAACGGGGGCAGGGAGATGAGTTAAGTCTTGTTTCACCTATGCTTATTTTTAATGGAGACATTTTAATATGGACAGAAAACAGCAGGGGGGTTAAAAGCTGACAAACATGAATGAATCCAAAATTGAAGGGGATGAACCACCTGGGTTTTATGTTGAACTTTATTTCATCTGCCTCTTCAAAGGTGATGAAATGGTTGTATTGAGAGGACTGTTCTGTCTCAAGCAAGATGTAATGTAGATGGAGGGTGGGGCAGGATTGCTATCCTAAAATACTTGAGCAATGCAGTATGGCAGGGAGGGTTGACATGAATCTTAGCAACTGGCTTGGGGTGAAATATGAGGAATGCGCCTGAAGTCCAAGCTCCATCAGCTGTTCCACATAGGATGACATCAGAGCTGATTATGCACTTGCACGTGGTATCTGAGCTGGGATCTGGGGACAAAATTATACAGCTACAATTATTTGGCCCATTATTGGTGTTATATGTTTCTTAAAAGTTGGTGTTTTAGGCTAACCCAAAAATCTCTGTGGCTGAGGCCTGGGAGAGAAATGGTCGTATTTGTTCCCGATTGAATCAAATACAGTTGTTTTATGAGGGTAGCTGTTGCATACTAATCTTGGTGAGGTCTGGCCCAGATGATTCTGAAGTCTCTTCATTCAACCTCTTCTTCTTTTTCTGTTGTCTATCAATGCAGAAGATTGTAAACATTTTGAACTCCTTGTAGTTCAGTTGCTAGTGTTAGGGAAAAAAATATGAAATAGCATCTTAACAAGACAGCGATGGTTGATATCACCTTAATGTTAGAGATAAGTCTGACCCAAGATTTGGGATCTCAGAGAGACATATATGCAATGCTCCTTCCACCCAAACTTTGGAGAAGTTTGGATCTGAACTTCATGGGCTGGGCCTATACTGAAGCTGTGAGGGCATCTCCCCATCATGTGAAAACCACTGGAATGGGTTACCTAGGGAGGTGATGGAATCTCCTTCCTTAGAGGTTTTTAGGCCAGGCTTGACAAAGCCCTGGCTGGGATAACTTAGCTGGGGATTGGTCCTGCTTTGAGCAGGGGGTAGGACTAGATGACCTCCTGAGGTCCCTTCCAACCCTGATATTCTATGATCTCTCTACCATTCAGCAATGGTTGCAGATGTCATGATGCTTCTGGGTGGAAATCTCAGTGTTTTTAGAATTATATCCAGCACAACCACAAAAGCAAGCTCTTACAAAATGCCCTTTAACCAGGCAGCCCACAGTCATTTGCAAAGCGGAAATAACTGGGTTCAGGTCCATTATTTGCATTGGGGTTGTGTCTGGACGCCCCAAACACTAGCAGAGTCCTTAGGTCAAGGCACTGTACAAACTCAGATTAGGAGACTGTAAATCCTACAGGATAGGGAATATCTAAGTTAAAATGCAACAAGTGGCTGTTAAATAATTGGAGGGGAGAGGAGGAAAGAGGGAAGATAAAAGTGGAGGAAACAAAAGCACCCATCAGAACAGTACATTACATACACGGTTTGCCACCTGTGCAGAGAAGGAAAGAACCCCCTGTGACAGACACTAGTCTGTCATTTAATGTACTGCTGAAAGGTGCTTGGATACTACAGGGATGAGGCTGCTATATAAACCGCACAGAACAGAGCTATGAAACACGGGATTAAATAAAGCTTTTAATATATCAGTAATCCCACCCCTCTAATCATTATGGGCTGGCAATCTATCAGATGTCACCTTGGTCATGGGTCTTATGGAGGGATTTGAAAGAGGACAGGCTAATGGGCAGGGGAGAAAGCACGGAGGTGCTTATGGGAGGAGACAAGCAGGCAACGGGGATTTGCATTGTTAGCGAGAGTGGCGTGATCAACAGGAGAGCAGGGAGGGGTAAAGCTACAAGCCGTGAAGGTGTGGGCAAGAATCCTATATTCAGTACAGTGGAGAAGGGGGAGCTGGTGGAGATCAGAGAGGTCAGGCTTACATACATTCACTGACAGTCCCTTCTATCCCAAGGAGAGAGTGAATTACCCAGTAAAAAAGGCACCATAATCAAACCCTCAGTCTCCAGATGACACCTCAGCTGATTTAAAGCCCAGCAGAGCCTGTGACCTCAGTATAAAGAATGGAATAAGCCTGTGTGGCAAAAAAAAGAATGTCCCTCCTTTTGTAGCTGTCTGAATAGCAGGCTCTGCATAACCACTTTTGCTGCTCCAGCACAAGGTAATAGGGCAACATAAAGCTGTTCTAAGTGGAGCTGGAGCCAAGAGCAGTGTTCTGAGTGGTACTCTACTGAGCTACGTGGCCAGACAGCAGGACTCATTAGACCTGAGCTCAACTACTGCCCTCTCTGTGACACTGGACAGTCAGTCTTTCAGCCTGTTTCCCTTCCCACACTTTGTCTTGTCTATTTTCATTGCGAGCTCCTGATAGGGGACTGTCCTTGGGCAGATACAACGGGGCTCTGATTTCAGTTGGAGCCTTTGTGTGCTAAAGAATAAAATGCAACATCATTAAGGGCTTGTTATTCCTCTAATCTTACCTCATCTCCAGAGACATCAAAGTCCTTGAATATCTTCTCCAGCTCTTGCTTCTCAATGTTAAAGAGGAACCTAGTGGCTTGGAACTCCCTAGGGCCAACTGTGTGTCCCCCATCCATATCCAGCAGCTCAAACACAGGCCCAGAGTGTTGATAAATGAACTGCTTTTCCAGGTGGCTCTGTTTCAGGACAGAAATGTTTAAGAACAAATAATGTCCTGCTTTAGAAAATACACATAATACCAAACATAGTTAAAGTCTAGATGGTGAAAGCTAATAACCTTCCTAATTCCACCTTGCCACACAAAGAGAAAAGAACTCAATGTGTCCTTGCACACGTGCATGCCTAGCCCTGTGCAACCAAATTTGCCTGCGCCAGTGCTCAGACCTTACTAGGCTGCAAAATAATTCTGAGCTGGATGGCCACGGAAATGAACTGGGCACACTGAGTCTCCCACTGTCCTTCATGTAGCCAGTAAAGCCACAAGTTGCTCTTGAAATGACTAAGTACTCAGGTCCACTGTACATCCACAGATGGTCTTTGCCCTCTTAGCAGTGCTTAACTTGGCAGTCCATAGCCCTGGCACCTCTGGACTTGCCACATCAGTTATTAAAGTTATTAAAGATAATTGCTTGAGCCCTGGCATCTCTCTCATTACAAATCAAGCACTGCCTCTTAAGACTCCCCAGGATGATACTGCTAGCAGCCTGACTCCCAAAAAGGAGAAGCTTGGGCTACAATATGACCCCCCAAAAGTGGGTGGCTGTATATAACTCTGACTTGTGTTAACATTCATTTCCCCCACACATCCTTTAAGTCTCACACCATGCTACTGGTTTCTTTCTGACCAGGTCTGACCTCTAAGAACGATCAATAAGAGAGAGAGTTATAGTGCAAAGACTGAAGAAGAATCGTGTGCTCTACTGCGCTGCAGGGACAGGGTGGAAAATGCTGACCTGTGAAAATGGGATCCTGCTCTAGTCTCACTACTTTGTACAAAGCAGCAGGGGCCAGCGGCGTATTTTGTGAGCTGAGGGCTTTTTTTATTATTATTATTGATTTTATTTTCAGTGAGCTTCCTCAGAACATAAGATCATTCAGACAGTTTCTAGCTCGTGGAAAGTTCCTCTACCTTCTACTTATCGTTATAGTGAAGATTAGACTTCCAGCCAGCTGATTCAATTTCTGAAGACATTGAATAATATCAGCTTCTCTGAAGCCTCTGGCTGACACACCAACAGGGACCCCAGGCTACCTGCCTCATGAGCCATCAGGATGCACACCAGCATATAGAACTCATCAAAGCCAATCTCTCCTGTGGCGTTCCAGTCTAGCAAGTCAAACACCAGCATGATCTGCTTCTTTGTCAGGTCAGTCACATAACGGAGAAAGTGATAAAGCTGCAGGTCTGGAAAACAGTGGGTTGTTAGGCCTAACCTGCGCAAAGCTGTTAGTAATAATTAATTAGGATTTATAATGCACCCATGCTCCAACGTGCTCAGGTTACTGCACAGCCAATTAAAATACAGTGACACACTCAGAGAAATGTTCACTAATAATAATGCATGCCCGGTGCCATCAGTCAAGAGAGCGGTAGCGCGTGTCTGCATGCATGTGTGATTCTTTAAAACTTTGGTTTTGTTTCTGTTTGTTATTCAGCTGCCCAAAACTTACATTTTTCCTTTTTAGGTTTTTGAACAAAACGCCACAGAAATTTGCTTAAAAGTTAAAAATTTTCACATGGAAAAAAAATTAATCTCACATGCACTGAATAAAAGATCTTTTCAGAGAATTTTTCTTTACAGAATAAGCCAGCAAGTGACACATCTGCGAAGCAACTGCAGCAAACATTCAGTCACATGCTCACCTGAAATGTGATGATGGAGCCCCTGCAAAGGAATCTCGTCTACCCATCGGAGGTACTGGGCCATGACCGTGTGGTCTTCAGGGTTTCATTGAAAAGCCCCAGTCATCTGTTTTGTCTAGAGTGATTCTTTCCATTGTTTATAATTATAGTCTTTGAAACTATGAGATGCTGAGTGGCCTCAGTTGCCATTGACATCAGCCATATTTGAGGGCACTCAGCACCTCTCAGGATTGGCTCCAGTGTGTCTTTCTCTGCTGATTTTGTGCCAGAGGGAGTTGCATATTATTAGGCCCAAATTCAGACCCTTATATAGCAACCAATCCTCTGGGTCTTTTCTCAGTTTTTACCCTTGTACCTTGTCACTAGCATGGGGGTGATGGTTCCAGCACAGCACTGGGAAATGTGGCTCAACACTGCAATCAGGTTAGATCACTACCATGGCATGGGGAACTCACAGCAGGGGAACTCACAGCACTCATTTCTTTGGTGATTTCTGATCGTGTTGCTCTCTTCTAAAAGATATTTGGACTCCATGCAACGTTCTTCATCAGATTAAAATGGGAGCTGAGCCCAAGGCATGAGCTCTACATCCAAACAACTGCCTTCTTTAGGGGGTAAAAGGATTCAGGATTCTGATTTATGTCCCTTAAACACACAGGCTCAACTCATTATGTTTGGCTATGAATTAAGATCAAAATGTCCATAGAGTTTTTAGGGGTCTCATTGCTCATTATAACAGGAGCAGGGGGTGGTTGGATGGTGCAGAGGTTCTGGGGGGGCAGGCTGGGGATGGGGAGCAGGGGGCCATTGGGTAGGGGTGGGTCCTGGGGGATAGGTGGGGTGGGGGTTCTCGGGAGGGTGCGGTCAGAGGACAAGGAGCAGGGAGGCTGAGATGGGGGTAGGGTCCTGGAGGGGGGTTAGGGGCACAGTGGCTCTGGAGGGGGCGGTCAAGGGACAAGGAGCAGGGGGGATTGGATGGTTTGGGGATTTGGAGGGGGGCAGTTAGGGGGCAGGAAGTGGGAGGGGGTTGGATGGGGGGTGGGACCAGGCTATTTGGGGAGGCACAGCCTTCCCTACCCAGCTGTCCATACAATTTTGCAACGCTGATGAGGCCCTCAGGCCAAAAAGTTTGCTCACCCCTGCTATAGATGCTAACTTTCCAATGTGCTGGGGAGGTGCTCACTGCTCAGCCCCCTGCTCTGCCCCAAGCCCTGGCCCCACTCTACCCCTTCCCCCGATGCTCCTGCCCCTTTCCCTGTGCCTGCCATGCCTTTGCTCCTCCCCATAGCCTCCTGTGCAGGTGAAACAGCTAACTGCAGTGGGTGACAGGAGGAGGGAGTAGGTGCTGATTGGTGGGGGGTGTCAGCAGGTGGGATGTGCTGGGGAGCGGATGCAGGGGGGCTGTTGATGTATTACTGTGGCTCTTTGACAATGTACACTGGTAAATTCTGGCTCCTTCTCAGGCTCAGGATCACCCCTGATCTTAGTGATAGCACATTCTGGGGCCTGTGGAAAGTACTTACCATTCAAAGTATTCTTTTTATGAACATCTAAGAGTTGGAAATATTCTGCAAGTGCCCTGGCATTTCGCACGGATAATAAACAGTATATTTTATCTAAATACAGAAACTGCAGAAAACATCTAGGTTTCAGCCTCATCTTGGCAGTGTCTAATTCTATTTACCGAAGAACACTCACAGTTAACCAAGGTGACGCCTACATCACAGCAAGAGAATTCCATCTCAGAACCAGAACACAATCATGTATCCTCCTAATTGAACTATTTGGGGGTTTTTTTTGTTTATTTGTTTTTGTCTGGGTTTTTTTTGCCAAACATCATCAGACTGTGCCTCTAAGGGCTGAACTCTCTAGGCAGACAGGCTGGGTGGTTTGTTGTGAATGTCTTGTTGCTATGCACAATCAGCCGGTTGGAACAGGACTCGGAACAGAACAGAGCTCTTGCAAGCACCTTAGGCATTGAGTGATCCACTGAACATTGTGGAGAAAATGACTCTCCACCACTGAGGAGTCAGGTTACACATCTAAAATGAGCATGAAGAATCATTCTTTTATCACATATTTTTTTAAAATGCATTCTAGGACATTAGATTCAGATTGAAACTCACATTGGCAAGGAAATGTAGTTTTAAGGCCCCAATTCAGCAAGGTATGTGTGAGTTCAGTGGGATTATCCATATGCTAAAATTAGACCTGTGTTTAAGCACTTTGCTGAATCAGGGCCCTAAAGCCTGTCTACACTAAAAAGTTGTACCACTAAAATGAGGCTGGTGTAGTTAAAGAGAGTCAATGCCCTTAGGGCACACCCAATTATATCAGTATAATGGTGCTTTATACCTGTACAGCTATGCCTGTACGGGAAAGGGGATGGCTATACTAGAGTAAGGATCTATGCAAGGGGTTGTACTGGTATGACTCTATCAGTAAATAATCACACCCCACACCAATCTTGTTTAAGAGCTTGATTTCTGCAAACACTTATTGCTGAGTGAAGTGCTTACTACTGTGAGTAGTTCCACTGAAGTAAATAGAACAACACACAATAGTAAGATCCCTGACTACAGGATCAGGCCCACTTTCGTGAGTCCAAGGCAGATTTCCAATGCTTTTTGAATATTTTTGCGGCCTACTTCTTATATTTATGTTAGTGTTTTAAAAAGACAATAAGAAAACAATTCCTGGATTGGTGACAGCAGATTTGCCAACATGGATTGGGGTTTGTGGGCTTCAGCAAAGGAGTGAGTTTGGGGATGTGAATATGTCTGTATCTGTCATGTTTTATATTTAGATCATAAAATCTTTGGATTGACTATTTGTTCTATGTTTGCACACAGGAGACCTGGTCCAGGGCTGAGGCTCCTGGTTACTACCGCAATATGAATAATAATTAATGGGTAAGCACATGGCATATTGAAAAAAGATGCAGATTAATTGATGTATAACTCTGAAAATAATGGGCCTAATTCTCTTCTCACCCCAGTATCACCTCAGGTATGCTTCAGTCACGCGTGCAAGCTTTTCTCCACAAACCTGAGGGCTAGAAACATTTTTTGTCTTAAATGAAACTGAAATCCTCACATGAGCACTTATTTCCAACAGCTGGATAATTATATAAAGCATCAAATATCATGAGGCTCAAAATAAAATCATAACAGTTGGCTACATCAGAGTAAATCCAGAATCATAGCAATGAACTCAGTGTGAGTGGAGATTCAGACTCGATATTCTAGGAGGGAACTATTTCAACGAACAAGTAAAAAATTTCTATTGGTGAGAGAGAGAAAAGCTTTCGACCTTCTCTCTCACCAACAGAAGTTGGGCCAATAAAAGATATTACCTCACCCACCTTGTCTCTCTAATATCCTGGGACCAACATCGCTACAATAACACTGCATAAAGTAAAAAGCTGATCCATCAAGACCAGTTAGTCTCAGACCTAGACATAAGGCTGCAATATCAAATATTTCCTCTAGATGTCCCCATTTTATTCCAATTTTAAATTTGCTGTAGCTTATTTAAAGTATGTGGCTGACTATTTTGACTTTAAACAGTCTGAGTCCCACCCTGTCTATCCATATTTACAGATGCTTATATCTTTTAAAAAAAACACCCCGAAGTTAAATATTTAGCGGTTATATTTAGGAGCTGCACTTGGGGAAGGAGAAGTGATTTCCTTCTGTTAAGATAGTTTTAGATACATTTTTTACGCTCAGATGATTCAAAAAAATCTTTATTTTACAACTTCTATCCTGTCCTTTGATCCTATAAAAGCACTTATGCAAATGAGTAACCCTATTGTGTTCAATTGGTCTGGTAATCTGTGTAAAGTTACTCACCTGCATAAGTGCTGGCAGAATTGAACCCTGGATAGGTAGCCATGAATTAGAATAGGAAGCTGTGACTTGTTTGAAATCTTTTGTTAAAAAAACTACATTTTATTTTATTTTCACTTAGTATGAAGCACAAGTGATCATGATTTTCCTCCACACACTCTCCTCAAAAGTTTATGTTTTAGAATTAGATATATATTTCTTCTCATCCCAAGACATCTTTACAGACACAGGGAGCAGTACAGGGTCACCATTAATTCCTGTCCATGGCTTGGTCTTCCTTTAAGACCAGCCTGGTCCTATCCCTGCATACAATGTCCTGGCATCTAGCTGGGGGTTGGCCTCTTGGCTTGACCAACCTTGATTACATTTGCATTATTTTCTTGGGCATCCTATCATCTGTTTGTTTTCTGCAATGTCACCACCACTGTAATCTTTTTGATTGCAGCCAATTCCCTACACTGATTTCACATCCTTCTCTCCTTCTAACTTCATTTGTCTTAAAATCATTTCACTTTACTGTTGCCGTCTTCCAAAGAACTCTCTGCTTCCTCCAGCCTTCCGATGTCTGCTTAAGTTAGTGCGGCTTTGACCAGTGTGTAGGACACTGGTTTAATCAGTTTTCACTTGGTGGCAAACAATGTTTGTATGAGTCCATAATTTCATCAGTTTTGTGCATCACTTGTTATCATTGGCATTGTTCAAGCTTCCTAGGTACACATAAGATTCTACTTTCTCTGTAACTTCACCTCTGTTGCTTTTCAACACTATTGTCCCTTTTCCAAGATGTGACTGCTTTGCCTTCTTGGCATTTATTGTAAGTCCAAGTCAACTGCACCAATTTTCCAAGGCAGTGCAGGGTTACATCTGTCTACACTAAATCAAATGTCTTTGTGAAGTCAATAAAAACTGTAAACATCTTTAATCCCCATTCTCATTTTTTTCCCCATCAACTCTCGAAGCATGAATATCCGATCAAAGCAACTTGAACAACTTGTGGCCTGTGTTGTGCAGGAGGTCAGACTAGATGATCATAATGGTCCCTTCTGACCTTAGAGTCTATGAGCCTGGTGTGAGGCCACACTGTTCCTCACCTACTATTTCCTCTAAAACCGGTCTGAATCTGTTGACAGTTACTTTCATCATTATTTCCCAGTACTGATAATAAGTGTATACTGATATAATTCTTCAGACCAGTAGGATACCCTTTCTTTGGGATTAGTACAACTATTGCTTTTAATCAGTCATACAGTACCTCCTCTTGCTCCCATATCTTCTTATATATTTTTCCTAATGATTTGATAGCATTTCTCCTGCCAGCTTGTAGCAGCTCAGCTGTTTTATTGTCTGTTCCTGCAGCTTTCCCATTTCTTAACTGCTTCACTGCTCTTTCTATTTTTTCTTCTTATAGTGGTTCAGTGCTGATATCCATCTGTCTTGCAATTAGGGTGATTTTATAGGAACAGTCCTGATTTTGGGTCTTTTTCTTATATAGGCTCCTATTACCTCCTGTCCCGATTTTTCACATTTGCTGTCTGGTCACCCTACTTGCAATCTGCTCTGTTCATCTAGTATGTCGAGAATACTTGCATCTCAATGAACTGCAGCGTTCAGAACTTTGTCCGAATGCTCCTTCCATACTTGCAGCATAAGTTCAGCACCAGTCCAGAGCTCCATGGTTCACAGGCTGCTTCTACCGAAAAGCAATTCTTGAAATCATCATTTCAATGGCAAAGGGGTTTGAAGACAGAGGAAGAACTACACGTCCCAGTGCTCCCTGCGAAGGGGGCGGGGGCAGTGGAACTGCATGGCAAGAGATACGCTAGTGCCCTTTTGGATAAACGATAGCCAGGGGCGGGGCCAGTAGAATGTAAAGTATCTAGCGGGCTTGGGGCGGGGCCAGTAGAACACTGTGTATCCAATGGGCAAGGGAAGGCGTCGGCGAAGCTCCGGCAGGTGGAGCGGTCTTGGCTCCATGTGGCCGGGTTGAGGTTGCGCCGCCCTCCACCCCGTGTGCATTGGCCCCGAGGAAAACTCCGCTGCGCACCGGGCTGGCGGAAGCTCCAGCTGCTCTGAGCGCCGCGGGCAGTCGCCGGCCGCCGCTTCCCCTTTGGGAGCTCTGTGCCCGGCAGCTCCACGCCTCTGTCCTAGCAGCTGCCGTTTGCTGTGCTGGCTTGCTTCCCCGCAGGCAGAGCACCAAGGCGTATCTGCCGGGCGCTGGGATCCCGGCTGGCCGCGAGCACGGCACCTTCCTAGGTTGGGCAGCGGCTCGCCCGGCTGGTGCGGGGATACTGGATCTGGGGGTTGGGCTGTGAAGTGCCTCCGTCCAGCGATTCCCCAGCCTCTTCCCTTCAGCGCTCCTGTCCAGTGCGACCCTCTCCCGAGGCGACCTTTCATCTCCCGGTCCCAGCGCTCTCCGTTGTCCCCGGGGTGCAGGCAGGTTCTCCTCCGAGTCTCCTTCTGCCTGTTGTATGGTCGGGGACCCCAGCCCCAGGCAGCACCATGGCTTTTGCCAACTTCCGCCGCATCCTGCGCCTCTCCACCTTCGAGAAGCGGCGATCCAAGGAGTACGAGCACGTCCGCCGGGACCTGGACCCCAACGAGGTGTGGGAGATCGTCGGGGAGCTGGGCGACGGTGCCTTCGGCAAAGTGTACAAGGTGGGTCCGGGTGCCCCGCCCCGGGGCAATGCTGCCTGGGGGTGCCCTCGGGGGAACGCGCATAGACCCCTAGTGTGTATGTGGCGGGGCTGGCCTGGAGGGAAACTGAAACCCCAGGCACGTGGACGGGTGCCCTGACTTGGTGCGGCTGCGGCATGGCAGCGTGGGGAAAGGTTACAGTCCGAGCGGTGCAGGGCAGCCCGGAGGACTGGGGCGGGGAGGTGGGTTAGGCCATGGCCAGGGGGCTCCATTTCCCCGCCTCACTCTTTGGAGTGTGAGCCTGAAGCGGAGCGGCTCCGGCACTGTGGTGAAAGGGCCTCCTGGGCTGTGCTTACAGTTCATTCTCCAGGGCCGTTTGCCTGGCATCTTACCGCCTCTAGCCACTGAGTGCCCCTGCCCTGAGGTCTGGGCGTGCGGGGTGGGGAAGCTGCAGGAAGACGCGCACCCTTTGGAGGCTGCCGCGGGGATGGTATCTGCACGGAACCTGGAGCGGGGGGGGGGGACTTTTTGTCTGAGAATCCCCAGACAGGACTGTCGTTTTGGGGGGAGGAGTGGATGGGAGAGGTGCAGGCCCTTGTGCCTCGGGGGCCCCCAGGGCATTGGCAAGGTAGTGCTCGGCAGGGAGATCCCCAGGCAAATACTGGGTGCCCTGGGGTGGTTTTGGGTGCTGGAGATGATACATAAGTAGAAATAACAGTGTGTCCATTGTGCTGATTTATTTTTTAGCATTATATCTACCACTTCCTCCTTCTGTCCTTCCAAACCCTCACCTAGTCCAGCATGGGTCAGCTGAGATAAAGGGGTGTCCTAGTAGATGTCACAGGTGGCTGACAACGGCACCTACAGAGGCTGTCCCAGAGCTCAGCAACACACAGCAAATCACCTTTGGCAATCAAATCTTAGCAGCATTGTGGGCTGAAAGATCTGTCTGTGCCCTGGTGCCAAGGGCTTGTTCACAGTTTGTCTCCTGACTTGTTAAACAAATTTAGAGCTGTCTTCAGCATTGCAGGAAAAATCCTTCTGGGAGCCTGAGTCAGCTTTGCGGATCCCACTAGCTGCTGTGACTAGAGGCTGATGAGAAGCTATGTACTTTACATTAGGGGGTGGGAGAGAAGAAAGCGTCCCTGTGGGCAGGCGCAAGGAGAGGGGAGCTCCTGTTTTTTGAGTGATACTTTAATAGCTCTGCCGGGTGTTCCTTCCTCTAGGTAATATGAATGAAGAGAGATTACTTAGAAGTCAGCACTCAGAAGGCTGCATGCAAGTTTTGTATGCTTCCAGTGGTAAAAATATTCATATCACTGTGGTCCTTGCAAGCAAGAAACAGTGGGACTCTCTTGGAATTTGCAAAGGAGACGTGCTTGACAGCAGGGACAGATACAGTGCTATGAGTGCTTAACCTTTATTAAGGGACTGAGTTTTCAAAGGCCAGATACTGTATTGTACTTTCTATTGCATGTCAAACAGGCTTGTGCGATGCTGACTACTAGACAAACAAGCCTGCACAATAACACTGGGGATGGATGCTTAAGACAGTTAGAGACTTGTCACTAGATGGTGAGGAGGGTTGATGTTCCAGCCGTATTACAAGACCTGGCTTCAAATGGTCCTTAGAGTCAGAAAAGATGAATTTATGGGTCTTATTGAATCTACTCCGAGACATCAGTTCACATTGCAAAATTGGCAAAGAATTTGATGGATAAATAAATGCTGTGGAAGAACTGGTCAAAATCCATATATATGAAGGAAGCAGGTGGGCTGCAGGTCAGCACTGAGGTGCTTTGCCAGAGCCCTTGGGAACGATTACTTGTCTGTCTGATGTGGTTAGTAAACCCTCATTTTCTTAAGCATTAATAACTATCTAATAGTGCACAACTGTTGCTGAAATTGGCACCATCTTAACAGTTACTCTTATCAGAAATCTTTACCATGCTGTTGTTACTAGTAGCACCTGAGGTTAGAAAGAGAGTAGAATTTCTCTGGCTTCATCTTGCTCTGTGTATTGGAAAGCACTTTGTCCATATTTGTTTTAGAACATAAGAATGGCCATACTGGGTCCATCAAGCCCAGTATCCTGTCCTCTGACAGTGGCCAGTGACAGGTTCTCCAAAGGGAATGAACAGACAGGTTATCATCAAGTGATCAATGCCCTGTCTCTCAGTCCCAGCTTCTGGCAAACAGAGGCCAGGGACACCGTTCCTGCCCATCCTGGCTGATAGCCATTGATGGGCCTATCTTTCATGAATCTGTCTAGCTCCCTCTTGAGCCCTGTTATAGTATTAACCTTCACAACATCCTCTGGCAAGGAGTTCCAGAGGTTGACAGTGTGTTGCATGAAAAAATATTTCCATTTGTTTATTTTAAACCTGCTTTTTATTAATTTCATTTGGTGGCCCTTGTATTATGAGAAGGAGTAAATAACACTTCCTTATTTACTTTCTCTAAACCACTGACGGTTTTACAGACCTCTATCATATCCCTGCTTAGTTGCCTCTTTTCCAAGCTGAAAAGTCCCAGTCTTATTAATTTGTCCTCATACAGAAGCCGTTCTATACCCCTAACCATTTTTGTTGCCTTAGGCTTTAACTTTTCTCTTGTATAATCAGTTGTCCCTGCTCATGTCAGTCTTTCAGACAGACAGGGGAAAGAATGTCTTAAAAATATGGTTGTGAGGAGAACAACAACAAACTGGAACAGGTCTCTAAGAAGTTTTAAACCCATCCATCACTCTTGAATGCCAGTACTAAAATATGGAATCAAATTATAAAATCACTATAGTCACAAAGGCTGTCTGTAACCAAAATCATTTCCTGCCTCATCATGAATGTGAGCCCCACCCCAAATAACTCTCTCTTTTCACTTGCCTTGTCCCAATGCACCTGGAAAGGGGTGCCATACTGTAGTGTGCTCATTAAAGTTAAACCACTACCATTTAGCTTCCAGGCTTTAAATGTCTACTTTTAAGATGTCTCTCCCTCTTATTTATTTTGTTAATATGGTTTATCTTTAAGCAAGGGCTTTTGAATTCCAGTAAGGGACCAAGAACTAATTCTTTCAGTCTCCACAATCAAACTTTTCCGTTGCCTATCTTCTCTCTCCTTGAGCTTACTCTCATTCCTGGTAGAAAAGGTTATTGGTGGTGTATAAATGGTTGGTGTTGAAGCACTTTGGATTCTGATCAATACAGTGTATTTTTTATTTGTAAGCTGGTTGGGACAGATCATATTCAAAAGTATCAAGAATAGTTATAAAGTCACATTTAGAAACTAGACGGCAGCACTGTTATAGAAATGCAGCCCTCTGTGCACTAAACAGAATCTAATCCCTCTATTCTCTTCCGTTCCCCATCTTCTAAATTAACACTGGAATCTGGAGCTAAGAGCCATAGGTGTGTGTAGCAAGCTGGTCTTGCATAGGATGCTGACGTGAAATGTTTAGGCATGCCTTATTGGTCCTGTTCATTTGTGTACATGCACCCACAGGAAAATTGCAGCTAATTAAGATATGGCAAATACTTGAAATTACTCTCTACTGAGACTTTAGGCACATCTTTCTGTGTATACAAGCAAGTAGTTCCAGACTCTTTGTCCAAACAACACATTTATTATGAGGAATCGGAGAGGTTTTCATTGTTTGTATACAAAGTATTATACTTACCCCTGCATGAGCATGCAGTACAGGAACTCCTCACTTAACATTGTAATTATGTTCCTGAAAAATGCAACTTTAAGCAAAATGATGTTAAGCGAATCCAGTTTCCCCATAAGAATTAATGTAAATGAAGGAGTTAGGTTCCAGGGAAATTTTTTTCACCAGACAAAAGACACACATACACACACACACGCTATAAATTTTAAACAAACAATTTAATACTGGTACACAGCAATGATGATTGTGAAGTTTGGTTGAGGTGGAGGAGTCAGAGGGTGGGGTATTTCCCAGGGAATACCTTACTGCTAAATGATGAACTAGCAATTGGCTGAGTCCTCAAGGGTTAATTCTCACACTCTACAAGGCAGTAGGAAAGGAGGGAGAACAGACAGAGACACATACCCTCTGTGTGAGAGAGAGACGCTAATTAGATCAGCAAGCTGAACTGTGGCTGCTGCCAGGGCAAGTTCCCTTCCCCCTGATCTATGGAAGATGGGGTAAGCGGAGTGCAGGAGCAGGGAGGAGAGGGACACCTTGACAGCCTCCCTCTTTCTTCCCCCTCTCCCCACCTCCCAGCAAGCAGGAGTCTTGGGGAGCAGCTCCAAGGCAAAGGGCAGGAGCAGCACATGGCAGTGTAGGGAGGGACAGCTGAACTGCCAGCAACTGATAGTCTGCTGGGCAGCTGCTCCACAGGGAACTTAGGGCAGCGGGGAGCTGATAACAGGGCTGCCAGTCCACCCTGGTTCAAAGCTCCTACCAGCTAGCTCCAATGGGCTGCTCTTCCTACAAGCAGTGGGCAAAGCAGGCGGCTGCCAAACGACGTTAGAAGGAAGTATTGCACAACTTTAAACGAGCATGTTCCCTAATTGATCAGCAACGTAACGTTGAAACAATAACTGGGATGACTTTAAGTGAGGAGTTCCTGTATTATAGTACAGTCTGCCTGCAGTTGTGTCTTACCCTATTTCAATTGTTATATCAGGGATCGGCAACCTTTGGCACGCAGCCCGCCTGGGTAAGCCCCCTGGAGGGCTGGGCCAGTTTGTTTACCTGCCACATCCGCAGGTTTGGCTGATCCCAGCTCCCGTTGACCGCAGTTTGTGGTCTCAGGACAATGGGGGCCACGGGAAGCAGCACGGGCTGTGGAATGTGCTGGTCCCCACTTCCTGCAGCTCCCATTAGCCTGGGACAGCAAACAGAGTCCGGTGGGACCTGCGATGATGTGCCAAAGGTTGCCGATCCCTGTTTTATACTATGCCCATCACCATGGTATCTGAACATACTGTGTGCACGTGTTTTAAATGCATCAACATCTTGCTCCAGGCTGAAACTTAACTAGCAAGCTTCAACTCAGGAGCAAACTTAAGAAGTCTGGTAAAAGAAAAAATGGGTAACATTCAAGTTTTGGTTTTAGTAAGGTTTCTGTAGTTATGGTGGAGGAGGGAGAACTCAGGTGTGTACTAGCTTCACTGAGTGCTCTTAAAGTGTAAAAATATGTCTTCATTAAACAGTTTGTGGATTTCCTACATGGGAAGTTGAACAACTTTGAATTAGTTTCCTACCTTTGTCAACATTGTATCAGTAACTTTAAGGGCCCCTGACAACTTGACTGTTTTAAATCATTTTAAAAAAATTGTTTGACAGATCCCTTCTAAATAACACATGTTGAGTCCTAAAGAATTCTCCAATCAGATGAAAATTACTGGGATTCTCCTGTATACTAAAGGAGGACCTAGTTGCAAAGGGGAAAAACAGGGAAACACTCTGCACACACAGGAATAAAGCTGAAAATTGGCAGGAGAGGATGAGGGGTGAGAAGCAGTTTCCCTTGAACTGTCAGTTGTAGTGATCTCTGGTGTTATAAGTAACTACATTGGGAGTACTGCATTGTCAGATGGAAATGTGACCTTTGAAACGCACTTTGCTATTGGCCTGATGCAAAATCCGCCAAAGTCAATGGGAGCCTTTCTGTCTTTTGGATCAGGCCCTGTAAAAGCAGGCCTGTAGCTACAGGAAGCCTTCATTAGCTGAGAATGCTAGTCAGTCTTTGCAGCCTGCAATACCTCTAGATTTGGAGACCTACAAATACAAAGGCTAATTGTAGAATTCTAAAACCACAGCTCTTTCCCGAAGGAAATGATTACTAGAGAGAAAAGTTCGATGATGATCATAGATTATTCACACTCTTCACCATGGCTGCACTAACTCAAGTCTAATAAAAATTACATGGCTCCATTGACTTTTAGTTTTCTGAAGTGGAGCTAGTTGCTTCAAGCAGCTGAGCTGGCTCCTCTGTATACTAATCTCAGGGGCTTGTGTACACGACACTCACAATTTATTAAATCAATAGTGGTGTCTACCAGGTAAAGGAGATTCTGAGCCCTGATCCAGCAGTTCCATCTTGCAAATACTATCAGGTGTTGTGCTTACTGTGACAAGCAGTTGCATGAATATCAAAGGGGCTAGTTACGAGTGCATGTACAAGCCGACAGGCCCATGTCTAAAGACTTCTTCCGTTAGAACGTGCTGTGTTTAATAATGGGATTGTTTTGCTGTGTTTATGCCTTTTCTGAAATGCTATCACTGTGTTCCAGTGTGCACAGAGGAGAACACCTACTCCCCTGATAACACTTGCCTGTGGCAGGGTGTGGACAGGATGTCCCCTTCAATAGTGTGGTCTATCCTGCCCCTTGCAGTTGCAATGCCAGTTTTGCAGCAAACCGAATGCATTCATTTGAATTCCTGACCAAAGGGCTTTCAGTAAAAGGTTCTATATAGATGTTATTCCGCCCCACCCAGACCCAGAGGCGTCTGACTGCAACTTCACAAAGACAAATTAGTGTCTCCTTTCTAAAGAAATTGTTTTATGCTTCCTCTTTTTTCTTTCTCCACCTCAATTTTTAAAAAAGTCCATTCTGATTATTCAGTCTGTGATGGCAGTATGGAGTGTGATATTCTGTACCCTGGAGAATATAACTACTGTTTAAAACTTGGTGTGAGGAAAGAGAATGAAAATAAAACAGCATATTTACTGTGCAGCATATAGCTGCAGGTTGTGTCCTGGATCCCATGGTGATAGATACATTAGAAGTGCTTGGACTGTTTCTTTTCCTACCTGCCTTGATGCTCCCTAATTAAAACTGCAAGTCTCTGACTTTGGGGTGGATTTTGGTAACTCAGGCCTGATTCCACTAATAGCTCTCCTTGAAGTTTTACTGACTTGCACGTTAGGTTTCTAAGTTGCTGGCTGGTCTAAAAGAACCCATTAGTTTTCCAACTGTATCATAAAACATTCACAAAATATTTGTATGTTTTCTAAGGTCACATTTTGGCCTGTTAGTTTTGGCCTTGTCTCTTCGAACAGGAAGTGGATTATTTTCCATTTAAAATGGGGGAGGGAAAGAAGCTGCTTCTTTTTTAGTAAAAGGGTGTCAGGATCCTCATGGCCCTGTAAATACAACCACTATGGATGACATCCTGGTCCCATTAAGATCAAAGGAAAGACTCATATTGACTTCAGTATGGCTGTGATTCCCACATAGGGCTCTAAGCACTGCACTTGTACCACTCTCTGTGTATAAAGCCCACAATCTCGCAAACGGTTTTGCAATTGAAGACTTAGATTAAAACGTTGATGCAATATTCAAAAACACCTAAGAGATTTAGGCACTTATTGACTTTCAGTGAGTTTTGAAGTCTAAGTGCCTAAGTCACTTTTTGAAAACTTTGCCCAAGGTCTTTTAAAGGGTGAGATACATATGGAATTAAACTAGCAAAGGCCCCTGCCTAACTGACTGAATCATTCACAGTGTAGCTTGTCTGGCCTGACACTAGGTCTCAAACTTCATTCCCATTTTCTAGCTTTGCTTAGTTCTCAGTAAAGACAACCTCTGTCCCCCCACCACCAGTTCCCGCGCCTCTGAAGAGATGCCTGAGCATTGTATCCCAGTGCTCTCGAAGTGATTTGGGGGCAGGGAGGGGGAGTCTGCCATTTGTGAGGAGAATATTGAGGAAACTGCTTCTGCGTGGAAGTGGAGTCTAAGTCAGTCCAATTTCTTATGTTTCAATTGACTTACAGATAAACAGTTCTCTAAGCAGCCACCTCAAAGTATAAGGCCATAAAACATCTATTGTCAGCTGTAATAGCATTTGATTGCTTTTGTGTTGATTTCCTCAGTAGCTACCTGTGATCATCATGGAAAAGTATTGAGAGTTAACCTAACCTGAGACACTTTTGCCTGGCGTTCCTGTAGCGTGGGAATAAGTTACTGAAATTGCTCACAGAGTTGATCCTGGAGGACCTGCTGGGTGAAGTGCGTGTATGCTGGAACATCTCAAGTGTTTGCATTGTTGTCTGCATTGGGTTTCGCGTAACATTTGCAAGCAGGTTCAAGCATGTCACCCCTGTCTCCATCACCAAAGTCGTACAAGAGGGTCAGTGTTGTAGAGCAAGAAGCAATTCACAAGCTCAGTACATCAGCAATGATTGCTGGGTTTCTAATTGTGGAGATAAGAAAGTGAAAGGCTAAATCCCCCCCCCCCCGCCCCACGAGGGCCCGGTTGATCTGACACATTTCTGGCATTCGCAAAAAAGCTGAACAAAACGTGCCCCAAAATACTGCAGCCTTGGCTGCCTAAGCCCCATTCCCCTGGCACTGACTCACACCAGCTATTCAACCCCACTGCTCAGCTGTGAGCTTCCTCTACACCCAGCTCAATGTAGAAAGTTGCTAGGAAACCTCCAACAAGTGGTTGCATGTTTTGTTTTTTTTCTTCTTTAGCCTTTAAGGCTTTTTGACAAAACCACAGCTGTGGGTTGGACTGAAGCAGGCAGGCTTCCTCCCCGGGGAGGAAGAGGTTAATAGTGAGCCATGCACAGTGTTACACAGCTCGTGGGTCTATGCTAGCTGAGTATTTCTGGCAGCCTCGCAGAGGGCGGATTCTTGTTTAGTGGATCCTTGTCTTTTAAATCTTCTCTATCCCTTCCCCCTGCTTCAGAGCAATGAGCTCCCCTCCCCCCACCCGGGAAGGAGCAGATGCATTATCAGATAAATCCATTTGCTAGTCTTGCTTCCCCATACCCAGTCTAAAAGCCGACCTGAGCAGAAGGCTCGTGAGCAGATGCTGCGGGGAAGCACTTTAAAAGTATCAAGGAAGAAAAAGTCAGCTGCTTGGCCTTGCCACTCTGATGCACTCAGTGCCATGGTGTGTGGGCACAAGCTGGTGAGCGAAAAGCAATACTGAGCTAGCCCTTAAAGGCCTGTAATTGCCACCCATCTTTGTCTGATGTGCCATTGCTTTAATCCTTTTAATCTCTCATCCACTCTCCAGGAGAAAGGATTCTGGGTTCTCTTTCAGCCCTCAGTAAGGAAACACTGATGTGTCAGGTTCTTGCATCATGCTTCGATCATGTTTTTTTGCTTGTCCTTGTGATATTTTGGAGCTGGGAGATCCACAGCCCTTGACTGATCTCTCTGGCTCTGTGATTTCTCATTGCACCTATCCTGCAAAGCTGGGGGAAGTGTTTCTGCTTCTCATTAACATTTCACAATGTGTTTTCCAAACCACTTCTCTTCCCCTAATCCTTCCAAAAAGTTTCCATGGTTGCCGGAGTAACCGAGCTTGGTGCAACTCATTAAGAGTTGGACAGTGGTTTTTCTAATCCTGGCTGAATCCAATATGTTGCACCATATTTACCAGAAGGCTGTAAATCACCCACACAGTGGGCTGAAAGCTTTTGCTTATGCATTTCATGTGGGAGCTAGTGCTTACCACCTAGGACTGATGGGCCACAGACTTGGGCTCTTTTGTCTCAGAAGCGCTGTGTGATGTTATTTTGCCTGCCTCAGTTTCTTCATTCTACAGATGGCACCTTGGCCTGTCAATCTGTGAGGACTAATGAACTGTGGTTAAACAGTGCTATTGAAAAGTGAGGTATCACTAAGTCTCTGCTCAACTTCTCTTCCCCTAGGAAAACACTTTTTCTTCCATCCTAAGGCTCAGACGGAGTTTTCACACACACTTACAAATGTCTTCCTGAAAGGCCCTATAGCAAGATAGACCCTGGAAACAGGCCACCCTCCCTCGCCCATAGCCCGGTAACTGGAGCAGTCATTTCATGTGATTAGGGTTACCATATGTTCCTATTTTCCTGGACATGTCTGGCTTTTTGGTTCTTAAATCGTCGTCTGGGAGGAATTTGGTAACCCTCATTTCTAGTACACTCAAAATATTAGGGAGTGTTGGCGTTGAGGTCAATTGGAGTTTTCTCACTGATTGGAATGGGGCCAGCATTTTCACCCCTTTGGTACAAATGGATTCATAGGCACCAGGCAGTGGGTTGTGCCCACCACTCCATTTTTCTGCTTTCACAGAACTGACAAAGGACACGAATGACCAATGTCATTGCAGGGAAGGAGTTGAGTAATATCAGTCAAGGTCTCATTTTGCTACCAACTGTTAACAAGTGTTAGTTCCAACACCCAGTGGAGCGGACTGGGGATTCCTCTTAAAAAGCAACAGCTAATGGGCGTTGGTTTATGTCAGTGGTTCTCAAACTTCTGTACTGGTGACCCCTCTTACATAGCAAGCCTCTGAGTGAGACCCCCCCTTATAAATTAAAAACACGTTTTTATATATTTAGCACCATTATAAATGCTGGAGGCAAAGTGAGCTTTGGGGTAGAGGCTGACAGCTCATGACCCCCCCCCCCATAATAGTTTCATGACCTCTGCGGGGTCCTGACCCCCAGTTTGAGATCCCCTGGTGTGTATCTCTTTTCCCCTGCCATTGGTAAGCGACTTCTTGTTGTGGATTTCACTGTTTCACTCACAGATCAGCTTCTCTGCCCTCCCAGCATGAGTTTAGACTTACCTGTGCCATGGTGCCTCCCAGCAAAGTGCTGGGAATGAATCCCATGAGTCCCTTGTTGCATCCGTAGTGCTTCATTTTGCAGCTCTGACCTTTTTAGTGTCTTTGTCTCTGTCTGTTTGTCCTTGTGCTCTGCTGGGTGGTCCCAAACACTGAGTTCAGAGGGTATAAAAATGCATCATTTATTGTGACACATCTAAGTGACTTGATGGGGGCTTGTCAGCTAGGAAACTAATTTCCGCTCTCATTGATTATTTGACTGTTATATGAACATTAACTCTAGCTTCTCTATAGTGCGCTAATTTATTGATGCAGACAGCTCAGGCTAAGTTCATTTGGAAGCAATTAACCATTGTGTTGTCCCTGAGAAATATCTGAATCTGCAATTAGCAGATCTACACAATGTGACCATGCTAAGTCTTATTTATTGGGATTATCAACCCTGAAATGCAGGGCTTGCTGAGGGAGGATAAATATACACTCTATTTGTTTTAAACAAAGTAACTTGACTTCCAGTTCAAAGAGATTTGATGTGTCAAACTCCTCTCAACACAGAGAAAAGCCATTTTGGGGAGAGTGGGAGGGAAGAAGTGATAGAAAATGCAAACTTCACCCTGAAAATGGGGTGATGTTATTCTAATACAATGTTAGAAAGATCAGCCTTTGCTTTGGGAGGAGTATGTGGAAGTAATTGAAAGTAATTTGGAAGTGCTGACGAGCAAATGGAGGAAGAATGTGCTATAGTACTGATAAAGCTTTTTTCTTTTTGAGCACGCTTTCAGTAGCGATCTCTCCTTTTTATAATGAAAAAGAGTAAGTTCACTTGGAGTAGGGTAACCAGATATCCTGATTTTATAGGGACAGTCCTGATTTTTGGGTCTTTTTTATATAGGCTCCTATTACCGCCCCCCCCTCCCCCGAACACACACCCTCTGTCCCAATTTTTCACATTTGCTGTCATCCTAACTTGGAGCCTTATCCTTACATGGCCTCCATACCCATGATTCCCTTCTCTTTCAATGGTCAGCAAGACCTGGCCTCCGGTAGCATGTTAATTAATGCCTTCTAATAGTTCTTGGGTGGATTTGTCAGCCTCTGAATTTTGCAATAGCTCATGAGGTGATTCAGAGGCAAAGAAGATGATCTCTTTGGCCTTTCACTTTAACCTGGTTTTGTGCAATCCAGTGTTTCCACTTCTGCATTCTACAGTGTTGTTTTACTGGAATCCAGACTAATCTTTTGCCTTGGCTGGTGGGGAGGCCACCTGTAGAAAGAAGATTGGACATTTCTTCTACACTATTCAGTCTTTATTTCTTATATCCATACCCTGAGCAATAACTTTTTGCCTCTGCCTCTTGCGTGTAATCCTGTAAATATATTCTGTGGCTCTGGGTATTCCTGGTGTGTTCAGCTGTAACATGTCTGGCAGCCCCCCCCCCCCCCCCGCAAAAACAACTAAATCCTCTTCTTACCTTCTAACTTAGATTCTGATCCTGGGCTTGGTTCTGTAGATGTGCTTCAGTGGGTGACTTTTAGCTGATAAGTTTTCCAGTGGTAAGCGAATGCGCCTATCTTGCTTTTGCATTTACTCTTTTTAAAAGCTGTCAGTCTCAGCTGTTTAATGACTTAATCTCCAGAAAGTTGGGTGCTGGTCATTAAAAGCATTTTGGATTTCAAATACCAGGGCTATAATTCCATCCATCGCCCATCAATACAATCCGGGCACCCTATTGGCAGCTCTCTGCTTTTTCAGTGTTCAGCAGCAGTCTAGGGATAAATTGACCTTGGTGTTAAAATGTCCATGAGTGTGGGTTAAAGGCGCAACTTGGTGCACTTTGGAATAAGCTGCTGTGTATTCTTGGCATCTGGGCTTTCATCTGCTGAGTTCTTGAAGGTCTCTTATGTTGGTGAACTTCAGTGGGAAAACTGACTGCCTCTGAAATGCTGCTTGCTCTTTAAAAGTTGAACGGGTGAGAGGATTTTACCTGAGGGCAGAAATGCTTTTCAGTTTCCTACTTCTTCATGTTCCAGCATTTTTTCTGGCTGGATAGCTGGCTGATGTTCCTTCTTTGGAGCCCCTAGAGAGTGCTGAAGACAGTCCTAATGCATGGATCAAGCAATAAATGCGCCTGCAGTGCTTTACTAACATTGATCTATTCTGAAGCTTTCTCAGTGCCCTCCACCCCTAAAAATCAACACCCCCCCGATATATTTTACAGAGAGGGAAACTGAGGCAGAAAGTTGTACTTGCTCAAGGCCACAGAGGGAGCTAGTGCTGGTGCCAGACTATACAGTACACAAGGCTGTAGAGAAGTTATATTTAATGACCCATTTCTTACAGCTGGCAGTTTGTAGGGAGTGAGAGAGCTTCAGTTACTCAGCCTGGAGGTGTGCGTTCTCATTGCTATTAGGAATATTGTCTTGGCTCCAAGGTCAGAAACTTAGAAGGATACAGATTCCTTGAATATAATTGTTAGTTTGGCTTTCAGTCTACCTTCGCAAAATCTCACACCCCCCCCCCCCATTCCCTCCATATCTATGGGCAGTTTCTGATCTATTACATGGCAATTGAGATCAGAAGCTGGCTTGAAACTTTAAACTATCATTGATCTGTCTTGTAAATCTGAATTGTAGTTCCATGGACAGCAGTGCAAGCGTGTGACCCACTTTGGTTTTCACTCTATCTGTATTATGTCATGCCTAACAAAACTCCAACAAGCAGAGTTCAGGGAAATGGCCACCTGTAACTTACAGAAGTGCTGCATACCAGAACACAGCTCAAGTCTGATGGTATTGTATGCATGTATCTGGCGTCCTGAAAGATGCTTTCTATGTTGGTTGGGTGGAATGAGGATATGTGATACAGCTGTCAGACTTTGTAGATGTAGCCATGTCGTTCAGCACAGTATGGATAAAGTTGGCAGGTAATAGTAGCTCTAACTTCAAGGATACAAGGGGATGGTATAAATGCAGACTGTTCTTATAAACGTGACTGGAAAAATTGGCTTGAATTCCAGACCTGTTAGGGGTAACCGTGTTAGTCTGTATCCACAAAAACAACAAGGAGTCCGATGGCACCTTAAAGGCTAACAGATTTATTTGGGCATAAGCTTTCCTGAGTAAAAAGCCCACTTCTTCAGATGTATGGCTGTGAGTGGGATTGTAAATGTGACTTATTGTATAGTGTAATTCTGAGACATATGCTATAGCACATTTTTCTAAAGCTCTGTGCAGTCGGAGGACCTAGGGCCAGATTTAGATCTGGAGTGAGCATGTGGAGCTCTGTAGAAGAACACTCACCTGACTGCAGCAAATTTCTCCAGTGCAGTCTCCAGTGCAGTCACTTGGGGAAGGCAGCGTAGTTCAGTGCATAGGGGTTAGACTTCCAGTCCACAAACCTAAATTCAGTTCCCTGCTCTGCTACTGACCTGGGTGGTCTTGGGTACATCACTTCACCTCTGTGCCTCAGTTTCCCCCTGGAAAGCAGGGGGAATTAGTGTCCTTATAGGAAGCACTTTGAGACCCTCTGAAAAGCGTGATGTAAGTGCTGCTTATTCATAGCAATGGCCCACAGGGCAGTGCTGGTCTCGATATACAGATTCCCTTCCTTGAGTCACTGGTTTGCTGGGTTTGAAATGGGAGCAGCAGGTGCTCTGGCGACTGGCTCGGAAAGTTATCTGCTCTTATGCAGACTTCCTCTGAAATGTGCCTTTGTAGCTTCCTCCAGCAGTGTTCAGTAAACCTGCCTTCCCTGCCCAGCTGGCCTGCTGGCGTTGGAGGAGAGAGGGCTCTGCTCTTTCTGTCTCTGCTACTGAGCAGCTCCTGCCTCGTCTTCCCTGAACCGATACCAGTTGTCTCCTACTTCCATTAATGGGGAGAAGAGGAGAAAGCTGAGATGGTCAAAAATGTAATTGCTTCAGTGCTGCCTGAAATACAACGCCTGGTTGGAAAGTGAGCAGTTCCTGTGCTGTTAACCTGAGGGGAAACATCCTTAAAGTCCCCTTGGGTATGTCTACACTGCAATTAAAAACCTGCAGCTGGCCCATCCAGTTCCAGGAGCGCAGGCGAAGGGGCTGTTTAATTGTGTCTGGCTAACAGGGCTGTGCACTTTGAGTTGTAGGCCACTGGGTGTTAGTCCATTAGTGCCGACTGGATTTGGCTAGATAGAAGCCAGGGGAGACGTCCCTGCGCTGAGGAGTTTCCAGCCCACACAAGTACTTCATTAAGTATTCAGTCTAAATGGATACATAGGATGTTTTAGGAAACTATATACTTGTTTTCTGAATAAGAATTGCTCATACCCAGAGAGAGACTGTAATAGAGAGGGCTTCTCTGTTGTTACTCAGCCTGTTAGTCATAGTAACACCTTCACGGGCATGGAGACTGTTCCTCTGGGGGTCTTGAGCAGCTTTGCAAGCCCTGATTTCATGAGGCCTTGGTCTTTTTACTGTTGGGCAAACTGAGGCAGAGAGGGAAGTGGCTTGCGCAGACTTCACACACAATGGGCAAGCTGCGAACAGACCTCCTGCCCAAATCTGCCTAATCTTTAGCTCTTCAGTATTGCGAAGCTTCGTTCTAAACAACATGTAACATGGCTGAAGTCTCTCTAGCAAGAGTGTCCTGTAGGTCTCTTCTAGCAAGTTCCTGATAGTGCCTTGGGCAGTCTTGTAAGTTGGACTATTGTGCCCGTGCTCTGAGGTTTTTCCCCTTGGGTCAGAACATGGGTGCTCTGAGCTCGCTCACTCTCTTTTTGCCAGTGGGTTGTCTCATGCCTAGTGTGAATAACAGGGCTGTGGAATCTGTCATAAAACCCATTCTGTGGGGGTGGGGGGCAGAATTGTGCTTCAGAGTCAAACCTTTTGGCTAGATCCCTGCAGCTTCTGCTGTGTGGATCTGCATTTTCAGTGCAACGTTCTGCCTCATCATTCTTGATTTTCAATATAAAGTTACACTAATGCAATGGCTCGTGTGCCTGGCTATGGCAGTAAATATACTATTTATGTCAATAACATCCATTTAAAAATATTCGGAACTTCCCCAGAATTCCTATCCACTGCATCAGAGCGAAGGCCCCTTACTGTGGAATATAGGCCAGTGTACGGGGTTGAGGGCTTGACAACTAAGCGTCTAGCAGAGGGCAGGGGTTCCTTCCACACCCCTCGCTGCTTCGTTCACTGCATATGGCACCTCAGTGCAAATCTGAAATTAGAGGGGATGCCGTGCTACAAATGCACCTTCTAAACGCCTGCCAAAAGGAGGCTTTATCTGGTGGCCCTCTTAAAAATAAATAAATAAATAACTGCAGGAAGGCAGGGCCTTCCATCTGGGGCTTCTGGCTCCCTGCACAAGTGAAACTGAGTTCTCTGAACTAATTGCAGAAGTCAGCAGTGCTGCTGAGGGATAGCAACTGCACTGCAGATACATCTCCCTGGAGTAGTCTGTGGAAAAACACTCTGCCCTCCTCCCCCGCCTTGCAGACAGGCTTCCTTTCACACCTGCTGAACGATCTCTGATATTGTAAATGGACTGAATGTTTGAATTGCATGATGCTCTGAGTGCTTACTGGTGGGGCTTCTAAAGTGACTAATACAGTCCTCTCAGTGCACTCTGGCTTCCATCTTGGAGTGGGGAGAGAAGAGGATTTGGGTTCATGAGGATGGGAAGCCCTAGGAAGAAAATGCAGTGTGGGTGTGGGGTTGGGGGGTGGACAAGACCCAGTATTGATGTGAGGCTTGTAACCTGTGAGATCATGCATGCACTAGAGAGGGTTATTCAGCATACACTCATGGAAATGTCGGGCTGGGAGGGGCCTTGCCCCCAGCATGGAGGAGAGGCAATGGTATTAGCGAGGTAGCTGGACTCTCTTGCCTTGGATCTGAACTAAAAGGACCCCTCAACATTCGGGGAGTTTGGTTGAGGATCATCATTAAACTAGTTTGGATGCGATGCACGGTGATCAGTGTCCCCTCTTGCCAGGGAAAACCCATCTAGAATTCAAGGACAGCAGCTATAAACAATGCAACTGCCGAGGAGAGCTGAGTGCAGAGCCACTGGGTGCTACTCAAGTGCAACGGGGCACTGGAGGATGTTGAGTCTGACTGGCCTTGATCGGAGGGGAAGTGCCTGTGTAGTGCTGTAACCACAAAGGGAAGCCACACCTTTTCTCACAGCACATACTTCCTCTCCCAGATCTCCCCCAGCCTCTAACCGACACAGAGTCTCTGTGGCGGGGGGGGCATTTATTCTTGCTCTGTACAGTCATTATTGTCCATTCTTTTGATGAGCTCGATCTGGCAGGCAGCACTTACCCGCCCATCGCTTTTCAGTGTCCTGGTTGAAATTCATTCTTTAAAACTTAAGAGGAAAAAATTAGAGGCACCCATGTAGAACTAGCTTGAGCTTGGAATAGTTACATGTCCTAATGGAAATGAGGTCACCACCCACTTCATCCTCTTAGGGTGTACTTGCGTCAGCAAGTGCTGGATTCTTCTAAAACCACTAGACTGCAAATATGCCCACTTGGAGAGAGGAGACTTGACTTTCTTCTACGGTTCATGCAGTTTCCCCTCCATTCTTTTATCCTCTGCCAGGCCACTTTCTCAATATATGGTTGTATCTTCTAAACTGAGGAAGACTGATTCAGCTGAACCTACTTTGTTTATGCTGGGAACTAATCCCTTTTCTATGCTCTCTGCATAGGCCTGCCAAACAGATACATAAAAAGAGAGAGCCACAAGGTAGATCGTAATTGGAGCCTGCCACCTTTCCCCCTCAAACAGTAATAGCCCAGAAATGTGACCGACCCCGCCCCCAGGTCATGGCTGAACGCATCACGCCAAACTCTTGTATGAAAGCAGTTACCTGCCTGCCTAGAATACTCTGTACTAAGTTCCCCTGCTTGTTCAGATGGAGGGTAAAGATACAGTGTACATGGGACACTTAAAAATAAAATGGACAGAGCACCATAGAGAGAACTCTTGCCTAGACTGGGTGACTTAAGAGGGATCTCTACTACTCCTCAAACTGCTGATTCTGTGAAACCACTCTTTGTGCAGGGTGTGACTTCCTGAGTCAGATAGCCAAGGGCTAGTCCCTTCTCCTTTGGGTGAAGAATGTTAGCAGTCCTATGCCTTACAGGGAAGTTTTTTTTCCTATGGACTCTCACATTTGCTTTGATCTGCTGGGAATATACTGCCAGCCAAGTGAAATTGACTAACATCCTGATCTAAGATGCTCCACACAGCACCCTGCGGGGTGGGACTGTGAAGGATTTCGAGCTGCTGCTGAGAGCTCTCTGGCTTGAGGGGAGGAGAGGGGGAAGAAGACAGGAGAGAGGGAAGGAAAGGAACTAAGCGTGGAGGAATGGCTGTCTCAAGGAGTGGGAGCAAGCTGCCTTTGGGCATGTGAGCAGAAAAATGCATTGTCAGATCCCCTCCCCCACATGGGTCTCGTGCCCAGCTTTGTGCCCTGTGTATTGGACACACCAGTCAGGCAGATGTTTAAGCGCCTGGTGTGTCCCTGCTGCCTTTGTAGAGCAGTTGCCTGGGCAGGGAGACCAATGTCTGTCAACTGTTAGCAAATGTGTTATGTTAGCCAAGCCACTTGTTGACTTCAGTCTCTTAAATTATTTCGGGGGCCTTGGGAAGGGCAAAGTAATAAGAAAAATAATGCTGCAAACATTCCTGGATGGATGTTCAAGCAGCCTGCTGCTGGCACGGCGTGGCTGCGAACAGAGGAAACCCCGTCAGTAACCTCTTTGGAGAGCAGCAGTGTGTGTGTGGCTTCAGCTATTAACATGCATCCACTGCTCAGACCCCTCCCTCATTATAAGTAACAGTCAGCATGGATTTGTCAGAGGCAGATCATGTCAAACCAACCTGATAGCTTTCTTTGACAGGGTAACAAGCCTTGTGGAAAGGGAGAGAAGCAGTAGATGTGATACATCTTGACTTTAGTAAGGCTTTTGATACTCTCTTGCATGATCTGCTCATAAACAACCTAGAGAAATACAACCTAGATGGAGCTACTATAAGGTGGATGCATAAGTGGTTGGAAAATCATTCCCAGAGAGTAGTTTATCAGTGGTTCACAGTCATGCTGGAAGGGCATAACCTGTGAGGTCCTGCAGGGAGAAGTTCTAGGTCTGGTTTTGTTCAATATCTTCATCAGTGATTTAGATAAAGGCACAGAGAGCATACTCAAAGTTTGAGGACGATACCAAGCTGGAAGGGGTTGCAGGTGCTTTGGAGGATAGGATCTAAATTCAAAATGATCTGGACAAACTGGAGAAATGGTCTGAAGTAAATAGGATGAAATTCAATAAGGACAAATGCAAAGTACTCCACTTAGGGAGGAATAATAAGTTGCACACATACAAAATAGGCAGTCATTTCCCAAGAAGGAGTACTGGGGAAAAGGATGCAGGGGTTCTAGTGGATCACAAACTAAATATGAGTCAACAGTGTCACGCTGTTGCAAAAAAACAAAACAAAAAAAAACAAAACATCATTCTGGTTTGTATTAGCAGGAGTATTGTAAGCAAGACATGAGAAGTAATTCTTCCACTCTACTCCATGCTGATTAGGCCTCAACTGGAGTATTATGTCCAGTTCAAGTACCTCAAAGGTTGTTACAAGGAGGAGGCAGAAAAATTGTTCTTATCCTCTGAGAATAGGAGAAGCAACAATGGGCTTAAATTGCAGCAACAGCAGTTTAGGTTGAAATTAGGGGAAAACTTCCTAACTGTCAGAGTGGTTAAACACTGGAGTAAATTGCCTATGGAGGTTTTGGAATCTCCATCATTGGGGATTTTTGTCCAAGAGCAGGTTGGACAAACACCTGTCAAGGATGGTCTTGATAATACTTAGTCGTGCCTTGAGTGCAGGGGACTGGACTAGATGACATCTCAGGGTCCCTTCCAGTTCTATGATTCTATGATTATTGTCTTCATAGAAGACAGAGAGTTCAGCATTTTAAATAGCTCTTTGGGGCCTGATATGGAAGCGGTCAGTCCCTTTTTCCCAGCCCCTCCTCCCTTAAAGCTGAAGTTGATCGTATAATCACATAAATTTGGACAAAGGTAGCAGATCTGTCTCAACACACCCCTGAGCTGTCTGTCATTTGGAGATTATACCTTAGTCTCCAGGCAGTAGTGCACTGGGGGCAAGGTAGTTCGGATCACAGATGCTGATGTGATGGAGGCTGGTGCTTTGTGTGGAAAGAGAAGACCATACTGCCTATTTGCATATGTTGGCATTTCCCCTCACTGGTAGCATACAGTATAATGGATGCAAGTGTAGATTAGAGCTTGTTTCTCTTGACTGAGAGTGACAATAATTTTAATGATAAGGTGGGTGAGGTAATATCTTTTATTGGGCCAACTTCTGTTGGTGAGAGAGAAGCTTGCGATCTGAGTGTCCTTTCTGGCTGCTTCAGTTACATTGCATGCTGATCTGATTTAAGAAGCAAGGAAGGAAGGAGAACAAGGGGAGGAACACTTCAGCTGATGTGGTGCAGCTTGAGATAAACAAAGCTGTTGCTAGTAGGTCTGGCCCTTATCACTAGTTAAGCCCTCTGAAGGATGTGGGCAAGGGAGTATATCTCATATCTTCCCCAACTTGATCGAACACTTCCAGAAGTGCCATGGCAACAAAACTCAATAAAACAGAAGGTGCTGGCTTGTCAAGGAAAGTTAGATTTAACTTCTGCTGCTGCTTTGCCCTGTTTTTCCCCCCACCACCGAACAGCTGCCTGCAGGCCCCGTCGCCATTTATGCACAGCAGCATTGGCAAATACTCAGGATGTACAGGGGGCAGTGGGGACATTCCAAGGCTGGAGCTGGTTCAGAGCTGTACAGCAGGAGGGTCTGCTTTGTAACTGTTTATGGTCTGAGCGTTTTCAGAGATGCTGAGTACTGCAGTTCCTGCCAAAACCAAGGGGATTTGTGGATCCCATAGGACTTCTGAAAATCAGGCCATTTACCTCTTATGCTATGGGGCTGTCTTAGCTTCCCAGTCCTTCACGGTAACGTTGATGCGGTCTGTCTCTTGACTGCTTGAAAAACATCTTCCCTCCTGCAGTGACGTGACGGTGACCAAGAAACTGGAGAAGGGTAAGAGGGATTTTTGTCCCCTTATGTCAGTAATCCTATCCACTGAGTCTGCAGCAAAGCTGCCTCCGCAGATTTCCCCCACTTTTCTAGCAGGCACTTCCTAAAGGAGTTGAGGGTGAGAATTGGGAGAATGGAGACTGGGATAATATCAAAGCTTCATCTTCTTTTTTCCTTAGGTCCATGTACTTACTGTGGGTTTTACATTACAGGCCAAGAATAAGGAGACAGGAGCATTAGCTGCTGCAAAAGTCATCGAGACTAAGAGTGACGAGGAACTGGAGGATTATATGGTGGAGATTGAAATCCTGGCGACCTGTGATCACCCGTACATTGTCAAGCTCCTGGGAGCATTTTACCATGACAGCAAACTGTGGGTAAGAGGCTATTGCTTCATGTCATCCCCTCTTTTTTGTACATTCTTTATTCTCTCCATGCTGTGCTGGGAAGGCAAAACACACTGGCTCATGGCAAAGCGACCTCTGTAGAGTCTTTGACATTCTGAAAGTCTCTGGGCATTGCGAGCAGGGCACAAAATGTGCACTAGACACTGTTCTCATAGTCACCGGGTCTTCCTCATTTCTTTTTCTCATTGGATGAGCTGCTTAGAAACATCCCAGACGAGCTCCCGAGACTCTCTCCATATGAAAAACGCCGCAGTGGTTGGATGTTCTGTCCATTTCCAAGTGCTTGTGTAGGGCAAGAGCCTCGTTTTCCTGTTTCAAGATTTCAGAAAGGTTTAAAAGCCCACTCCCCTCTCTTATCACCCCCCTCCCCCCCAATTCTCCACCCAGCCCCTCTTATTATGGAACCTGATTTAGGAGGAATCTGGACCAGTTTCTAAATGGTATGAGTCATAGGTTTCTATGGTACACTAGGAACTGATGCTAAGAGCTTAGCTCCAGGACATGTGGAAAGCCCTCACCTGGAATGGGCCTCCTTGCATGTATGCTTAAAACTTCTGGGCATTCTGTTGCTGCAACATAAAATGCAATCAAACTGGTTACTTCAGTGGCCAGTTACCATAAAACTGGATGAACAGCTCCATAATGGTACACTTCCTTCCCCTCTCCCCCGTTCCTTCTCTGTCCCTTTTGTGTTAGAGGAAAACCCTCGGATAGTCAGTGTGCGGCTGCAGGGAGGGTAGAAGGGGTTGTGGTGCTAGAGAAGGATTCCCCCCTTTCCCTGCTGGATTGACTGTGGTGTATGTGTCAGTGAGGATGCCTGCATGAGGCTCCAGAAATTGAGGTGTATGTAGATCTTTCACCAAAGTATTCTGTTCCCGCTCTGTTCAGATCTGCCAGTACAGCTGCCCCTTCCTGCAACTACATCTGGGTAGCCCTAGAAGCCTTCATGGCGATAATATCAAACCATAAGCCTGCAAGATACTGTGTTCCGGAGCAATCTTAATGCCCTTCCCCTCAAGTATCTTTACAGCCTCCCAGCAGATTCCTGAAGACTGTGTCTTTATTCATAGATTATAGGCCAGAAGGGTCCACTCTGTTCTAGTCTGACCTCCAGCGTAGCACAAGCCATGCGACTTCCCTGACTTAATTTCTGTTTGAACTAGCGGGTCTTTGAGAAAAACATCCAATTGCCCATCACAGAGAATCCACCACAACCCTTGGAAAGTTGTTCCAATGATTAATTATCCTCACAGTTAAACTTAAGCTAGTGGCATCTGAATGTAGCACTCTGCTAGCTGCTGAAGTCGCTGGCATCTGAGAGATGAAACACCAAAGTCTGCATCTCTTGTTTCATGTTAGCCTCTGTGCTAGGATGCAGCCCAGACCAAAGCCTGTCGTGCCAGCATGTGTCAGTGTCCTTTCTGAGAAGCGCAATAACACTCTTCCCCTGTCACAAATCCAGGTTAAATGTGCAGCATCCGACCTCTTAAATGTGAGCCCGAAACCCTCCTTTCCAAGGGCACTGCAACTCTGTAGGGGAAAATGGCTTGCACGTTGTCTTGAGAACTAGCTTTCAGGTGGCAACTGATTTCCATTTTAAGTGTTACTTTAGGTTCAAGCATCAAAATAAATCTACAACATTCCAGCAAAGTGAAAGGTGCAAGTCCTCCTGAGGAGGGAATTCAGGGAATCCACTGACATGGTGACTTTGCCAGAAATCAAAAAGTCAAACAAACCGACACGCTCACGATTAGAGACTCCATTTCTACCTCCTTCAGCTTCCCCTCACTTTAACTAGTCTTCCTGATTTATTTATTGGCCTCTGTTTTCTAAAACATCAGCTTGTTCTTGCCACCCCCTCTCTCTGTAGGAAGCTTTCCTTCCTTCCTGCAGGAAATGCTGCATTTTCCCCTTTGCTCTGCAAAATACTGTGAAGTGTCGTTGCCTCCTAACCTATTAAAATCAAACAGTCCTTTAGAAACTAATGAAACAAGATACCCCTCAAAATCTCCCATGAGGGGAAATCTTATTATACCTCAGTCCATTGTTCGGTGGCCAGTGCCCTATTTTTGGTTATGTGCAAGTAGCATTTGTCTTTTTCATCATTTATGCTGTTTGTTTAAATACTCCTGTGTGTCACTGGGCTTGAGGAAGTAAACAGGCCAGGCAGTTCCACTCTTAGTTACATCTACAGCTAGGAGGTGTAATTCCCAGCTTGGCTAGACATCTGCCAACTCTGAGTTAGTGCACCAAAAATAGCAGTGTGGCCGCTGCTCAGGCTAGTTGCCTCAGTACAGATCCAAGAGCCTAGCCTCCGGCAACAACATTTCCAAGATTTTCTTGCAACAAGTACAAGGCTGCAGATTTTGGGTTGCAGATTTTGCAGGGGAAAGTTTGCATCCAAATAGGGGTAGGGATTTTTGTTACTTTAACAAAAATTTATGTTCTTAAATAGAATTGTGTAAAAAATGGTTTTCTCCTGAAGGTGTTCAGAAGCCGGAGAGGCAGAACCTATGGAATTTTTGGCTCAGACTGTCAGTGTGGCAGCAAAGTCCTGTTAGGACACTGCAGCAGAAGGAAATCTGAGTGCTGTGCCGCATCAGCAGTGCAGTGGGATTGCCCAGTGTTCTGAGAGTGGCATGAAGGCGTGCCGCACAGGCAGAGCATCACCCAGCCAGTGTGGGGGTCATGACTTACTCAGCCTCCCTGTCAGTGGCATGTTCCGCTCCCAACATCTTATTGCTATGCAACGCTGACAGACCCTGGTTGTTAGTGGGTGGGATCAAACCTGGGACTCTGGGCTTAGTGCAGAGCCTCTGCTGCATGAGCTAAAAGCCTCTTTGCTAAGGCTATAGAGAGCAGATTCATTTAACTCTCTCTAGAAGGTGTGTGGGTTAAAGCTGCAACCTGTATGACGCTGACACTGAAGTCTCAATAGACTGAAATCCATGTTCCAGTGCTGGCCCCAGGATTTACAAGTCAGCTGAGCTGCAAGAGCAAGTTCTCCTGAATTAATCAAGAAAAACGTGAAGAAACCTGGGATTCAGCAGCATCTGCTTTTAGTGTTGCTGTGAGCTCCAGTCGCTGCTCTCTCAGTTCCTGTTTGGGGGTCGGAGTTTTGCCTCATTTTTTGGTAGGCAGCTAAGTGCCGTGTTTGTGGAGCTGACTTCTGCACGGGGGAAGGGTATAACAGGTCAGCAACCTTTCAGAAGTGGTGTGCCGAGTCTTCATTTATTCACTCTGATTTAAGGTCTCACATGCCAGTAATACATTTTAACGTTTTTAGAAGGTCTCTTTCTATAGGTCTATAATATATAACTCAACTATTGTTGTATGTAAAGTAAATACACTTTTGAAAATGTTTAAGAAGCTTCATTTAAAATTAAATTTAAAATGCAGAGCCCTTCAGTCCGGTAGCCAGAACCCGGTCAGTGTGAGTGCCACTGAAAATCAGCTCGCGTGCCACCTTCGGCACCCGTGCCATAGGTTGCCTACCCCTGATGTATAATATGCTCTTGACCCTGAAGTAGGTTCATTTAAAATAAATATTCACCCTTATTTTGGTCCCTGGCAACCCCTGAGCTATATAAAATTGAGTGAAAAGAAGCCCCTGAATTCTCAAGTGTGCAGGTGCAGGCCACAGGTGTAAGCAGTGCTGAGTTTGAAGACCTCCGTGAGCTTTATGGGATGGAGTTGGCTGTATTACAACATTCTCCGTGAGGAATTTTAAGTTGTAAAATCCATCACAGTGATGCTGTGCTCCGTGCACCGTACCAACAGTTACTGACTCACTCCACTTTCTTCTGCTCTGGGCAAGGACTTAGCAAGCTTGTGCTACTTATAAACAGCCCCAAGAAGTGCCCAGAACCACAGTGTTGCCAACTCGCATGATTTTTATCGCGAGCCTGGTGATATTTCGTGCGCGTTTCTTAAAGCCCAGCTGCTGGAATTGGGGCACTAAAGGAGAGGGGAGACCCTCATGCAAATAAAAGCAAGTGTATAACCCTTGTGATTGGGGAGAAAAGCTTGCAAACGTGACCTGAGTGCAGCCTGTGGGCTCGAACCTGAAGACAATTCTCCCACCTGCCCCCAATATCTATTATTAAAAATAATTTCCCAACTCTTTGGGGCTTGGGCCTCATGATTTTTGAACGCTTCGGGTTGGCACTACTGAAATTTCTCTTCCTGAGAAGAGAATATAGCAGCTGTTGGATGCTCTGCCTTCCTTACTGCTTGTTGACTTCTAGATACTGCAGGCGTTAGGAGCTGTAGAAATACTTAGAACAGATAAGGAATGGCCCTGGACCAGAGGAACTTGCAGTCTCCTACTTTCAAATGTCTCTATCTGTTTAAATGTGTTCTCTTTGAGAGTAGGAGCAGGGAGTTAAACCGGGGAGGGGGGCCAGAACTTCTCATGGACTGATGTTTTCTCCACCAGCCTTTATTCTGAGCACCTGACTTTTGATCTCCAGAGAGGGAGTCTGTCTTACTGCTTGACAGTCTGTTTTAACAGTAGCAAGTGTGTTACCCCTTTTGTATCCTGTGAACTTTATGCAGAATTAGAACCTCTCTGTGTGAAATCCTGGGCCAAATGAAGTCGGCAGGAGTTTTTCTGTTGATTTTTCAGTAAAACCAAGCTTGAACGCTGTAAGTTTCTTGGACCGTTCTATAGAGAGGATAGAGGATTCTTCATATCTCCCTCCTATGGAATTTTACAGGTGGGTTGAGAAACCTAAGTTAAATCAATAGGTTTTTAGGGTAATTTGCACAAAACCCTATTGCTTTAACCCCTATTAATGTCTACAAAGCTCTTCCTTAAGGTGTGAAGTTCTAATTGAAGTAAGCTGCAGGTGGGATACTTGTAGTGCTTTGCTATAAATGTGGTTACTAAAGTAAACTCCCATTATGTAAATAATTATTTTCTTGAGACCAAAGCTAAAATCTCACGCCCCAGCCTGGTAACTTACTTTTGCCAGAGCACATCTGTAGGCCATCAGAGTTTACTTAGCTAACAGCTCGGCTTAGTGGCTCAGTTTATGGAATTGGCCTAGTTTGCTTGCTTTGTGTGTATACTGAAGTAGCCTGAGAACAGATTCTCTTACCTTGCAGGAAATTCACTTCCACCACGAAAACCCTTTGAATTTTCAGTGGGCAGATAAACGTGTCTCTTGATCATTGTGCATGTCGCATGGACGTTGTGTGCTTTGTGAATTCCAGTCGTATGTAACTATCTATATGGCACTATCACAGTTTCCCTGTCCTATTGCCCATGGGAATAGATCATGTCCGTGTGTTTGCATTCCAGATCTGGTGATGGGGGAGGGGACAAGAGAGAGAACATTGGGCTACACTCTTGTAGCCATCCAAGGGGGCAGTGAGTTTGGGGAGGGACAGTGTGGGCAAAAATAAGACTAATGTAACTAGAGAGGAGAACTGAAGTCCTAGATAAGAAATTAATTTTTTTACACTACTACGTCCTGTTACATCCATTTCTTGTGATGGCCTTAGCTCTGCGAACTCCCAGCTTCAAAGATCTTTATCAAAAGCAAACAGCACAAAGATGGTGCCTTCAGCAGGTTTCTATTCCCTTTGTATGAATTCATACCAAGCATTCTTGAAAATCCTGCAGCATCATAGAAAGTTCTTTACCGGCTGCCCTTAAATACTGAGTCCCGTGAGGTGTTGGGTGTCTTTTAACTTCTTTTAATAGGAAATAAAATGTGATTTTTTTTTAAAGCTTACACTAAAGTATAAGATTTGCTATGTTAAGTCCAGCTGTCATAACTTCGAATAGCAGGGAAATATTATCCCTTGTACAGTAAGCCTGGGCCATAGAAAGGTGTATTCCTCAGATACCATGTGTACAACATACTTTCCCAGGATGTTTTTTCCCCTGGAGATTAATACTTTGTTTAACATCTCACTTAGCAGGAGCATTGCAGATGTGAACTGATGCTTCATGCACCGTCTTGTGCTTTTGTAGTAAACGTTTATCCTCCCTGAAAGTGCTTTGAACAGTTATACTGTGATTGGCACTGAATAAACCTAAGTGCAGACCAGGGGAGACAGCACACTTTCTGCCCTTGTTAGGGGTCTCATCAACCAATGCTTATATTTGTGTCACTAAAATTCACCCCGCACTTGGTCTTACCAGAGAGTCACTGCACAAGCACAGCAGAGGATTCACTAGCTGCTCTATTGGTTTCTAAATACTTACCCATGTCTTAGAACGCAGATGTGACTGCTACATGATCCAGATAATCTCTGCCTGGTGTTGTGCGTTAGCACATCCTCAGCTTGTGGAGGGATGCTTGTTTGGGCTCTGACATCCAGGTAGTTCCCTCTGAGGACTGGAACAGGATAACACACACTGGCTCCTGCAGATTGCTTGAGTGAGTGATTGGCTTTTCGCTCAGCGTGAAATTGCCAAGACTTGAGGGCTTATCCTCAGCTGGTGTTGAAATCAGTGGCATTGTGACAATTTATACTAGCTGAGGATCTGCCCCTTGTATTTTGCTACCACAGGTTCACTGGTCCAGTGAGTCTTCTAGCCCCCTGTTCTAATGCTTGTTTACTACACCTGGTATATGACCAGAAAGTCATACATTCCAAGGTATTGACATACTTAAAGTTACAGGTGCAGCAGGAATATTTATCTTTGAGGTGGGGTGCTTCTGCCTTATCTAGGTCATGTAGTGAATGTTCGTTTTTATTGAACCGGAGAGACGTGTTGGGTTGTTTTGGTTTTTTTATGAACTCTCACAGGAAAATGATAAGACAAAAGTACCCTATGGCCTGTTTTCACAAAGTAATCCATCTGTATCTGACCTGTCAGTCCCCAAAGGAAACCTGCATAGCACTTTCAGAAGACTAGCCTGGGAACAGAATTTCATTACCCAGAAATATGAGAGAGCTATAGGTGGGATGGAGGTAAATCCTATCTCACCATGTTATCCCCTGCCTGCACCGTCACCGATTCTATTAAATGAAATGCCAAATTTTATATTCTTGCACATAAATTGATATTAATGAAGGTACTTCAGATGGGGATGTTACAGTGACTCAAAACCAAACTGAGAGCTCATCCTGTGGTGGTAAATTGCAGCTTTGATTTTACAGCGTTCCTCTCTGGACTTGAAGGTTTCTTTTTTTAAAATTGCTTTTACAAAGCCCCAAGAGCCATGGAAATATTTCCATTGACTTTAAAAGTATTCCACAAAAACAATTAAGAAATCCAATTAAACATTTCCCTTGCTGCGTTTCCAACCCAAGCATCCTAGCACTGTGATCACTTAGGACAGGGGTGGCTAACCTGAGTGTGAGAAGGAGCCAGAATTTACCAAAGAGCCACAGTCATACATCAGCAGCCCCTCATCAACTCCTTTCCACCGCTCCCAGCACCTCCCACCCACCAATCAGTGCCTACCCCTCCCTCCCCGTACCTCCTGATCAGCTGTTTCTGGGCATGCAGGAGGATTTGGGGGGTGGGGAGAGGAGTGAGGGCACAGCAGGCTCAGAGGAGGGGGTGGGAAGAGGTTGAGTGGGGGCAGGGCCTGTGGTGGGGGCAGAGCCAGTGACAGAGCCAGGGGTTGAGCCCTGATCACCTCCCGGCACATTGGAAAATTGGTGCCTGTAGCTCCAGCCCCGGAGTCGGCGCCTATACAAGGAGCCACATATTAACTTCTGAGAAGTCGCATGTGGCTCCGGAACCACAGGTTGGCCACCCCCAGCCTAGGAGAATCTAAAGCCCAGAACTGCCTAGAAACAAAAGGGAAACTGACTAGTGGCTCTCCACTGTGAAATGCTGATACATCTGTGCAAAAAGTGAACAGCCAGTATCATAACGAAGTAACATTTTAAAAATTTGGTTATAATTTATAGTGTCAGGAAATATGTGCTGGATGTAATTCAGCTTATTTTAAACTGTGATTCCTTTAAAAACACACTCTCAGCTGTCACCTTCCAGGCACAAACCTTGGACTGTTCAAATTGGTGAATCTTAACTGAAATTGACAGGGTCCTCCTGAACGTTTAGCTATTAAATCTTCAATCCTCATCCCATACCAGGCAAAAGCCTGTGTGGAGGGGCCTTTAAACTATTCCTTGAAAGCCGGCCAACTTAAGCCGTATCAGATCAACGTGGGAAGCAAATTCCGGTTGAGAACCCTCTAACAGCAAAGTCTTTGTCCCAGCTGATCAGACCAGGCATGTTACACCAGCTGAGCCCAACTCTCGGGGCACAACAAAGGGGAAGAGGTGGTTTCTCATTACCAATCTGCCTCTGGTCCGCATCGAGCAGCGGGATAAGTACCACAACAGCAAACTCTGCAGTTGGGTACCTAAAAGCCAGAGCACAAACTCAGACACACTAATTCCTGGGATTGGCCTCTCAGATGGAAGGGGGAGACTCCTGAACAACCAGTCAGGCTTTGCATTTAACCCTCCCTGTAATGACCTCAGTACAAAATGGAGCCCTGCAGCTTTGTCCCTCTGAAAACCAGATACTGCAGTTCTCATGTCCCTGGCGTGAGATGACATAAGTGACCTATCCCTTAACAGAGATGGCAGCTCCCAGTAGCCGTAGGCGTGCTCCATCTGACTCCAGAGCAGTGATTGGAATTTGTTGCCTGCTTGTATTTTTGGACTATTCTTCCCACAGGGAAGCTGAGTAATGAGACTAATCAAACTGATAGGTCAGAAAGCGGAAACGCCAATGGGCTGGAAGTTAAACTTCCTGGGATGTCCAAAGAAACTAACTATGGCTTACCGGGGGGAAACCAGTGGGAGACCACCTGGGGCTTCTTGCCTCTGGCAGGGAGATCTGCACCCGGAGTCTGGTTGGCTGCCATGCTCCCAGTGGGCAGCCGGGAGCCCAGTGGGCAGCCAAACTGGGAGCTTGGGGTACAGTCCAGCTCGGAGCAGAGGTCCCGCTGAGGAACTGGGCTTTCTTGTCAATGTCACGGCTCTAACCAACAGTGGATGTAAGGAATACAGTGTCAACACAGACACTGCATCGCCCCAACTACACCGACATAAGCCCCACGCCTCTCGTGGAGGTGGAGTTATTACGTGTGTGTAGGAGGGCACGTGCATTGGCATGAGCAAGGCTGTACTGTAGACACTGACATTGCTGGGTCAACCTAAGTCTGTAGTGTAGACCAAGCCTAAGACTGCCGCTCAGCCAGTGGATAGAGTAGATGGGAACACAAGGTAATAGTGAGACTGCTGTGATAGCATCGTTCACAGCATCAGTTTATAACCCACTTATTCTTTGGCCTCTCTGCTGAGACAGCCAACAGGGGGCTGTAGTGATGGTGGTTCTGTGATGTAGCCGCAAAGAACAGGACTGGGACAACCCATTTATTTTGGAGGGTACCTTCATGTGCTGATGACTGTGGGCTGCTGCTAGCATGGAGTATGTTTGAAGTGGTTACTTAGCAGAGAGAAGACTGTTACCAACCTCCATTCCAGTCCCTCAGGAGCTCTGCATTTCAACATACATCCAACATGGGAGCGTTGGCAGTTGAATGAGAGGCAGTGTAGTCTAGTGGATGTGGCACCAGACTGGGAATCAGGAGAGATGGGTTCCATTGACCCTGCTCTGCAACCTTGGGCAAGTCACTTCCCCTTGCTGTGCCTCAATGTCCCCATCTGTGAAAATGAGGATAATGATGTTAACAGCCTTTGTAAACCACCTTAAGATCTACAGATGAAAAGTACTATAGAAGAGTTGAGTGGTGGTGGTATGATTATCGTCGTCTTCACAATGGAGAGCTTCATCTACAATGAAGCATGAAGTCCAAAAAGATGTGTGGGGTTTTTTGACCTATTGTCTTGCTACCTCTTCCTCTGCTGATGGTGATTGATCTTTTATTATTCCAAATATTTCTCCTTGGAGGTTATTTTTGTTCTGGGAAAATGATCCATTATACTTCATGTTCCTGGTAAATAGTGCCCTTTTCTCATGAAGGCAAGCTTGTAGCTGCCTGTCTTACAGAGAGCTAATTATTTCATTTCCACCTACAGAATAGTTGCCATGTCAGACAAGCTGTTGACATTTGGGTGTTTACTGCATTAGCAATGAGGGTTTCTCTGTTATTTTATGGCATAACCAGAGATCTCTAGTGTGCACAAGGGCCCGTTGCTCCCTAAGAGGAAGGGTGCAGCTGATGGAGTGAAGTGGATGCTGATTGTTCGTTGGCCGTTAGTGCACTTCTGTGTGGGTGTGATGCTGACCTTGCAGAATTCTGTAGAATAGAGTTTATGAAAGACTTTCTCAACCCCTGTGCCATTTGGAGCAGATCCTGCAGGGGCACCGGGCTATGTAGGCAAATTCAGAGCTGCTAAGTCCAAAAGGGAGTATTATGGTCATTTAGTCTGACTTCCTGCATAAAACAGGCCATACATTCTTGCTTGGGAACTTACTGGTGAGCTAGAGCATCTCTCTTAGAAGGACATTCCGTTTTGATGTTAAATGGGCCAGACAGTTCACCAATAGCTCACAAGCATCATATGGGCCAAATTCAGAGGCTGAAAGCAGTGGAACTGGCATCCCTCTCTTCCAGCCCTCAGCATGTATTAGGAAAGTAGCCAACAGGAGGGCACCGATGAAGGTGCCAAGCTAAGCAGGTGTAGGAATGTGTTCTGTCTATTCATTCGCCTTCTGATGGGAGTTTAACCCTTGGACTTTAGACTCTTTTATTAAGGGAGGGAATGTGGATTAAGGTACCAAGGAGATCCCCTGGACTTTGTAACAAAGCTGAAACTGACTTTCACTGATCAGTACAATGCTTATATGATTCAATACAAAACAAAAAAACCCAACTGAGAATGGATTCAGTCAAATTTGAGGCCAGTTTGTGAGCAGTAGCTAATAAAACCAAAACCTGACAACTTTGTATTCTATGCTCTCCTCTCTTCCTGAAGAAGATAGTCTAAGTGTTTGGGGAAAAAAAGGGATGTTAACTCTGAATAAAGTTTGGGGTGTAACTTGTAGCATTGTGAAGCAAACTAGCTTTAGTCAGCGTGCAGAGGGAAAAGATGTTCTCTTATGTTAATAGCCTTCTACAGAGGGTGAGTTTGTGGCAAATGGAGTGTGTCCTCTTACGTCTGGCAGAACTGCCCAGCTTCATAGTTCTGCATCAGAACTTGGGCATGCATCTGCCACAGGGGTTCTCAAACTGTGGGTCACAACCCCATTTTAATGCGGTCACCAGGGGCAGCGTTAGACTTGCTGGGGCCCAGGGGTGAAGCCCGAGTCCCATCGCCTGGGGCTCTGGGCCATGTGGCTCAGGTTTTGGCTTCAGCCGTGGACGGCAGGACTCAGGTTACAGGCCTCTGGTCCGAGGCTGAAACCCTTTGGCTTTGGCCACCCCATCCCACTCCTGACCCTGGGGGGCTGGGCTCGGAATGGCTAAGGCTTCGTTTCCCCGTCCTGGGGTCATGTAGTAATTGTTGCTGTCAGAAAGGGGTCGCAGTGCAATGAAGTCTGAGAACCACTGCAGATAGGGCAAGGGGAGGGCAGGCTGTCTGCTTGTTCTGTATCATCATGTGAATATTACTTTTGCATTCTCATTTTATCAATGGCAGGTACTTTCTTTCCATAGAAATTGAAACTTCTGCACCCCCAGACCCTATCATGAAATGCAGCTCAGTAATGTGAGTGTGTGTTCTGCCCCCACTCCACCCCTTCCTAGAGATGGCCTGACCTCTCCCTTGATTGGAGACTAACCTGTTTTCCCATCACTCCAGTGCCTCCCAGCCTCTGCTGGTGGATCCTGAAAGAACATCATGGACGGGTTAAGGAAAGATGCCCATTTGTGCCTGTGCAGAGTCTAGAGGGGAGAGTAAGTACTGCATCCCCTCGGGCAGCAGCCTGCTGGAGACTGGTCTGCCTCTGAACCACACCTTCCGCCTCTGCCAACACCAATACCTCAAGACTTACTTTGCTGAAGTGGTGAAAAGATGCCAGCATATTCTGTGTCAAGAGCTTGCCAGGAAATATGATCCTTTCTTGGGCCGGGTGATCTGCAGGGAGGTTCTATCCTGCACCTAAAGCAGGAAATATTTTCTGTGGGTTGGGGATAGCTCACACAGAGGATACTGTTCTAAAGGTGAATTCCTCCAGCTTCATGTATAGCTGGGGAGAGTGGGAGGGGAACGCGAGCTGCACCCAGAGTGTATCAGGGACACTGGTCTGAAATGTTTGCATTGCGGGATGGCTGGGCGGAGGGGAGAAGGAATGGACCAAAGGCCATGACTCTTCTTAACAGAGGAAGGGTGGTGCCAGGTTTGCAGCTGAAATCATTTGCACTTGCTTTCGCTTTCTCCATAGTTTAACTGCAGTGCCAAAGAGCGCCAGTCCCCTTTTGAGATATAGATTGGGACTTGTTTAAAGGGATTGAATGGATTTTTATCACCCTGAATCTGCTTCTCTCTTCTTTTTTCTTTCCCTGGAGCTAGCGAGGTGACTTTCTGTTACACAGATGGTGCAATCAGTTAGAGGAACTGGGCTGGTAGAAATGAAAATGGAAGGACTTCACCCATGATGGGGATGATTATTACCAAGGCAATCAACCGGGTGTTACCTAATGCCAGTGGGCTGTTGAAATTTAATCAACAGAACATGACTTGTGGTTTTCACCCAAACTGACATTGCTGAAGAGTGGTTTTCCCTGGTATATTATTAGCCCTCCTGCTTTCCATCTCCTTACAGTAGAAGAAGGACCTGGGGCTGTCTGTCTCTTTACCACTAAAACAGACCCTGCCCGCATGTTGCATAGAGGTTGCAGTCAGAAAAGTGAAGCCACATAACATTGGTCTTGTGGTGTTTTGTTGTCCCTTGTTTTTCAGAACACGTGCTCAGTTTTGTAAGTGAAAATGTTCCCGCCACCATCCCTGCCAATGCAGCCTGGACTCTGAGAGTCAAGCTGGGTTCTTTCTTTCCACAGTATTATTACTGTAATAAGGGATTGCAGACATTACTGCGACCCTGTGCTTTCAGTGAGCTGCCTGGATTTAACTCTTTACTAAATTATGTTGGTCAGCTTGATGTACACAAGGAAGAGGGGACTCCTACTCTCCCTCAGCGTTGCTGGCTCTGTCTTGCTAATGTGTGTGAAGAGGTGAAGATGTTCGTGGCGTATGTTGGCAGAGAGGATGCTGACCATGCACCCAGGAAGTTGCTCTTCAGAGCAGAACTGGACTCTGTATCTCAACACTTGAAAGCAGAGCTCCAAGGCCCCCTATTCTGAATTTGTTCACGGGAAGAATCTCTCCCGAGCAGCAGAACAGGAAACGGATGTTGTCAGTGTCATTCCTGTCACTTAGCGGAATCCAAAAGACTTTAAAATTTAGAGGGGAAAATCCCTGTTGACCATTCTCCTGATCCTTCATCCCCCACCATGCTCTCTCTAATCTAGGGCTCAGTCATCTGTTCTCCTCTGTGACACCGGAAGCTTTTGTGGTAATCTGGGCCCCCTTACCTTGGGCTTTCGAGAGAACCCCACCTACCTTTTTGTTCTGCTGTAAAGCATATATGCTGAATCGGTGTTCCTTATTCAGGCTTGACTAACTCGGCACTGCATAATAGAAGTCTGTTAATCACAGGGCTTGCTGCTATTTGCTCTGTTGCTTCTGCTTTTCCAGTAAGCGGGTGTGATATATGCCAGGAAACCTCAGCTCTTGTTGAGATCTACAACACTGAAAGCGTTTTGCTACTAATGCACCTCAGTACCATGTGCTCCTGACTCTTCCCTCCTTCCTCCTCCCCTCTTCAAATCAGCTCTGTGGCAGTGAACTGTGCAGGCGAGAATGATCTTCTATTCTCTGCTGCTGTATGGCCACTCTTCTCTGGCAACTAAACTTTGGAAAGGGAGAGAGGAGATGGACTCCTCTTCTGGGCTGAGATGGCAGCCACACTGTTGTAGAAAACTGCTCTGGCTTGTAATTAAACAGTCTTTTGGATTCAAGCAGAGTGGGTAAGGGGGTGTGGGTAAACTTCCTACAGGGCTGGAGAAATAGATCATCTCTTTATCCCCTCTGCTATACATACCTGCCAGGACAGTTGTTGCTCAAACAGATGGATTACTCCATCTGGCTAGACACATCAACGGTCACTGCTTTTTGAGGCACAACAGGAAATATGGGTGAATGCCTTCCAGGCTGAGATACAGCCGCTGAGCTGGAGGTCATGACTGACACACACACTCGCTCTCTTTGTCATTACGAGTGTATTTCTCTTCCTCTCCCCTGCCATTCACCGTACTCGCTACTCTGTTTCCTTTTGGTTTTTTAGTCCAGCTCTGTAGTGGCAACATGTTCTCCTAAAGGATGGCTGCTTCAGCATGAAAAATATTAACCCTGGGCCAGGTTGGGGCGGGAGAGGGGAACCTGACGTGGGAACTAGCCTTAAAACAAGACATAACTAGCCACTGCTAGTGAGTTAGGTGCAGGCTTAGTGGGAATTCATAGGAAGGGGGAAGGCGGAAAGTATATGATTAGTTTACTCTAATTTCTGTATAGGTGTCAATGAAGCACATACTGCAGCAGATCAGGCAGTTCCTAGCTTTGACAGCAGGAGCTTGTAAATGAGACAAAAAAACATGGGCCTCGCATCTCCCCCATTATCACCAAAGGCAGCATCTGTTGTTTACTTATAAAGCTGTAAACACTCTATACTGGGGTAGTGAATCTGCAGCCAGCAGCACCAGATGATTCTCTGAACTGCACTGTCCCATTCCCTCCGCCTCCCAAATCAAGTGGTTTCCCCTTTCCCTAGCAGTTAACCCTTGGAGTGCTGGCACTTTCCAGCCTGCCAGATAAATGAGTTTGATAGTGTCACATGACCAAGGTGAAGGGATGATTTCCAGAGCACTTTCAGCTCATGTGATGAGGGGAGATTGTAAGCTTCCCTCATAGTCCTGGCTGTAGTATAGCAAAGTGTGGGAGTGCCACACTGAAAGGTGTCTGTGGCACAGACTTGTGCTTCAAACCCTGCTCCACTCAGCACACGCAGCTGCAGGATGCTGCTGCTTATTGTTTTTTGTTGCAGTCGAACTGTGCGAAAAGCAGCCCGCTGCTAGCGGTAAAAAGTTAAAAACCTCAGCACTGTTCTGCAGAGGACGTTACTGCTGTTCAGCCCGGATGGCTGGAGATGAGGAGAATTTATGCCTGGGAGTGTATGCAATCCAGCACCCAGGAGTTGTGAACTGTCCAATAATAAATGTTTAAATTATAGGAGATGACCTGGAACTTCTAAACGCTGCTGTCACTTTGCCTAGCACAGTTTGTACTATGTAATAGCAGCCTTGACACTCCAAAGCAGCATTGCTGTTAAGAAGCAATAGTCTGCTTAATGTTCAGCCACAGATAACATCTCTGCAGCATCATAGCAGGGCAGAAACTGTTCTGTTGACTTTGGGCTCCCCATTAGTCTTGAATGACCACCATGGCTCATCCTTGACCTGGAGACCATGGGTGCTCAGTCCATAGGTTTATGTGACCATGCTTCTTCGCTGGTGAAGAAGAGAGCTTAATTGAGAGGCAGGTCTTGCTCATTTAATCCAATTTTAATTACAACAACTGATGATTGTTCAACGACATCAGCTGCTCCTCGCCATCCGAACTTTCAGTGTATTGGCAAAAGAGATGCAAACTTTTTGAAAAAGAGAGTAGCTACATACCTGGGTTTAAACACACCTTAGAATAAACAGGTACGCTTGAAATGGAATGAGCTGTCTAAACTTGCTACTACAGGAAAACTGAAACCCTTTATAAAGAAACATACTTCCTACTCTGTGTTGGATGATGGAAGGGACAAACCAGAGAGCTCTGTGAAAAAGAAAGGAAGTTCATCTGAAACCAGAAACCATGCGAGAATCTGATGACTTTCGGGTTTGGGTCTCTTCACTGTAAACCCTTCAGCAGGCTTCCTCTCCACTCCCAACTTCTTCCATCAAATTTGTTCCACACCCATTCTGCATGGGCAAATGAAGTGGCTAGTGGGTGAGAAAAAACACGGTTCATTCTTAGCTGTGACATTGTTTTGGGGAGCACTTGACCTTAATGGGAGCAGAACATTTTTAAAATGTTTTTGTGGCAGGGCACCAGTGAACTGTAGCTTCTGGTAGAAGCAAGTGGTAAAGGCAGAAAGCGACACTTGTCTTCTGTGAGTGTTTATTTTTCAGAGCGCTAGAGTGACTTCAGCAAACCCCTAGGAGCCAGAGGCCCTGTATTAAAAATTTGAGTAGCTCCTGGAAATGTGCAAGCATGGGCAAGTTACTGGGCTTTGTGTGCTCATCAGCTTTGCTGGAAAATTGGGTGTGTTCACTTATTGCGGGCTTGGGGAATGAGGATTGTTCTGGCTTCTTTGTTATCAAATCCGAAGAGTCCTAATGGGGCCGTAACTGAAGTGAAAGCTCAGTTGGGCCAGTGCACCGTTCCTTCTTTACATCCTGAGAGAGTTACTTTTTCTGTGAAGGAGCAAATTGGTAAGACAGCACAAACTCTCTAATTGTTGAGTCAGAAGCAGTCCTGACATTAAATATGTACTTTTTGGGAGTGGAGGGAGGGGGGTGAGCTGTACCTTTACCATATGGGAAATGCATGTCCCTTCTGTGGCCCTTTCCGGAATAAATACAGCTGCTGGCTGGCTGTGTAAAGAGCAGCGGGGGAGGGACAGGTGCTCCGCGGCGGTTTGAAAATACTTGGAAGGAGTGTGGATTCTTTGAATCCTCTTGAAATCCCCTTCCTGCAGCTTCCCTGGGGCTTTCCAAGTGCACAGGAGAGGCTCTTGATTGGCACCAACATGCTACGGAGATAGGATCTCCCACATAAAAGGTGCCCAACTATTTGTTGCAAGATTCTGTTGAGACTGTTCTCCCTTGTGATCATAAAAAGGTGGGTTGTGCCATGTGCTTGATTCTGGGGGACAAAATCAACCCCTTTGGTGCAGGACTTCCCGCTAAACTGAAAACTAGATCAGCGTTGGGGGTATCTCACTACAACGGCCTGCTCAGTCTGTGCCGTTGGCAACAACCTATCAACATCTGTAGCGGCAACGAGAGTCTGAAATACTCCTCTTGCTGCACGAGTGTGTGAGAGTAATTTGGGGGTAAATGTGGTGGGGGTAAAGCCCCCATCATAGTATCTTTTGCCAGGGTTTGACAACAGACTGTTGCACTTTCAGTAAAGCGCTCTCTCTCTAGACTCTGTTGTGTCAGTGGTCCTTGTGATTTCTGATGACATTAGCAAGATGTGGTCAGCAGTCTGGCGTTTGTCTCTTGGGTCCTTCTGTGATGAAAACAAACACAAACGCAGCATGTAGTTGGGTGCTGCTGCACTTACGGCATACAAAGTGTTAACCAAAGATAGAAGAGTGTAACCCAGGAGATCTGTGACTGCTTTAACAATCTGAGTGAAAAGGGAAAAAATAAAGCTATTGTTGAAGCTAAATTTCCTCTTCTGGAGCTCAGATCCATAGATGGGCTCAGCAGGCTTTGCTAAGGAAGTCCTGAACTTGTTGCATTGAAAAAATTATTATAAACAGGATGTTTGCCAAAGCCCCTCTTAACTGCTCGTAAGAAAACCAGCCCAGGCTTTGTTGGCTCTGCTGCTGAGTGTGAGACTCCTGATTCTGGGTGATGTGGGGGGGCCGCGTTGGCTAGCCACATCTCCAAACCAGTCTGTGTAGTTTTAGGAGGCAGCTTCCTGGAAGGCTGTGCAATCTGCGTCCTAGCAGCGTGCGATCCTATGCTTGTCAAGGATTAGAAATATAATGAGGCTCGGTCTACACTAGGGGGAGAGGTCGACCTAAGATGCGCAACTTCAGCCACGTGAATAACATAGCTGAAGTTGGCGCATCTTAGGCCGACTTACCTGTCATCCTCACTTTGGCAGCGAGCTGGAGTTCTGGAGTCGACGGGAGTGTGTTTGGCAATCAATTTATCGCGTCTTGACGAGACGTGATAAATCAATTGATCGCTACCGCTGATCCAGCGGGTAGTGAAGACATACTGTGACCTCTCTGTAGAATAGCGGGCTGCCTTCACTGGATGGCTTCTGCAAGACGCCGTTAGGGCTGCCGGTGACTGGACAGTGCGTGCCGAATCTTCGGTTTGCAGTCTGGACCAAACTGTAGGCTTTTGGTTAGGGAGTGGCTAGAATAATGGTGTATTGTGCCTTTTGTAATGCCGCTGTGCCCTGTTGCTGAAGGGTTAAGTGCCAGGCATGTGCTTTGTACCATACAGCATGCACTCTGAAAGATGCTGGAGGGAAGAACAGAGGGCAGGATAAATAGGCAGTGATTTTTTTCTGCTCTCCCCTGCCCCCTCACCTTTTGAATTATTATTAAATTCTTCTCTCACTGGGAAGAAGTGAGTTTCTTTCTTTTGTTTTTTTTAAAAGGACTGGGGAGAGTTAAGTGGGGGACATGTCATGGGGAGGGCGTGATATCCAGACAGGTCAGCTTGGCACTGGGCAGGGAGGAGGAAGTGGGAACAAACATTTGGTATCGTTCATGGAGTGAGGTGGTACCAGACTACCTGTGATTCGCAGGGTGATATTGACGGGAAATACAGTACAGTTGGCTAGCTTATCAAAACAGGTGAAAATAGGACTGAGTAAAGGGTTAATCTGTATCCAGAGTCTTTTAATGAGTTACAGGCATAATCCGTGCACAAAAACACGGACTCTTGTCAACCATTCTTTTTACAACTGTCTAAACTTGCCCAGAACCTCATTTAAACCAGACCACCAGGGTGCCTGCCCTGTGGCGTGTGAGTGACTGAGAGATCATTACCCTTTGTGCTTTAAATCCTGTCTGTGTAATGTCCAAATCCTGCTTTTTGCCACCTTCCTCAACCCTCTCTCATTTCGTGGCTTCAAGTTCAAGAGTCCTAGCTGGTCGCAACATCCAGGACTGGCTTTCGCTGTGGCTTCAGTTTATTAACAGTAATGATGCCGGGGTTTTTATTTTATATTTGCCAGGGCTGGTCCTGAATGTGAGCGTGTGGCCGTGCACGCTTTGCAGCACTGCATTCGGTGGGACAAGACATATGAGAGAGTGCGTCCAGCACTAAAAGATGAACTCAGGTCATTGGACTTCATGCATTTGGGACTGTGAGCTGGACTGTTTAAACTCGGATTCCAGGGCTGAAAGGAGCACACACGCTTGCTAGATGTTTAGACCAACCAGCCCCGACCCTTAGTTATTCATTAGCATCTCTGGCCTATGTGAAAATGCATACTTTTTCATTTTTTAAACCTTCCAGATTCCCATTGTCTGGCTCTCTTCCTCTCCCCGTCTCCTTTCTCTGTGCTCAGCCTGTGTTTCAGATGTATTCACTTTCCTGGCTTTCTCTGTCTTTTCCCTTCTCATACTGTAAACCAAAATGAGGTTTTGCGAAGGTCAAGCGCATCAAATATTGATCCAAACAAAGCTGGGTTTGTCATTTCTCCCCCTTCCCCAGACAAACTCGTAAGCTCTCTCCAGGCCAGACCTATAGAACAACCTCCACCCGCTGTGCCGGGGAACACATGGGTCCGTTCCCAGGGAATTTTGGGGCACTGGAGTGATGGCAGGCTCCTGTTGCACAAGACCCCGCATCCCACCTGTGTCAGCTGACTGGCTCTGTGGCACTCCACTCTCTCTTTCAAGAGTGACTGCGTTTTTGACCTTAAATGCTTCAGTGGGAGGTGTAACCCAGTGGCAACCAGTTTAACATCTGGGTGTCTAAGGGTATGTCTACACAGCAAAGAAAAACCTAGGGCTGGCCCCATGGAGCTCAGGCTGGGGAAATGTTTTATTGCTGTCTAGATGGTTGGGTTGAGTTAGTGCTGGAGCCCAGGCTCTGGGATCCTCCCACCTCACATGGGCCTAGAGCCAGGGCTCCAGCCTGAACCCAGAGCTCTATGCCACAATGAAACAGCTTCTCAGCCCCAGCCTGAGTCAGCTGGCATAGGTCAGCAGCGGGTGGCTAGTTGCTGTGTAGATGTACCCTGTGGTGCTCAGAACTTGCTCTACCCATTGAAGTCAGTGGGACTGCTTAGAGGTGTAAGCGCCTCAGGGCTGGACTTTGAGTTCCCGTCTCTTCTTGGGGCTCTGCCATTTACAGCTTCAAAGAATTCAAAGTACCATAGTAAACATGGATGCTCCCAGAACGGGACCTGGAGGGACTTGCATGTGGCTGGACCCTTCTGGCACAGTGCAGGAAGCACATTGATGGCTGCTCACTGGGGGTACGTCTTCACTACCCGCTGGATTGGTGGGTAGCAATCGATCGCCTGCGGCGCCCCGTCGACTCCTCTAACTCCTGCTTGACGCAAGGCGCAAGCCAGAGTCAACGGGGGAGCGCGCCGCTGACTGCCGCCGCCGTGAGTACGGCAGGTAAGTCGGCTGAAGATACGCAGACTTCAGCTACGTGATTCATGTAGCTGAAGTCTGCGTATCTTCAGTCGATTCCCTCCCCTAGTGAAGACCAGCCCTGGGAGTCTCAACTGACCCTTATACAAAGAGATCAATTGAACTGACTTCTCCTGGGCTGAGCTTGAGGTTTGTGAACCCCGGGTCGAAGGTAGGTCCAAGAACTGAACCCAGATGTGCTGCCTGGTAGTACAAGCAACAGCTGGCAGCTTCTGGTTTGGCTTTCTTCATGAAAGCAATGTAAGTGGTGCTGAGCTGTATGTATGAAGGGAGTTCAATCCCGTCTTGACAGTACTGTTCTGACACTGCTGCTCCCGGAAAGAGCGGAGCGAGATTCTCGTTTTTCAATAGCTATAGCATCTTATCCTTCCCCATTATGAGACTGAACATGCCGCTGCTACAAAACTCAGTGCCAGTCCCCATCGTTCTGGATTGTGTTGCTCTCCAATACTCTGTCCAGAGGAAGTGCTTTTTCCCCTTTGGCACTTTACCCTCGCTCGCAGTTGTGTGCAGCCAGGGCAGTCCTGTGTGAACGCTTGGCTTGCAGATGCGTGGAGCTGCATCCACTTGTTCTAATGGATGGGTTGGAGAATGCCACTTAAAGTAATGGGTTTAATTGGGGCAGCCCCAGCCTCACCTGGGTTGTAATATGGATATAATGACTCAAGTGGGGAGGTGTGGCGTGGAAACAGTGTCAGTAGAGCAATCCCTGCATTTTTATTCTCCTAGGGATGCTCCAGTTTTAAACATCAATCAAGGTAATGCCACTAATGCACCCCTCTCTCCTACTAGTGTGTGGGGCATATTGTCTCAGCTCCTTCACCTCCTGTGAGTGCTCTGAAAACCGGGAGAACAATTTGGAATTTGAGTCACACTCTCTGGGCTTGTTCCATCGGTTCACCTTATATCTGCCTGTTCCTCAGTCTCTTCAGAGTGCTCTCCCAGTCTTCGCCTCTGCCTCTTTCCTCGCAACTCTGCACGTGAAGATGCCTTTTCCTAGTGTTGCCGCATCTGCCTTGGATCTCTCAACCCTGTCCAGAGTAATTTCCTCTCTGACTCCTAGTGCCAGCTGTCTCTCTCTAAAGTGATTGTAAAGGTCACAAAGTAGTATATTGCCCTTCTATAGGGCAGAAAAGGGTAACAAAAATGATTAGGGATATGGGACAGCTCCGTATGAGGAGAGATTAATAAGACTGGGACTTTTCAGTTTGGAAAAGAGATGACTAAGGGGGGGAATACAATAGAAGTCTATAAAATCATGACTGGCATGGAGAAAGTAAATAAGGAAGTGTTATTTACTCCTCCTCATAACACAAGAACTAGGGGTCACCAAATGTAATTTAATAAGCAGCGGGTTTAAAACCAAACAAATGGAAGTATTTTTTCACACAACACACAGTCAACCTGTGGAACTCCTTGCCAGAGGATGTTGTGAAGGCCAAGACTATAACAGAGTTCAAAAAAGAACTGGATAAGTTCATGGAGGATAGGTCCATCAATGGCTATTACATAAGATGAACAGGGATAGTGTCCCTAGCCTCTGTTTGCCAGAAGCTGCGACTGGGCGACAGGATGGATCACTTTATGATTATCTGTTCTGCTCATTCCCTCTGGGGGACCTGGCATTGGCCACTGTTGGAAGACAGGATACTGGGCTAGATGGATCTTTGGTCTGATCCAGTATAGCCATTCTTATGTTCTATAGCACCTTCAGTGTGAGGAGCTCAAAGCATTGTAGAGATTAATGAATTTATGCCTCACGCTGTCTCAGAAACAGGGAAGCATTATTTTCATTGCATACCTGTGCAATCTAAGGCTAAAGGATTGGGATGTGACTTGGCCAAAGTTACATAGTGAGTCAAACCCAAATCTCCTGAGTCCTAGCCCTATGCTTTTTCAACCATAAGAGCACCCTTCCCCAAAGCGGTGTGGATTAGTAGTACCTCTGCGTGAAATGTCTGCCTCCACACAAGAATCAGAGGGGTAGCCGTGTTAGTCTGGAATTGCACCAGTGGCACCTTAAAGACTAACTAAAGTATTAGAGCATAAGCTTTCATGGGCTAATACCCACTTCGTCGGATGTGTGCAGTGAAAGTATCCGGGGGCAGGTATAAAGCCTGTGAAAGTGAGGGATTGTTGTCCAGGATGAGTTGTAGATCACTGATGATGCGTTGGAAAGGTTTCAGCTGGGGACTGTAGGTGTTCTACAACCCATCCTGGACAACAATCCTTCTCTTTCACAGGCCTTGGGAGGCACAGGCCAGTCCTGGCCCACTGACAACCAGCCAACCTCAAGCATATTCTCACCAGCAACAGCACACCGCGCCATAACTCCTCTAACTTAGGAACCAGTCCATGCAACAAACCTCGATGCCAACTCTGCCCACATATCTACACCAGCAATACCATCACAGGACCTAACCAGATCAGCCATACCATCACTGGTTCATTCACCTGCCCATCTACCAATGTAATATACGCCATTATGTGCCAGCAATGTCCCTCTGCTATGTACATCGGCCAAACTGGACAGTCCCTGCAAAAAAGGATAAATGAACACAAATCAGATATCGGGAATGGCAATATACAAAAACCTGTACGAGAACACTTCAGTCTCCCTGCACACACCATGAAAGACTTACAGGTCAGCATTTTGCAGCAAAAAAACTTCAAGACCAGACTGCAAAGAGAAACTGCAGAGTTGCAATTCATTTGCAAATTTAACACAATCAGTTTGGGACTGAATAGAGATTTTGAATGGCTAGCTAACTACAAGAGCAGTTTCTCTTCTCTCGCTGTTCACACCTCCAGTTCAGCTGCTAGAGGAATACCTCACCCTCCCTGATTAGAGATAACAGCTGGTTCAGCCTCATTGGACCCACCCTGTTATCTTTAACCTCGTTCTTGCCTACCTATTTATACTTGCCCCTGGATACTTCCACTGCATGCATCCGACGAAGTGGGTATTAGCCCACGAAAGCTTATGCTCTAATACTTTAGTTAGTCTTTAAGGTGCCACAGGACTCTTTGTCACTTATGCCTCCACACAGAGCTGCAGGTCAGTCAGCTCCATCCTCAGTAGCCCCATCTACAAGGGGGTTTAGCTTACTTGGTTATTGTCCTCCAGAGTAAACTCTGGCCTTTAATTTCTCAGTATGTTGTTCCATATGGTACTGGGACATGAAAAGAGACACCGTCAGCTTGATTTTATAGTGCATAATGTCTTTCCATACCCTTATCTCAGCGCCTGAAAGTTTGAAAATGGACTCTTTGCTCACCTGAGCTCACTTCTGTCCCGTGAATGCATGCTGGGGTAGTTGGGCTGCCCAGAGGAGCTGGGCATTTGGCACAGAGCTGCTCTTTTCGAAGTAAGGCGTTTGAAGCATTCTCACTGAGCTGGATGGTGGTGGGAGGAGGGGGTGGAAACCCAGGCAGTCTGTGGACTAGTGCTGGTGGGCTTGGGTGGCCCAACTTTGGACCCACCAACCTGGATGAGATCCCTCTGTAACATACAGTAAAGCAGCTTATGTGATTGAGTCTCCAATGCTGCAGCCTCCTTGCCTGGGATCTCCTGAAGGGTGCAGCCGTGTGATCATCAAGCACTGCAGCACACGGAGGAGTAATCTCAAAGGGCACTAATCCATTATCGTGCCTAATCCTGCTAAGTAGAGGCTTTTGTTCTTGAGCCAGGAGTAAATCACTAGCCAGGCTGCGGTCGTATTAGCATTTGCCGGTCAATTTGGAAAGCCTCTTAACTTTCTGCATGGAAATATGGTCTCCACATGGCTTCTGTTGGCACTTTCCGCAAGTAGCATCTTGGCTGCAGCTGCAGTAGCACAATAAGGAGGGTTAGCCTGACGGCTGCAGCTTTGTACCACATGTGTGAGATTTGTCTTGTCTCTCACACCACTGGGCTGTGGGCACAGGGCCCGGCTCTTCAGCAGTGATTATATCAAGAGATTAAGAAGCAGCACTGGGTGAGGGGGTGCCAAAGGTTAGTCACTGTGGCCATGTCTGGACTAGACAGGTTTCTTCCATCGCTGTAGTAAATCTACCTCTCTGAGAGGAAGTAGCTAGTTCGAGGAAAGAATTCTTCCAATGACCTAGTGCTGTCTACACTAGGGCTTAGGTCGGCTTAACTATGTCTCTCAAGGGTGTGAATTTTTCACGTCCTTGAGTGACATAGCTGAGTCGACCTAACTTTCTGGGATTTGGCCTTGAAGAGTGGTAGTGATGGTGCAGGAGTATGCTGGGATAGCAGCAGATACGTAGTAAATCCTCCATAGAGGAGGTAACAAAGATCTGGCAATTGACTACAGTTCTGCACTGAAATGTTTTTCCTCAAATCACTTATAAAATCAGGAGAAAGCTGCTAACTATGAAGCAATCAAAACCAAACGAAAAAAAGTCCCTTTTTTTTAAAAAAAATGATGCATAGAGATTCCAGCCACGTCAGCTCTCTGCTATGACAGATATCTCATCCTGTTGGCAAGTCCACAGCCCTGGAGTAGACCCTGCTCCCAGTGGCCATCAGAAAAGCTGTAAACAAACACGAAGATGGAACTGAAACCCTAAGGCTGCTCCAAATGGGCCTCCAGGTATGAGGGTCTAGGCTGGCTTAGATTCACGTACGGGTCAGCACAATAATAAAACAACTTCTTTCACTATAGCCAAGTAAAGCTGTGTCCTGTTTCCTCAGATTGTGGGCCGTGGGGACACCAGGGAAGCTCTCAGGGGTATGCTCTGCCTGTGTGTGCCCTTTCTGTCGGGAACAACATAGTGCTCTGTGTTGTCTGTCCCATGATTGCCTGCGAGACCCCTCACTCCAAGGAGCACATGGTACACGTAGAACTTGCGATTTTGTAGCATCAGGAATGAAACTCTGCCTAACAAAAACCACTGAGAGTCTCTGTACTGCCACAAGACTGGTGAATAAACCTGAGTAGTGCTGAGGGTTCCCAACCGCTAGCCTCGTTCGAGTGTGGAGGGGGAAGTAGGTTTGACTCCTACACAAGCCCGTTTGCTCCCTTTTCCTTGTTATGGGGGCTGTACTCTGAAATAGAGGTTTCTGATCTCTTTGTAACTGATGGATTTTAACTCCTTTCTCTTTGTTTTGCTAGATCATGATTGAGTTTTGCCCTGGTGGGGCAGTGGATGCCATCATGCTAGGTAAGCGCAACAAATCAATATCCTTACTTTGACTAGAGACATGTCGGAGACGGAGACGGAGACATCTTCACCCCAAGGACTGCAGGGCAGGCCCTCTTCATGTAATGTTCCTGTGCTTCTTAGCAGCAGACATGACGTCCTCCACTACCCTGGCTTTTGTAGGGTGGTGGGTCATGGTTTTCTGTGTAACGAAATAGAAACCCTGCTGCAGCCTTAACTGTGGAGCCTCTGCCTCTCTCCATAATCTGCGTGCTGGGTAGATTTATTGTGGCAACCTCTGGGGAGCTTCCTAGCTACTTGTATCATTCTGCTGCATGGTCTACAGGTTGCTCAGTGTTAGCAAGCAGTGAGGTGGGGGTGACTCTAATACTTTCTGCCTGAGGAGGTCTGTTTGGGACCCCATTTATGCAGCATGCTGATGCTGTGTCACTTGTATACTCCTAAGGAAAACCCTCCAGTAAAAGGAAAAGGGGTTTTGCTGTTAGCCAGAGCATCCTTGATGTTGAGTCTCAGAGTCTCCTTCCACCCCTGGCAACAGTAATCCATCGAAACAGGTAGTGTTCGAGTAGACTGAGACTTACATTAATGCCACGAAGCCACCACTTTAAATCCTCCCTTCCGCATGGGGGCCCTGCCTCCAACTGAGAGGAGCTGGCCTTTGAATGATATCGGCTAGAGCAGCACAGTTGCAGCCAGCAGCCCCAATTGGCGTGTCAGCCCCATCGTGCCAGGCACTGTACAAACCTATATGAAGCCACAGTCCCTCCCTAAAAAATAAAATGCTCCCCCTGCTGGGGAGCGAGAGCAGCACTCCTAGTCTCCACCCATTTGGAGACTGTGGGATAAGGTCACAACCGCGACTTCGGTCACTTTCTTCTGCAGCTTTTTCTCCAGTGGTCATGAAGATCTGACTCTCTTCTCCCTCAGAAGTGTGCTGAGCCCAGGCTAATCACTTTCAGTTCCCAGTCTGCAAATCAGAAACCTTTGCCGTATTCAGGAAACTTGCCTAAAGAACCGCATTGTGCTGCGGTGGTGTCCAAATCACCGCATCTCACGGTAGCCTGGCGCCCGTGTTCGGGGGCAAGTGATGCCGGGTTGATCAGGGACGATGCACTCTCTACCGCGAAGCTGCCCTCACAGTGCTGGGGCTGTGGTGTGGATTTGCTATGGTTGAGCTTTCCAGCTGAATGGAGGGTCCCAGTGGGACAGGAGAGCTCCAACCCACCTAACAGAAACGAGGGATGCCCTTGGAGCTCTAGGCTCCTGTCGGATCAGGCCTGGTATCTCCCGTTTCCTAGGCAGCCAGCCTTGCAGAGGATTTGATTTAGAATGGCAGAGGGAGGAAACGGGTATTACGAAATCCTAACTGACAGGCCTGGCCATACAAGCCAGGGGATGATGACATTGCCATAATCTCCCAGTTCCATCGTTACCAGTATTGGGCTATATTAACTACGTAGTTGGGGATTGGGAAAGGCTGCTGCCCATGTAGGTAAATCAGTCCAAGAGGGTCTTACTAAGAGTTTCTTAACGGTAGAGGTGGTCTGGAAAATAAGGAGGGGGCGCAGGGTGGGAAATCACGACCATTTACATTTGTCTTTGACTTTGTCTTGATAGCACACTCCTGAACAGCTGTGCATTGAAAGCCTTGCTTGGGCTAGGCTCTTAGCCGAGAGTCACTGACAATCTCCAGCTTTGAGTTAGTGCAGGGAAGGGGGAGGTGGAAAAGCAGGGAGAAAACCAAACTAGCTGAACCAGCATCTTTTCTCTGATTCTGCGATTAAGTTCCTTGGCTTTGAATGAATGGCTGTCCTACTTAACGTAAGCTCCCTTCAGTCCCTGAGTCTCCCCTCTCCTTTGGTGTACAATAGCCTCTTGTAGATGCCCGGAACACATCTACATCTGTTTCAGCTGCCTGGATCTGCAGGTTCCATTGTTGTCCATTTTTTACTAAGCTTTGGGCACAGAGGGAAGATTTAACCCAAGGAGGCTGAGTGGGGAGAGGGGTGTGGGGGCCTGACTCTTCTCACCATTCTGTGAGGTAGATAGTGCCTTGGGATAAAGGTCGTAGAGTGCGGATCTCCCTGATGGGTGGGGAAGAGCACACAGGAGCATAACTTCGTTTCTTGGGCATCCCAACAAGTTGCAGAATTAGAAGGCTGCTGTAGTTACCCTGGGGCCAACAAATGTATATGAATTGTGCACGTGTCTGGTGGCTAGGCCTAGCACCACTCAGGTCATGCCTCTCCCTGTGCTCCCACTGCCTTGTGGCCAGCTTCTCACTGTTTGGAGCAGGCATTGCAGTCTTCGTTGCCTTGGTGTGCAAATCAGTATCCTAGTGCAGATTCTGGTGTCTCCTGCAATTAGAGTTCAGGTCTGTTCTCTCCATGGTGCACCAGTGGTGAGGACTTGTGTCCAGCCCTCAAGGTGGGAAATCGGACTCCCTCTTAGGATTCCAAGGGTGACTGATCTGTAGGCATCCCTCAAAGGGAAATGTGTGATCTGTAATGCTCTCGTGCCAGTTGACCCACGTGCGTGTCCTGGGGGCGTTCAACAGAACACTTGTTCTGAAAGCATGTGGGAATATTGTGCTATGAGCTTAGGGAATTAACTTTCTCAATACTAAAGCGATTTGTATTGGTGTCCCGCTGCCCTAACAGATGTGCAGTGGCCATATACAGTCTGCTACACAGGCTCTGGGTCATGGGCTGCATCTGTTGCTCAAGGGAAGCCTCTCTAATCCCCTCTTGGTTTAACTGCTGTCTCTCTGCAGAGTTGGATCGCGGCCTGACGGAGCCCCAGATTCAAGTGATTTGCCGCCAGATGTTAGAGGCTCTTGTCTACCTCCACAGTAAAAAGATCATCCACCGTGACTTAAAGGCAGGCAACGTGCTATTGACCCAGGATGGAGATATCAAACTCGGTGAGCTTTTAATTGGGGTATCACAGAGAGAGGAGATGGGTGTATGTTTGTATAAATCTGAATTGGAGGCGATTCAGTGTCCCCCGAGTAGCTTTGCTGTACCTGTGACTGTATTGTAATGAACTCTTAGCAATTGTGCACCGTCTCTTACAAACCACATTTTAAGAAGCCTTAGTTCTTATCTATATGTCAGAAACAAAACTTCATTTTTTCAATGCAAAATATTCCTCCGATGCGAGAGGAGGGGTAATGTGCACTGGTTTGTAAGGGTCTCCTGCCCTGAAGCCTTGCTTCTCATGCTTATCTATTGGGTGGTGTTATAGGAGGAAGGGGGCAGACTTGATGTCACTCAGTAGGATACACGCTTGGGAGGCAAAATCTGCTGTGAAACTAGCCAATGTGTTTAAAATGAGGAGTTTACTTAATACCTGTGGAAGTAAAGATGCGGGGAAGTTTTCTGCACACTACTGGGGCAAGAAGACTAGAACGGAAGGAAGACCGCTGGAAGGAAGAAAAATGTTGCTGCTTGAGCAACACCGGCTGCCTATTGGCTGCAACTCAGCTTTCAGAAACATGCTGCTCTATGGATTTTTCTTTAACCTGAAGCTGAGGTTTGGCAGCTGAGCAAATGGGAGATGCAAATGAGGAAGGGGAGCATGTCTCTCTCTTTACCATCAACTCTCATGTAAGGGGACTTCCTACAGCGAGGGAGTGTTGATCCGGCTTGCACATCCTTCAGGAAATTGCTTCACTAGGTCTTCCGCCTGAACGTCTTCAGGGGTACTGTAACACGCTGGCTTGTTGAGCAGTCATTCAGGGTCAGGCAGTGGCTTTGGATCATGCGTTATGAATTCTCCTCTGAAAAATGTAGCACAGATGATGCCAACACTTGCATAAAAGGTGCAGAATTTCCCTGCTGTTCTGCAGTCATGGTTACAATATGGAAGGGAATAGAGTTGTATTATGTTTAGGGCCTCTCTCTTCTGTCCAGTCACTCGTTGCAGTGATGGTTCTGCTATTATTTTTAATCACTGTTTCTGTTTTGTTTCGCATCTTAGAGGATGCCCAGAAATTGTACTTTGAGTGTGAAACATGTGCAAAGCAAAAATAGACAGTATTGTACAGTCTCCCCTTTCCCAGGAGAATATCAATCTGGAGTAAGGTGCCAGACTGGCAGGGCTGGAGGTTGGAATAATTCCTCTATCCACAGAGCAGGCCTGGCACAAGGCAGGGCAAGCTTCCCTGAAGAGCTGCTCTGCCAGCATGCTGTGAGCCTGAGTTGAATTGATCTTCCACTACTCTCTAGGAATGAGAGGCAATTCATTCTCTGCAGCCCAGCCTGTATTGTACAAGGCCTCTCTCTTGAGGCTGCCAACAGGAATGACGGTGCTAGTAGTGATGGTGGGCTTTTATGATGTGTCTGGGAACAGGACTGAGATCTGTTCCAGTTCATTATGTGTGAACCAGTGAACAGGCAACATGGATGGGAATTTAAATCTTCCTATGGCCTTGGGCCACATTCAGACCAACAACCCAGAGTCACTTGACCCTTCTAAGTCAGCTCCTTGAGGGATATATGATGGGATGGGGGAAGGAATCTTCCAAAGAGAATAAGAACTACAGAGGCGGGTCTGAACTGGAATGAGAGCAAAACTGATAATCTCTTAGCGATGAGAATGGTCATACTGGGTCAGACCATTGGTCCATCTACCCCAGTATCCTGTCTTCCAACAGTAGCCAATCCCAGATGCTTCAGAGGGAATGAACAGAACAGGGCAATTATTGAGTGATCCATCCCCATTATCCGCTCCCAGCTTCTGGCAGTTAGAGGCTTAGGGGCACCCAGGACATGAGGTTGCTTGGGGAGTCCTATTGAGTTGGGTGGTTCTGGATAAAGTGTCTCTTCTGTAGCAGGCACAGAATGGTTCCTGTTAACCAGGAGGGGGATAGCTAATGTCGCTCAATAATTACTGTTTGTTTGTTGGGTTGGGAGGAAGGGAACAGAGGTAATTTTGACTTTTGCCTTATTTATGTCTCAAAAATAAGACTTCCTGTTAACAATTTGTGCCTTTTAAGAGACTTGGCAAATGGGCTTGCATGGAGTATCTGCTCTTTCATGTCTTACAAAGAGGCCCATTAACCTGGAGAAATATTCTTAGGGTTTCACCGGTGGAAGGAATTCATGCACTCGTGGGTATGTTTCATTCACAATATTTGGTCTAGAGAGGATGCATATTCATACTGCACAGCACTCTTGCCTTTGCTCTACGATTCTGAAAGGTCTTTTGGTTCTTTTAGAGCATCTAATGTGATTAATCTCTTTGCAGCTGACTTTGGAGTGTCTGCCAAAAACATTAAAACTCTGCAGAGACGAGATTCCTTCATCGGGACCCCTTACTGGTGAGTAAACTGGCTTATTCAGCAGCCTTCTGTTGAAAGGTGAATTCAGTGGGAGCTGCGCCTTCTCAGCACCTTTTGGAGGTCAGACCAGAAATCTAGAATACAACATTGTCTTGCTAAGGACAAGGATGTGATGAATGTAGGGTCCACTTAACCAGGTTGCCTTATCCAGTGTGGATAGGAGGATTTTAGCATATGTTCAGAAATCCTAAGAAAAAATAACTAGAATACCCGTTCCGTACCGTGTCTGCTCTCAAGTGTCTCCCCGATTGTGTTTATGGTAAAGGGGCAGCAAGGAGTGTGTTGGGGCAGCTGTAGACTAACAGGAATGCTCTTGGGTTGGAATGGCATCCCTCCCTCCCACCCAGTGCAATTCCTACAACTTGGAAGTGGGTGGAGTCTGGGATATGTGCTCTCTCTCCTTCCTCCTCCCCTTCCACATATGGTGAAATGTTCTTTGAAGCAGCTCCAAGTGCATGGGAGCCACCACTCGCTCCAGGAATTTAATCTCTAAATCACCCTTGTGCTGAAGGAATGGGATCAATGAGCATTAATATATTGTCTGAAGCAGCATCTGTGCCAGATGTCAGTGCCCTGGAGGTTTTCACAAACTGCCTAGGCTGTCTCAGCCGATCCAGGAATGGGGGAGGAGGAGGGGAAAGATGAGTCTCATCAAACCGTGGGAAAGCTGCTGTTCCCCCTTGGCTAGCTGCAAAGTCCTATTTCAAGTGAAGGTGTAGTGCTGCAGATCAGTGAGATGGTTTAAATACTGACTCCTGGGGCTTGTGGGCAGTCAAGTTACTCTTGGAAACATGCTTGCGTTGGTAGCAGGATGCCTCAGACAGTCCCAACTCCTTCTTGTGCTCTCCCGTGCAGGATGGCCCCTGAGGTGGTGATGTGTGAAACCATGAAAGACACTCCCTATGACTACAAAGCCGACATCTGGTCCCTGGGTATAACGCTGATAGAAATGGCCCAGATAGAGCCCCCTCACCATGAACTCAACCCCATGCGAGTCCTGCTGAAGATTGCCAAGTCTGACCCTCCCACTCTCAACTGCCCTTCTAAATGGTAAGAAGACAAAACGACTACTGCATGTATGAAAGCACGGAAGCTCTTTGCTGTGGCTTCCCAGTGATGCTGAGCTCAGCTGTTTGCACTGTGTGCTATGCAGACTCTGTCCAGGGAGTTCCTTGCCAATCATTATGTGTTTTAAGGTCCCCAGAGTTCAAAGACTTCCTGAAGACGGCACTTGATAAGAACCCTGAGACTCGGCCAAGTGCAGCACAGCTACTGGAGGTAGGCAGATGTCCTCAAGGGAGCTGACCCTTTCAGACTGGCCTTTGTGTTGCATGTTTAACTTGTCTTGAAGTGTGCTGAGCACTCCATATCTAAGGCCTGGTCTACACTAGCGGGGAGGGTCGACCTAAGATACACAACTTCAGCTACGTGAATAGCGTAGCTAAGGTCGACTTACCTGCTGTCCTTGCAGCGGTCCACAGCAGGTTCCCCTATCGACTCTGCCTTCCGCCTTTTGGCGAGCTGGAGTTCCAGAGTCGACGGGAGTGTCTCTGGGGATCGATTTATCGCATCTTGTCAAGACGTGATAAATTGATCCTCAGTAGATCAATCTCTGCCCACCAATCCAGTCGTGTAAACATGGCCTAAGTAACCTGTGCACATCCCAAAATGTCTTAAACAAAACTTACTGGTCCTCCCTAGTTTTCTAGTCCACTTGTACTTCTCCACGGTCTCTCACTGTGCTGGTAACATCCTCTTGCAGGCAGACTGAGCTATGAGCTTTGTTGTGTCTGCTTTGTTGAAAGGCGCTGTCTGGACAAAATCTCTGGTATAACCAGAATGCCCTGTGCTCTTGTGCAACAGACAATAATTTAGGAGTAATGCTTGGGGTAAGGTGATCAGATAGCAAGGGTGAAAAATTGGGACAGGGAGGTGGAGGGTTATAGGCACGTATATAAGACACAGCCCCAAATATCGGGACTGTCCCTATAAAATTGGGCCATCTGGTCACCCTAACTTGAGGTTCCTTCTTAGCTTGGTTACACTGGCACTTTATAGCGCTATAAAGCCCCCACGAGCGCTATAACCTCCTCCCTGTCCACACTGGCAAGGCACGTAGAGTGCTATAACTGCTGTGTTATAGCGCTATTGTTAATCCACCTCCGCATGGGGAATAAGGGCTGTAGCGCAGCTGCTGTAGCGCTACAGCAAGAATGTGGACACCCACTGCGCTACAAGTGATCTCTGGAGATGCCTAGAGCCATTTAAGGCAATTGACGTCTCTTCCCTTTGTTTTGAACTCGGCTGGTGGAATGCGGAAGTACCTCTTTAGAGTTTGTCTCTTAACTCGGCAGATAAGCAATGCAAATGTTTAAGGAGGGAGCCTGTGTGAAAACAAAGCCTTCTGTGAACGGAGGCTCACTGACAGGCTTTCAGAAGAATGGAAAAATCACTCTCTCTCTCCCTCCGCATACACACAACGCGTCCCCCCTCACCCCTCTCGTTTAAAAAGCACGTTGCACCCAGCTGAATGCTGGGATACCTGCCCTAATGCGCTGCTCTTAATGCCGCATTAACTGCCCCAAATGTGGCCATGCTATACTGCTGGAGCATCTGAGTGTGGACATACAATAGCGCTATACATATTACTGTATAAGGGGACCGCTATAACCAATAGCGCTATAATCTTGTAAGTGTAACCATACCCTTAGATCAGCAAGGAGTGAAAGTGATATACACAGTATCTGGGATAGAGGTTGCAAGTTGTTTAGCACCAACTACTGACTAATTCATGCAGTGCCTTTAGGGCTAGCGTCCTACAACACTGTCCTGTCTGATCACCTGAATGTCTTGTTTGGAGGGGGCAAGATGTTTCAGTAACGGTTGCCAGATGACCTAATTGGGGGAGGTTGTCCAGGAAGAAGCTTCTGCCATAAACAGGAAATGGAAAATAATCTGAATGCTTAAACATCAACGGCCAGAGCCTGGGGCTGATTAGCAACTGGAGAGTTTACACTCTAGCCCAGGATGGTTGTAGGATCTGGGGAGGGAATGGCATTTGATTGTACAGTAGACTTTCATGATGTAGACACAGAAGGGTCAGTGTTTAAGGTTGCACAGTCCATTTTAATCTGTCATGTCCTGACATCTGGCTGCTTCACTCAGAAGCATTGACCTTTTGTACGGAAGATCCATAACAATGTCTAACGATCAAAGTGTAGGCCTGTTGCCATCCCCTCCCCTGTCTCTCTTTTAGATCGTCCCCACCCCAGAGTACACAGTCTCATCCTCTCTTTGGAAAGTGCCTGCTACGTTTTAGGCACTACAGCATTCGAAAGCTGTTCCCATTGAAGCCAATGACAAAACTGCGATTGACTCCAATGGGAGAAGGAAAGGGCTCTGATTTCCTACACGTGCCAAAGTGGCAGCTGCTGTTTGAAGTTATATTCACATCCCCACCCTCACCCTTCAAAAACATAAAATGCTAAGTGCTTTTTACCACCTATCTGAGTAACTTGTCTATGGTGCTGGTGTATCTTCTTGATGCGTCACGCTCTACCCAGTGGTCAGTCATGTGGTTTTGGTTGACTGATGAGCATTTCATTTGATATGTAACGTGCCTCTTTAAATCAGCTTCTGATCTGGAAAATTGATAGTTCTGGCCTAATAACCCTGAGTGGATGAAAGAGTGCACTAGCGTGTGGTTTGCCACCCAGAAAAGTTCGACTGCGGGTGTGTTTACCTTAGTCAATAACAGGAAGTATACAATACACTCCCTGGCCTCTTGATGAAGCTTAGCACAAATGCACGCTCTGTGTGTGCCTAGTGATTTGACTGCAAATTCCATTACACACCCCTCCATTCTGTGTACACATGGTTCTTAAAGATGTCACTCTCCTTCAGATGAGACCCCCACCGTCCATGAATCCTGGAGACCTGAGCTTCTGCTCCTGAGTCGTTTGGTGTCAAGGAAAGGGCATCATCCTGTTTCACTACTGCAGCAAGAGCCTTTTGTTTAAATGCAGCTGTTGCTCTGTTTGGTAAATGTTAACGCTGTATTTTGCAAGGCTGCGCAGTGTTTAGAACATTTGTGTCCACATGCAGTCCCTCATACCTCGTATCACACACAACTGAGTTCAGAACAATATAAAGCTCTGGATTTATATTCACGAATAGCCACAGCTAACGGCTGAAACCGTCTCTAATGGCCAGGCTTTTCTCTGGCGGGACGTCTGAATCCACGGCACCAACAAGGCGGATTGGGCTTATTTCAACCTAGGAAAGCTAGTAACGCTAGTTAGCTGGTGAGGGCCTTAGAAACTGACTAGAAATGGAAAACAAACAGTCTGTTTGCCCCGGGGTGCTCTGACACGGCCTGTTCAGAGGTGGGAGTCTTTCTAACGCTTGTGATTGGGTTTGCAGCATTCCTTCGTTAACAAGGTCACCAGCAACCGAGCCCTGCGTGAGCTGGTGGCGGAGGCGAAGGCTGAAGTGATGGAGGAAATCGAAGACAATCGGGAGGAAGGAGAAGAGGATGAATCGTCGGAAACTCTCTCTGTAAGTCCTGTTCTCTCCCTCCGCTCAGCCTCCCCTATTTCTTAGAGGGTGGAAAGTTCCTGTACAGGGGTTGTAAAGGTGCAGGCTGGGAGAGCTGCAGGACAAAGTTGCTCCAGGAAACTGTGGGGATTGAAAGCCCTGGCTTCTTTTTTTAACCAGCTCTGCCTCAGACTCCCGTTGAGGAAAAGCTGCTGCCTTGTTAAGTCCATTCAGGAAGGACAGGAAGTCGGGGGGAGTGACTGCAGTTCCATGCCTGTCCAGAGTACTGGAAAATAATGCAGCTGAAGGGACGCCAAGGTTTCCCTTCAGAGAAGGAACTCACAACTGTTGGTGCTGCTGGTGATGCCGGGCTTTCAGTAGGACGGCAGCACTAGTGCGGACTGGCTAGCTGGCTCCAAGGGCAGGGAAGGCGTTCCCCTCTGCTGACTCCTTTCCAGTTATCCAGTGTTCTTGGCAGTAGTAGCTGAAGCAACAGCCAGTGGCTCTGGGATCAGGGCGCTGCTGACTGCGTTATCATCCTGGCAGCACTGGATTCTGGTTCATGATGTGCTCACCCTGAGGAGCGCAGAACAGAGGAGAAATGGCAGTTTGACTCAGGCGAAAATAACCAGGCCAGTTTGGTGACTTAGCAGGAAGTATTCTAGGCCTGGGAGCTGTCTGTGTGCTCCCCTCATACTTCCACGGGATGTGTTTTGGCAGGGTGGAGGGGCAGGGGGTCATGACTTCACCTCCAGGCTTAAGAAGAGAGGGGAGTGCCATGCCCTCCTGCCCCTTCTTCTCTCCCAGTCAATGTAAACAGTAATACGTGCATCTGAAGTGGTGCAGGGCTGTTCCAGGAAGATGGTGAGCAGGGCATAGACTAGGGAGGCTGGGGCAGCTTGGGGCTGGACAGCACAAGGTAGAAATGGGTGACAGAAAATTCAGCAAAGTGACAGTGAGACACAACCAGTAGATCCAGGACATGGGCTGGCAGAGCTGCCTCCGATGCCAGCATCTGAGGCTCTTGGGAGCAGGCCAGAATGTGGCTACCCCAGAACTTCTGTGGGAGAGTTGCCAGCAGGATGTCAGGATTTTTTGGATCCGAGAGAGACTGAAACTCCCACAGTATGGTCACTATTGAAATTGGACCCAGCTCCAAAAGAGGAGCTATTAAAACCCAGTGTCGTTAGCCAAGAGAAGAGAGCAGTAGCAGTCTGGGCTGAGCACGGTATCTTGGGAAAGAGCCCAAACTGCCCTGCCAGGATTTCACAGTCATACGAGCTCAAGAGCAAAACCCAGCTCAACACACTGGACCTGGGTCCATTTCTCCCGCACAATCATAACTTCTTCCAGGAAAGCCCCTGGAGCGAAAGCCACTTGGCTACAGCACTTGTAGTGTCTAAAAATACTTCTACATTGCACACACCTTATGGCAGCATGTGGAGTATGTACACTGCACACATCCCTAGCATGGGTATAAATAGCAGTCTAGGCACTGAGGCACTACTTAGGCACATAAAGACACTCCAGAGCTTCAGGTTACGTACCCTACATGGCTCTCTGCGCATCCAAGTAGTGTTCCCCCGTTTACACGGCTACTTGTAGCCGTGTAGTGCCCCACTGCCTTCCCATTGCTGCAGGAGAGACTCTGGTAGTGGAGAAAGGGTCCGGCAGCCTTTTGCTGTCCTGCGTAGCTACACAGCGTGATATGGACACAACCTGCTTTTCACTGCAGCTTGTAGCTCTGCATACCTTACACGCTGCTGCCAGTGGTGTGCAGTGTAGATGTAACCTAAAAGGAGCAGGCAGAATGAAGGGACAATGGGGTAACTCTTCTCTGTGCCTTGCTGTTAGCTGTCTCCCAAAGGGATCACCTAGCTTCCCCGTGCAAGGATTGAGAACACAGAAACCACCTCTAGTGGAGCAATACAGCTCTTCTGGGTCTCCTCTGGTTTTAGTTATTCATGGGCCATACGGAGCATTGTCCTTCTATGTTACACTGTAACAGACCTCTGGAAAATGCTGAGGTCAGCAGGTGCGGCTAGGCCCTGCAGATCCAGATCCAAACAGTCTAGGTGCTCTTTGCCTGCTGAGCCAAGGTGTACAGCATTGACATCACATGCCTCAAGGGTAAAGTGTTTAAAACCTCCCATGGGGAACAATAATGCAACGATATGACCCAGGGGAGACCTTTCTTGCTAAGCCCCATGCAGCTAATGGCTAGCTGAGTCCTAAAACATGTGGGCTTCTAGCTCTTGGTTAATATAAAGAGGTGAGGGTTGTCAGGAGGAAGTACCAGTTCAGTGCATTAGAGTGGTGATGTGCCTCTTTCACTGGGAAGCACCCGCAGTCTTGTGTCGCTCGGATGCTCAGTTGGGTCTCCTCACTAGTGTGATCTGAGTTTCACTCTGATGCTGTGTGTGCCTCTGTCTCATCTCTCTTCCCTGTCCTTTCAGACCTCTGGTACTCACAAGAGAGGCCCCTCTGAGGTGAGTCAGCTGAGTTTTGAGGGAGAGAAACCTCCAGAATCCCCTTCCCCACTGGAGATGAATGGACCCAAATTGTCTGTGGAGCCAGCCAAGAAGACTATAGACAGCCAGAAAAACAGGCTCTCGGACGAAGGGATCGGCAGCGAGAACTCCATGAAAACCACCAGCAGCTCCAAGTCGTCCGGGATGGAGTATGGCAGAACTGTCCCCTGCACCCAGGAAGAGCCAGTCACCAACCCCCAGTCAGGACTGTTGGATGACAAGGTTAATCCAGTGGAGGAGAGAAGCCGCCAAAGCAAGCACCTGGAGCCAGTGAACCAAGAGCGTAAGAGCATTGGGAACTGGCCTGAGAACAGCCACCTGGAAAATGCTGCTGGAGAAAAACTTGCCAATGGGAATTTGGATTCTCCTATTCAGTTTGCCAGCAGTAGGTCCAAAAGGGATTCAGATTCGGGCAGCACTTCTGCTTCAGAAAGCCTGGACCTCACCATCTCTCTGTCCCTTAACAAGGAGAGTGGATCGCTGTCTCTGAAGGTAAGGTAGGGGCATTAATCAAAAATTAAAAGTTGATTCTAATCTGGAACTCAATATTCAGACCTCAGCATTGAGACCCTATTAGACCTCCCTGACTCCTTCCAGACAGCTCCATTTCCTTATGCACCTGGGAGGTTTTGGGGGTTCCCCTCTGAGGATAGTAATGATCTTTTGCCATGGAAGAAAAAGGGAGTTGTCCCTAGTGTTTGATATTAGTGGGGGATCCAGATACCCTGGTGATGGGTCGGGAAGATAAAGATGAATAGTGCAGGGTTTTGGTTTTGCTTTGTGTTTCATTGCTGAACACTGCAGTAAGGATCAGCAAATTCTCATCCCAGCAGAGGCAATCACATAAACGCATCAAACGCCAAGTTTCAGTTTCCAGGCAAGTGACGCTGTAATAAACACCAAGCCACAAAATAATTCCAGTCTCCATCCAAACTTTTCAGCAATAAAGTTTGAAATGGGTACCCACCCCATAGGCTGGGAGTAGCTTTGTTTAAGGGCAGATAACGTACCTGGAAGCAGAAAGTGTAATGTGTGTAATGATTGTTAATCTATGGTACGGGGAATTAGCCTAACCGCTACTCCCTTTAAACATGTACTTTCTCAATGTTGCTACTGTATGTTGCATGCTCTTTTCCTTGACAGTTGCAGATTCCAAGCCAGTGAAATCTAGTTAAAGTTTTACATTCTGCAACTAATTATAGTCTTTGGTAAATCAGCGGGAAACCTGAAGCTGATGGAACTGCTCCGGCCTTCTGCCTTGTGGGGCCTTAGCGAAGTCTGTGAACAAGTCCCAGCCTGAAAAGCAAAATAACTAAATTGCCCCTTTGTACAGTGCTCATTAGCCTATTTCTCTCCCCTAAACACTGATAAAAAGACAACTTAATTTGATGTAAGCTTTGGGTAGAGATCACTTGTGATTTCTCAAATGTGCCATGCCTCTGGCCTCGCTTGTCAGAGGTTAAACAGTTCTTTGCACTCAGATCTTTAGGGAGGCCAGTGAGGACAATTGCAAAGCTCAGCGTGAAGCGTCTGTGTTGTTTTTGATCGAGAAGGCAAAATAAATGAAGTGGCTTTATTTGCTGAGTCCGGGAAGGAGAAGTGAGGTGCAGTGTGACTTGGAGAGCCGCAGATGTGTGTTTCGCACAAGATCTTTGTCCAGTTGTCAGTGCGAGGGATGTTTTCCAGGTGTAGAAACGTGCTCAAACAGCGTTCCTAACAACATTCCTCCAGCTCTGCTCTCCTGCTGGGAGAAGAATAATTGGCAATTCCCCCTGGGAGTGCACAGTTCTGCTAGTGGAGGCTCTTGTGTATAGCAGTCTCATCCCTTCTCTCCAGTCTTCCTGTGATAAACGATCCACTTCCAGAGGCCAGCCAAGAACGTATCACATGTGTTAATCCTTCTCCCTGACTGGGGGAGGGTTATAGGGAGCAGTAAGTGAATGGAGATGCTGTTGCGTTTTAGCTAAATGTGACTCTAACTGTACTGATAGCACCCTCAGAATAAAACTGAGGGCATCTAGAATAGCTGATAGCACCCTCAGAATAAAATTGAGGGTATCCACTAGAGAGCTTTGGATCCTGTACTGTACTTGCTGGGAAGCAGTAACACTATCTGAAAGGTCCACAGGACAATAGGTTGATTTCTGTCTTTCATACCCCACATTTTGATTCTGGCACCAATTTAGTAAATGAATCTAATCTGAAGTCTTGTGCTGTTTTTCCCCCAACCCACCAGCTATACATGATGCAGCCTCTGACCCATTCAAAGCACTGTGTGAACACTGATTCTTGCCATACTCCCATGAAGTGGGGAGGCATCACTCTAAAATCCCGCCCCTCATATGTTTAAGGTGAAGGGACGTGCCCAACTCCAGAGAGGAGGATCCGTGTCTGACCCATAGTTCGGGCTCCAATGTTTCTAGTTCCCAGCCATTTGGTCGGATCTCCTAGACCATTGCTTGTATTGGCAGAATTCCCCATTGGTTTTTAAAGCTTACTGGGCAAGGCCATTTTGCTACAAACTTGGGTAGAACGTTTCCTTTTGCCCTAGCATGCAACCAATTGCAAGTGTGGCTTTTAGTGCCTCTTTTACAAGTTCTCATGTGAAAGCAAAGCTCAGGCACAAACTTCCTCTTGGCGCTGAGCCCCCTAGTCACAGTTTCTGTGCTTCTGGATTGAGGTCTGTGTGCTGAATTCCCTTCCTCCCAGCTGGGCAATGGGGAGGGGATCAGTTAGCCCATGCTCTGCAGATGATGTTTCTGGCATGCCAAGGGATTTCCAGGGGGCTCCCATTTACACTGAGGGGAAGTGACTGTGCTTGTCTATTTCATATACCGAACAGATGCTGGGGGCAGCTGAGGGACATGGGAAGGGTGTTCACTGCCTGCTCGTTGTCCTCCGGATGGAATCTCAACACTGACACATGCTATTGCTAGATGGAGCCCCGTGTGCGTTGCACTGAATCATACAGGACTAAGGGCTTGTCTATGTGGAAAGTTGCACTGAAATAATTTAGGATGTGAATTTAAACCAATATCACTAAACCTGTGCAATTGACACTGTGTGGATGCCCTTATTATCATCTGAGCTGTAAAGAAGCCTAAAGTCAAGGCTGCCCAACACTTTCCATTACAAGACCTTGGTTTTAGTTGCTTATAACTCCTTGCCAAACATAAACCATTTTGGCTGAAATTTTCCATGCTGGATATCTGCCTTGGGTTGATTCTTTTTGGAAACATCAGCAAGAATGGTTGAGCACTTTCTGATAAAGAGATTAGGGACCAGGAAGGTGCGGCTGGGACTGGCTGAGCAAGGAGATTAGGACAAGGATCCTGGAGGGGAGACTGGGATGAGGACATGGGCTGGAGGAAATAGGGACAGAAAGATCTGGGACTGCTATGGGATACACTCCCCTTCAGAACCTAGAACAGAACTTGAGATTCCTGTGTCTCAACATTCCTCTGCTGTCAGTAAATATCTGCAGAATTGGATTCTGCCCCTACTGCACAGTTTCTAGGTAATATTGTGCAAGTCAGTTAAACTGGACTTTTCACAGATGCCACCAGCTAGGTGTTCCTCGTTTTCTGAGTGCCCAGTTACACTCAGGGCCGAGCACACTCACCTGCAAATGAAGTCAATGGGAGCTGTGCTCTAAACTTATGAAAAGCTACATAACGTTAAGTACACTGAAAAATCAGGCCCAAGCATCTCATGATGGGCAGCTAAAATTAGCAGACACTTGACCTTAATTTCTGTCTCAGTTCTCTATCTATAGAATGAAATGATGATGATATTTGGTACTTGTAGAGCACTTTTCATCAGTAATCTCAGAGCTTTACACAGTAGGTCAGTATTATTATTCCCATTTTCCAGGTGGGGAAACTAAAACACAGAGAGGTAAAGTGACTTGTTCAAGGTCATCCAGCAGACCAGTGGCAGAGTCCAGACTAGAGCCCAGGTCTTGAGTCCAAGTTCAGTTTTCTATCCATTAGGCTACATTGCCTCTCTCTGGAGTATTGTGAAAATAGACTCACTAATCTTTGGAAAGCACTCAGGTACTATAGTGCCAAGCACCATAGAAATGTCCTCGAGGAAATTAATAATTCTGTCTGACAGCAGGAGTTTGAATGCTGTGCAGGTAGTAAGACATCAGCCACACTGAGATATTCAATATTGGCTCAGTAATTGAGCGCTGTGCGTCCTGTGCACTGAATGAAGCTGGAGAAATAACGTGTGATCATGTAATTAAAAGCTGTAGCATAATACATAAGCAGAAATGGACTAAATGAAGGTAGTGAGCAACCTTAATTCTGCCGTTTCCTAACTTCCGACTGTTTGGCTTCGCAACCATCATATTGTCTTGACATAGCTGTTTGGCTGTAATTTAGGCTACAGGTGCTTTCTCTTAATTTTTAGCTCAAGTAGTTTGCTTACTGACTTAAACCAAATGAAGCTAGTCTTGGCCAAGAATATCCACGTAGCCTTTTGCGCCCACATGTTGGTCTGAAAACAGATTTAAGTTATACTGGCGCAGTTCCCTCATATAAACAAGTTCTTTGACTGTTCCTTTCATAGCTGAATTGAGCAACAAGTGCTTCATGAGCCCAGTAAATTCTGGGCTTCTCAGGCTCACTAGAAGCTCTTGCAACCTTTTTCCCCCAATGTAGTTGTTATGCTGGGGAAGGTAAAAGAATTGACTCTCTCTAGCCTTCCCCTCTTCCTTTTCTTTTCACCCTCCTGTTGTTTCTTCCGCCCCCATGGCTGATGTCATTTCCTTCCCACTTTCATGACAAAGAAATTCAGTCACTGGGCCCTGTCCTCCAGCCTAACTATATTCCGATCCTCTGGAAGAACAGATGGCAACTACAGCCTACTGCACCACTGAACGAGAGAGCGAAAACACTCAGAAGTGCCGGTGATTAGCAAAGTATAAATCCCTAGCAGACTTCGGAAGGTGCTGAGCATTCGCAGCTCCTGTTGTGATTAGTGGGAGCCTGCAGTGGCTTGTGGTATGTCTATACTGTGGCTAAAAACCTGCAGCAACAGGCTCGGGCTAAAGGGTTGTTTAATTGCGGTGTAGACATCCGGGCCTGGGCTCTAGGACCCTCCAAGGTCCCGGAGCCTGGGTTGCATCCTGAGCCTAATGCTGCAGTTAAACAGCCCTGCAGCCCAAGCCTCATAAGCCAGAGTCAGCCCCGGGTGTCTCACTGCAATGTAGATGTACTCCTGGCATCTTCAATAAGCTGTCACCTGCTTAAAAAGGAAAAGGTGACAAATGTGTAGTATGTGGATTCCTATGTTCATAGATTCTGAGGATCACTGTGATCGTCTAGTCTGACCTCCTGTATAACAGAGAGGGGCCAGAGAATATCCCAAAATAATTCCTAGAGCAGATCTTCCAGAAAACCATCCAATCTTGATTTGAAAATTCTGAGTGGTGGAGAATCCATCACGACCCATGTTAAACTGTTCCAGTGGTTGATTACACTCACTGCTAAAAGTTTATGCCTTAGTCTCACGATCTGAACAAGAGGGACCCTGACGTCCGCCATCTCTATGGCTAGGTATGGAGAAGAGAGTTCTACAATTGTTGGATTGCTTTGTTTTCTTTTAATACTTTTGTACTGAGGATGCTGATTGTCCTAATATGATCCCAATATTCCATTTTAACAATAAATGAGAGCACAGTGTGGATTTGCAAGATCAATGAGGCAAAGCTGTATGCTTAGTTTTGAAGGAGTTCTGTTTTTTCTGTTGGGAGGCTGATGTTTCTTTCATTAAAAATGCTAATGGAATTATTTTGAGATCTCTGGCCACAGTGTTTGCCTGTCATACAGGCCACTGACACAGCTTCAGCTTATAGTGTGCATTAAACAGTAACCTAGAATTTCATTTCATGGCCTCTCTTGGGTTTTCTTTTTCCTTTTCTCCTAATGCATGTTAGGATTCCAGGATACACAACAAGACACTGAAACGGACCCGGAAGTTTGTGGTGGATGGAGTGGAAGTGAGTGTCACCACCTCCAAGATCATCAGTGAGGATGAGAAGAAAGATGAAGAGATGAGGTTCCTCAGGCAAGTTGGAAGGTGGTCACTGGGAATTTGGGAGGGTTGACTTAGCTGGCTCCCAGGACTAACGATGGGACACAGAGCCTTTCACTTGAGCACATACCCAGTAGTGACCTCAATTCCCATTTACATTTCGCTAGCATGTGGAGAACAGGGCAGCTCACCATGGGCAGCTGTCCACAACATACAAACCACCACCTGTCGCCCTTGTTGGCAATCCCAGGAGGGGCTAAGGATTGGACATTGACATTGAGCTACCCTTTCACTTATGGGCCACGCATTCACTGCTGCGGCTTACCAGTGGCACTCTTGGGGGGGAAACTTGCACTGCATCTGTCTTGGCTAAGCCTGTTGTGTGACTATACTGCCTTCCACGTCCAGAGCCATCAGTGTGACACATCAACTCCACTAAAATAAACTAACAAAACTTCTCAAGGTGCTTTTGTTCCTTGGCTTTTGTGTTTGCTCGGATAGACTTTTAACAACGGAAGAACTTAATGGAATTGTAAAAAGTTGAGGATCACTTAGTATTCGGCATGTTCAGGCCCTCAAGCTTTAATTCCATTACATTTTTTGTAGCCTTCAAGCCTCTAGGATTCTAGTGGAGGGCGGAAGGAAAGTGGGTTGCTTCTGGCTTCATTATGATTAGTGGTGATAGTAAGATGAAAGGCTTATAAAAATCCAAGGCATGATCTTTGTTACAACAAGGACCTTCAGCACTGCTCTGGAGGGCCCCCTGTGGAGATCCCTTGCTGGATGACAAATCTCTGAGCTATTCCTGCTCCCATAAGGTACATTACTCTTCAGCTAGTCTGTTTCCCAAGTGCCATGGGAAACTTACTCTTAAGCTGGAGCAGTCCTGAGGCTGCTTCAACTTGCACTGAGAGCCAGGCAGGTCCCAAGTGGTGCTAGAATACAGGGAGTGCAAAGATGGCTTAAAGCCACCCTTGCACTCTCTTCTTCCTGCCCAAGTACAGGGAAGGAGTAACTGAAAATTGGGCCTCTGTTTTCATAACTGGCCTGCACTACCCATGCTACTGGGTGGGGCGGGGGGAGAGCAAGTGGGACAGAGAAGGGGTTGAAAACTCACACGTCACTGCACAAAAGTGTGTGCACAGAAAGGTGCCATTTTGCAGGGTTTGCCCAGCAGGTTTAGTGCATTTTCTTTGCATAGCTTTTCCCACTTGCAAGTTTCATGTCTGGGTTGTTTCCCTGCTGCTTGTTGGAACCTGCCAAGATATTGATTTTTAAGGCTGGAGTGGAGAGGAGTAGATCTTGTTGGGCCAATTGATTTAATGGGGTGAGTGTGTTTTGATAAGGGAAATTGCTCTAAAGTGGTTTTCCCAGCAGGATTCCCAGGCTGAAGAGCATAGCACTAATGCACCATAGCAAAGGTCACACTGGGAATTTCACTTAAAAAACATGACTCTCCTCCTCTGCCGGCCCCTCCCGCCCCAGGACATCAGCAATTTCCAGCTGAGCCAGCCTGCAAACGTGGCAAATGGGCAGGGATGTGACACTCGGACCACGCTAGGACTCCCTAATAGATGCTTCAGTGCAAGGCAGATTTCTATATGAGATCTGAGGTGTAACATCTCCTTGGTTCACATGGGAAAATTACCCTTCCCACCATCAGTGTCATGGACTGCCCTCACTCCTGAGCTTGTAGGATGGGCAGGGCAGCCCTGACTAAGGCTGAATTGTATTGCAAAGACTACTATAAAGTTAGACGGAATGGGATGTAATAGACCTGTTTTACCCTGCTGAGTAGGAGAGGCTTCTTTCCTACAAGTATATCTTCAAGGGGTTTCTCTAGAAAAGTGTTAACTTTCCCAGGCAATGGAGCTTCCACTCCTATTCTGCTGGCTAATAGATCTTGCCTGTAAGATTTGACCCTTTTGCCCTTGTTAGTATCGCTAACATCCTGCCTTTCTACAGACAGAGAACTGGTGCCATGGAGCCTGGATGCAAATCAATGAGTCTGCATTTACCTTGCTCCCGGAGTTCAAAGCAGTAGCTCTTTCTCGATCATTAGGGGGTGCATATGTGGTTGGCTGGTTTGCACTGTGGTTGAATATTCATTGAAAATGCTATTTCTGCTCCCATGTTATTTCACTTACTTACGAACTCTGTGCATGGGGAAGGCATCAAGTCTGGAATTTTACTCATGTTTGTTTGTTTTTTTTAAACCCTTTTAGGCGGCAGGAGCTGCGGGAACTGCGCCTTCTTCAGAAAGAGGAACACCGGAACCAGACCCAGCTGAACCAGAAACACCACCTGCAGCTGGAACAAATGCTGAGGCGCTTTGAACAAGAAATGTCGGTATGTGAGAAGGGGAAGGTGAACCTAAATGTCCTGGCTGGGTTGACTTCTCCTTTGTAACTGTCCTGCACATACAGAGTGAGAGGTGCCATGTGCCCTAACAATAGGCATTGAATACCCCTGCTGACCAGCCTATAGAGGCCATTAAAAAATAATCCTAAACCCTCGCTCACTGTTAAAGTGATGCTGCCTGGAGTCACTCTGCTGCTGGAATGCATCACTCAGAGAGGGCACAAAAATCAAGGAAACTCTATGGGAGCCAGCAGCCCCTACAGTGGTTTGGCAGAACTCATCAGAAATTCCTTTATATCCACACTGTCCAATAGCAAAGGGGAGATGCTGGGCCAGCTCTTGTCCCCATATTCTGGTGGTGTCCAAGCCGAGCCCACAGGTGAGGCTTTGGGTACTGTTACCTGAACGCAGATGAATTGTGCTGTAGTGATTTACAGGCTGTGTACCCAGCTGAGCCTGGTCGAGGGAGAGGAGTCAGCATGTGTTTGAAGTAAATGGATGTTTTTATAGCCAAGTTGGGTGTTCTTAAAAAACCTTTCAGGAGCCAGCAGGTAAGTGTATCCTGTGTCCTCTCAGTAATCCCCAGGTCTGTTTGGAGACCAAGAAGGACTATATACATTTCACATGTTTTCCTAAACATTTAGAGAGTCTCTTGACCTGTTTGACATGGTGTCCAATTGAATCACTCCTTAAAAAGAAGTACCTGCTCGCTAAGATTTTTGCCAACATTGTGGTGTGACACATTAAGGAACAATGATGTGCTCCCTCTACAGTTCTTCTGAGGCACTTAGCAATCAAACCACATCCCACAAGGGATGGTATAATGCTGGTGCAACTCAAGAGTAGAGAGAAGACAGATGTCAGTATTGACAGAGTGAAACTTTACAGAAGGCAATGTTCTTCAGTGCTTTGCATACCCAGGGATGTTGTTGAGCAAGAAATCTTGCATTTGGGCTTCTCCCAGCACGAGTCTCTTCCCAGGACTGTCACTGCTAGAAAGAGATTACACATCAGGAATGAAGTTCACCTGCTGAGCTCTTCCAGCCCAGAGATGGAATAAGGGGAGTTCTGCCGCTCAAGACTGAGGTGCATTGGCAGAACTGGGGGTGAGACATTGGCACAATGTCTGCCCACCCCAGGCTTGGCTCTGCCCAGTGCAGTTAGTATCTTGTTTTCATAAACTTCTTGTGTCCACTCATGAAGAGAGGCTCAACTTCAGTGCTCAAACTATTTTTGATTTGAGAAACCGTAGACACCAGAGAGGGGTTAGTCTGAGCCTCATTCTCTTCCTCCCCACTGCATACAGGCAAAAAAGAAATTCTATGACACTGAGCTGGAGAACCTAGAACGTCAACAGAAGCAGCAGATTGAGAAGATGGAACAAGATCACTCGTTGCGCCGGCGGGAAGAGGCAAAGCGCATCCGTGCTGAGCAGGAACGAGACTACAACAAATTCCAGGAGCAGCTTAAGCAGAAGAAGAAGGAGGTAAAAATGGGAAGGGGATGGGGAAGAACTGGTTTGCGCTAGCTCTTCTAGAGAGCTTTCCTTCCAGGAGTGGATCGTGTCCCCTTACCCAGGGGATATCTTGGGGGCGGGGAGGTGAGAGGCTACAGTAGCTGTCTTCAGTGGGAGGCTTCTGCTTTTCTCTTATGCCCTAGGCTTGTTCCTGTGGCCCAGCTCCTGAGGTGGAGCTTCAGCCTAAGTTACCCACTGAGAAATCTCCTTTTTTCTCTCAAAGGTCAAGACCGCAGTTGAGAAGCTTCCCCGGTATGTGCGCAAGGAGAGCATGAAGGTGAAGACAGAGGAATTCACACAGAAGAAGCAAGTCTTGGTAAGCCCAAGAAAGGATTAGCCCCACACCAAAGAGCAGAGAGGATGCAGGAGAGGGGCACATGGTGACTTGGCTTCTTACCTCCAAGTGCCTCAGGATTTAAAATACCGAAAGTGCACATGAAGTTACAGCTGGAAACCTGCTCATTTTACTGGCATCTCCCCCACAGGAACGAGAGTTTGCAGCCAAGCAGAAAGAGGATCTGGAGCTGGCCATGAATAATATCACGGTGCAGAACAGGAAGGAGATCTGCGACAAGGAGCGTGAGTGCCTGAACAAAAAGCAGCAGCTCATGAGAGGTGAGTGGGATGGGGTGGGGAGGGAGAAAACACATGCTGTAGTGATGGGTTTATCCGATGCTGGCGCTTCCTAGACAACAGATGCTGACATAGCTGCAAGCTGGCAGGAGAAGGATTTAGCAATAAACAGCCTTGCCAGATCCTGCCTGAATGTTTAATAATAATAATACTTAGCGGTTTAATCTCTAAAGCACTTTACAAATACAAACCAATTAGGCCTCATAATTACAAGAGACAATTCACAGATATGGCTTGCAACCAAGGCCTCTTGGAAAACAAGAGAAGGTGTATGATTGCCCCTTCATCTGTTTTACTGTTCCTGAGTAATGGGATCACTGGAGCTCAGGAGAAGTGTGTGTTAATGTCTCTCCTCTTCCTTAGACCGAGAAGCCTCCATCTGGGAGCTAGAAGAACACCACCTACAGGAGAAACACCAGCTTATTAAGCAGCAATTGAAGGACCAGTATTTCCTCCAGAGACATGAGCTGGTCCGAAAGCATGACAAGGTAAGAGAGTTCAGCCCTTCCTGACATTAACCCCTTCTGCCGCTCAGAAAGACAGTGAGCCGTTACTTGGACCCTGCCCCTGGTGGGTCCACAAGAAGTCATTCCCCCTCTTTGAACTGCGTGCTCCTGACAGCAAAGGGAATGGGGAAAGAGGGATGGTGGTTGTCGCAGGTGGATGGGCGTGTAGCAGGACAAGGAGTGAATATCAGCCTGTTTTGTTGCGAAGATCCCTTCCCTGTGCTGTGTGAGTGTTGCCTTAAGGAGAGAGGCAGTGCTTAGAGACCTTAGACAATGAGCTATTTCCAGAAAGTCTATGATGTGTTGCTGGTTTACAGGATGGCAGGGGAATTGAAAGTATAAGATAGTTCTATGAAAGCAGCAGGGCTTTGTAGTTAACCTGACCCACTTGAAATCCTTCAGTAAGATGGACTGGCAAATGAAGATCCTAGCTGTTCTGTGGAGAAGAGCCCAGCTCCAACCCTTGAGGGACAAGGCTGGCACTGCCCCTGTGTTTCTGCACCTGGAATGTTGCCATCTTACAAATGACCTGAAGAGCAATCTGCTCCAATTCTGGCTCTTTGCATCTTGCCCATGATCAGCTGTGTCTTCATTTCTCCCTTTGTGATGGGAGCGGCCCCATTCCCACCTGGAGCATGGGGAATCCTTGCCCGCCAGGTCATGTCACGGATTCAGAAGGGAGCACATGGAAGCTGAGTCTGAGTCCCCATTGTGGGCTGCCATTTTTCTTCATCTTAACCTCCAACACCCGCTTTTCCTGTGGCCTTTTTTTGACTGCCCCCCCTCACATTGTTTTCCTATAGCCGTAGGGAGGAGCTTTTGTTCTAGTCACCAGTGCTGTGGTGTTCTCCACCTTTCCCCAACACGGTAACCATCCTCCCACTCTCTGCCGACCTGACTTGCCTTTTCTCTCGGCTGACCTTGCTTTATTTCCCTTTCGGCTTTGCTGTTCCAGGAGCGGGAGCAAATGCAACGGTATAACCAGCGAATGATAGAGCAACTGAGGATTCGGCAGCAGCAGGAGAAAGCTCGTCTCCCCAAAATCCAGAGGAGCGAAGGGAAGACCCGCATGGCCATGTACAAGAAGAGCCTCCACATAAACTCCAGTGGGACCATGTCCGAACAGAGGGAGAAGATAAAACAGGTCACTGAGCCATGTGGTAATGCTGCAGAACACCATGGGATGGAGACTGTCCTCATGGCCTAGAGGTGGAGCACTGCGCTGCTTTACAGGCAACAGGGAAATGCCAGCCATCTTTCAACAGTAGCCCAGCCTGGGAAACTAAGGGGCAGCATTGATAGGCCCTGTGGGAGGAAAGCAGTGGTATAACTTGTCGGTCCTCTCGTAACCCATGGAAGCTTGTATCAAAGTAGTGCAGAGTCCTGCACTCAGGGAGGGATTTCCAAAGGCGGCACCTAAATGACTTAGAACAAGTCAGTGGGACACATGCTGGTAAACCCCCAGAACCCAGCCATGTCACTGCAGGTCCCATTATAAGGGGTAAGGGAAACTATTTCTCATCTCCTGTTAAAATGAATTGACCACATGCATTAGTGTTAGGAGGCTGAGGTGAAAACTGCTCCTCAGATCTGGGATTGCTGCTGAATGCCCCCAGCTCGCCCAAACGCTCAGTGGATTTTCAGTAGAATAACAGCATAACAGGCCCAGCAGCTTAACAGTGAAGTGGATCACTTCCAGGATGCGCTCTCGTTCACACGAGAACACCCGCGTGTGGGTACTATATGTCCACATGGATCTGGGATGTTCTGGGGCAGCTTAACGGAGTGCCAGCAACCACTATATTTAGGTCCATAATATGTTTATTTTCCAGGCTAGAGGTGGAGCCTCATTTTAAAGTTGTTCAATTAAAAGAGCATGTTTTGCCCACTGGCTCTCGCCTGACTCTGTGGAGTTGGGGCTGACTTTTGGCCAGGTTGTTTCGAACGGGTTGTGTATGGATGTAATAGTTAAACTGAGCATTTAGGTCTCCCCAATCTTGGCTCCTTATTCCTTTGATGGTGTCAGTTCATTAACCTCTTAGATCGACAGCCTCTGCGCTTGGGTGACTGAAGGTGTTGGGGCCTGCTTTCTGTTCCAGTTTGCTCAGCAGGAAGAAAAGCGGCAAAAGGCAGAGCGTCTGCAGCAGCAGCAGAAACATGAGTTCCAGATGAAGGAAATGAGCACCCAGTGTGAGAGCAACGCCAACGAACTGCAGCAACTGCAGGTAACGTCACACTGAGGGCAGAGCTGCACGTATGCAGTCAGACGGATAGGATGAGGGCCAGGGAGAGCATCGTTCCACTAGTGTTGCCCATACGGAGGAGGGGTCTTGGCTGTCATGAGAAATATGGTTGTGGGAACGGGCAGTTAAGTTTGACTAAAGGTGCAATCTCCCATCTGTTCCTATTAGAGAGTCCCCTTAAACTTCTGATCATGGTTCAGAGTTCTGAGCTGCGTAAGCTTCAGCAGAAGTGGTGTAAAACCATAGGATAAGCGTGGGTGGAGTGGGGTTGTCTTTTCATCCGGGACATGTAGGAAGGGGATGGTTCTAGTGTCTCCTTGACACAGTCCATCCACCGACTCCTTATACCTTCTTCTGACTGTTTTATTTAGAATGAGAAGTGTCACCTCTTGGTGGAACATGAGACCCAGAAGCTGAAGGCTCTGGATGAAAACCACAACCAGCACCTGAAGGACTGGCGGGATATGCTGAGGCCACGGAAAAAGGTACCATTCCCTGCCTGCAGGCTGCTGGAGCCTGGCTGGCGGGCAGGGACTGTGTTAATACAGTGCCAGCATGACCACAAGTACAACTCTCTTGTTTGTTCATTTCTGCATTCAGGCTCTGGAGGACGAGCTGAACCAGAAGAAGTGGGAGCAGGAGATGTTCTTCAGACTGAGCGAGATGGCAGATAGTCAAACCCCAGCGTCCCCAAACAAACCTGTCAAGTTCGTTCCCTTTGGCTCTGCAGAGTGCTCATAACGCCTGGATCAGGGCGGGCCAGCAAGCTAGCTGGCACTCGCTCTCGCTTGATTAGCGGTGGACAAGCAACTCAGGACCACTGGGATCTTCTCACTGTCACACCAGCCTCCCTCAGGGCAGTGCCTGAGAGAAATATGGCCTCCTGCTTACTTCTGTCTGACGCTGTGGGAGAGCCACTTGATTCTGAGCAGAGGTGGCATTTCCTGGGGCAGGCTCACTCTGCCAGAAGAGCTGCAGTGACGCTCCCTGCCAGGAGAGCTGGCAGGGCTCTGCCCATGATCCCACTCGTGCTGTCTGCTGAACTCTGTGGATGAGCCTGGTCCCTATGTGCGTCCCATCCTAGTTAGGCGCAATAAATGTTATGGACATGAGAGGTGTTAGGGGCTCTCAAACCACTGTTCAAAGTGGTTATTTAAACATCCCTATTCTGCATGGCTACCTCCTTCCCCTCTGTTGGCAGGGCAGTGGCTGGGTGCAGTTTGTCAGCATTAGCATGGTGTGATGCTACGCCAGCCTCCTGGATCCGTGAGGCCTACAAGGGCTCATATGGTTTTCTTACAAAAAGCAAAGCAGAGTTACCTGCGTTTTACTGTGGTCTCCATCTCCCCTGGTTGCTCCAAAGGGGTTCAGCAGCTTTTCCTCTCAGTTTAAATCTTGGGGGACTAGCTGGGCTCCCCTGCTGAAAAGTCTCCTCTTCTCCTTTGTTTGCCCTGGGAGTTGCTATTAAATGGCACAGTTTCCCCTCAGATTCCTAGTCATTGTGTGGCACTCACTGATCCTGCAGGCCTGTGTGGGGTATGGTGTCTAAGAATCAAAGCTGACTGTCCCACAGGGCAGTATGAAGCGTCACAGCTAAGCTGCTAAGCCAGCCTAAAACTCTTGCCTCCTAAAAAAGATTATGGTTGGAAGGAGGAGCGGGGAGAGGTTCGTGGTTTTACTCAGTTCTGCAGTTTAACACACTGAGGTGTCAGCAGTGATCATGTGCCCTCTGCATGGGGGGTTACTGCTTTCAGAAAAGACTTTTATCAGCCCTCAAAGCTGCGCACAAGCTGGAGTTTGGAAAGTGCTGTGCATTTTTGGAGCGTGTAGATGAGCAGCTGGACCTTTGCAACACAAATTACTTGCTGCAAAGCTTGGTTTCAAAGGATTAAAATTGGGAAAGACCCGGCAGTCTGGATCTTAAATTGGAGATGGGGAAAGACGTAACTGACAGCTCCAGCTGGCTTGTAGCTGTAGAATAACTTCTTCCAGAAATGATGCCTAAGCTCCTTAAGCAAAGACCTTGCAAAGACTTGTCACAACTTTATCTCACATTTTCCTGGCTTCCTGCCAGGCATTGAGGTCATACAAAACTAGATAGGGCAGCTATACCTCAAGTTCTGTCTACCTTTTTTTCACCCATGTCCACAAGATGCTGTGCATCAAATTCTCTCTCTCCATCCCCAGCACACACAGATTGGCACCATGATGGTCTGCATCTCTGTTTAATTGTCACGAATGCATTTTGCAGTAGCAACTGGGTAGGAGTTAAGATTCCCTTATCCAAGCCTAGGCACTGCCAATCCTGAGAAGTCCCAAGGTATCCGGACTGCAGCCAGTCTCCTTATACTGTTCCAATCAGCAGAGTAGCAAGTGATTCTTGTGTTTCCAGTACCGCAGCTTTCTGATTTTGACAAAAGCACAGAGTTGCCATAGGGTCTGGGGTGCCTTGATATGTAGCATCCTATCCCTTGTGTCACTGTCTGATCACAGAACAGCACGTGGTAACAATTAGCTTTTGCTTCCTTTGGTCTATGTGCCACATTGGAAGATATGAACTAAGCATAAAATGACAATCATGGGATCCTTACTTAAAAATATTCCACCTAAGAGCAACTGTGTCGTCATCTCAGGTGCTGTCCCAAGAGCCTCGCTAACTCTGCTAGGTAGCACCAGGTCGAGGAGACACGTATGTTAGCGGAGAATCCTAAATACATGGGCAGTTGAAAGACTTTGAGCTCAAATATGTAAGTTTTGAAATACCTTTGTACCAAAGAGGGGGACATTTCCTATCCATTTAGAATTTTTAAAAGTATCTTTCAGTTTCCTGAAAACTTGTGTCCTCATGGCTGTTCTGAGTTCCCTATGAAATTAAAGGTATTGCTGTTTTATTACTTGGCTCACAGTAGCTCCAACAGACTGACCTGGGCAGCCAGCCATACACAGTGGAGGCTTGACTGATACTTCAACGGAAAAAGAAATGCACACAGAAGAACCCCATAGTTGGTTGTACCCTCTTTCAAAGCACCATACGTCCTGAGATCTGGGGTTCTCCATTTTTTTTTTGTTTTTTTAACTCACTACTCAGCACCTTTTCCAAAATGGCTAATTTGCCTCTATCTGCAGTATAACTGGTCTATTTCCCTACATATCAGCTGTGCCTTCATGATGCATCATCCTGTATGTGATGTCCCCGTCTGGGAGTCGATGTAGCAATGAAGGAGGTGAGTTGTATTTGAAGGCCCTGGGTTGACTTGAGCCTTCTGATAGTGTTAGAAATGTCTAACAGTAGCCCTGGAGCCATTTCTTGTTCAGTCTTGCTGCTGCAAATGTAGGGGAACTCTGTGAAATCACAAGTGTCCCTGCAATTGGAATCCGCCCCCTCATCTTTAATATGTGTGTGACTGAAATGGTGATCATTGGAAGGACTTCCTGGAATACCCACATCTGAGATACTTTTCCTGTTTAAATCTTTATGCTGGAAATACAGAGGGGGGAACATGTCAAAGTATCAACACAGTATTGTAGACAGATGCTTCTCAGAACTCCATGCTGAAGAGTCAGTGAGACCTAGACTTACTCTGAGTTTGGGCAAGAGTTTTGTGTGTATGTTGTGCAGCAGCAGAGGATGGGGACAACTTCTGGGGGCTTCCAGCTAGAATGGGATATATCAGTTCTTTGTAAATCAACCATCATTCACTCATCAATGAATCTTATTGGTGGCTGGGAACTTGTAATTTAATTGCCATTTTCCTAACCTGGGGGTGGGAACTCTTTTTTCCGATGCCGTTTGCTGCCTCTCGTTTGCAGTATGGTGTGCTGTAGCTTTAAAAAAGTACAATACTGATCTCTAAAAGGAGAACAGTGAAGTGCGTTTTACAGTTGCAACATTTAAAGGAAGCTTGTTCTTCCTTTTAAGGGCCAGATTTTTCCCCCTCTTTGGAAGTAACTCTTTTTCGAAGGCAAATAAAACCAACTTATTTTTGTCTGTTGGGGGTGGGGGGATGTCATTTTTATGTGACTTTGAATAAAAGGGGTTTTTTGGAAATACTTTGTAAAGTGTCTGCAGTGGGGCAGCCACTCTGAATAATAATCTAATAAAGTAACAAAGTGAGATACTGGGTTTGTGTCTAACGTTCTGTATACTCTCTCAATTTGGCTTCACACTGGCAGACTTAGCCTTCTGTGTGTATACTTTGGTTTAACTCTGTGATACCTGTTCTGGGCTAGGAATCTTGCAAAGCAGAACTTCCATTTTCTGAATAGAGTTGGCTGCTCTGAAAATGCTGTCACTGCGTGTAGCAACTTTGTATTGACGGATCTCTGCAGGGAAGCTAGACCCCTCTTCTAGATCTCCGCATCAAGCTGTAGCTCTTCTAAAGGGCTTGCTGATGTTAATCTAAAGATAGTTAAAGAGTGACGCTGTTTGGCAGAGTGAGGAACTGCACTTTCAGTGGGACTTGTATTCTGCTCTGAACTGGCCAATAATAGTAATAGTGCTATGGCACCTTTAGGCCTGGTCTACACTACAAGTTAATGTCTACTTTAATGCCATTAAATAGACATAACCCTGCACCCGTCCACACACAGTAGCCATTTAAGTCGATTTAAAGGGCCCTCAAAATCGATTTCTGTACTCCACCAAAACCAAGGGAGTAACGCTTAAATCGACGTCTCTAGGTCAACTGTGGCTTAGTGTGGACGCATGCAGACTTTACTGGCCTCCGGGAGCTGTCCCACAGTGCTCCATTGTGACCGCTCTGGACAGCAGTCTCAACTCGCTGCTCTGGCCAGGTAGACAGGAAATGCCCCGGGAACATTTGAATTTCATTTCCTGTTTGGCCAGCTCACCTGCACAGGACACTCACCATGCAGAGCTCCTCAGCACAAAGCACCATGCAGAGCTCATCAGCACAGGAGACCAACCAGCGCAAAAGAGCTAGGTAAGGGGGTTGGGAGGAAGAGAAAACGCTGGAGGCTGCTTGTGTTGGGGGCATGTGTGTGTTTGTGGAGGGGAGAGAAA